>CM030182.1:7636653-7730866 GCA_017639675.1 Aplochiton taeniatus | reverse complement strand
TCATAGACCAAAATTGTATTCCAATAAACTTTCTGATGCTATGTATTGTAAGTTGAAACTGGAGATGGAGGACAGGTCCATATCAGGCGCAAACCTCCAAAATGCACACATCTGCCAAGTATTGTGGACTGAAGCTACTGCATCATGTGAAACTGGCTCTGGTCCAGGCTTTGCCTAAGCCTACGTCAACTACAATTGCACCCATGTGATATTGCAATGGCATTTGCAGAAGCTCTGGGGATCCTCTAATGATTCTCTCGCCCATGCTGCTTGTATGTTAGGAATCGTGTGTGTTATTGAACATCTGTTGCAAGACAACTTGACTGAACTAGAGTGGCACTGGGGACTGTTTGACTCATTGTGAAATGAAGTTTCATTGTAATGCAATGGGAAATAATGTTTGTCAATAAAATACTAGGGGTAATGGGGTATAGGTCTACCCTGCATAGAGTATGACATTATTTATGTCTTTCTTTTAATTTCACCTCACAGATTTACGATGACCTGGTCTGAATTGGACCCCCAATTGACCAAGTACATTAAAAACAAATTGAACCTGTGTGCTCATCTTCGTATAGTGGTCTATAATTAATTTAAAAGCAAACGTTTTTCAAAACTATGTAACAGATGCCCACCGATTCAATAAACGAGGGAATATATATATATATATATATATATATATATATATATATATATATATATATGGTTAGTATTTGAGTTTTAAGTTGGTGAAGCCAATAAAGTTTCGCTTCAATGTGCTCAGTCTCTGAGGGGTTCTGCTTCACGGCCAAGCTGTGTTGCCAGGTAACCATAAGCCCACCCCACCCTTGTAGTGAATTCACCTGAATACCGCTCACGTGAGAGACTTGTAGGTTTCAACCAATCAGAGGTGCGCACAGGTGCTTCGCAATGAGAGTTTCGGAGGCGGAAACCTGCAGGTCGAGTGTGGCTAAACGAAAGACGCTCCTTATAAAAATGTCACTTCATTTGTCGATTTAAGAAAGCATTACTGAAACGACAGACGAGACAGGTTATTTAGTCCAACGACGTAATCTACTACTTTGCCAGATAGGCCAAGCAATTGAATATGCTTCTTTTTAACTTTATCGGTGCGTAAAGTACGCACAGTTTGGAGCTATAAAAAGATATGCTGTCACAGGTGTCCCAAATGAGTTCAGCACTACAGAGAACACTGACTATGGAGTTCATTCCAGAAAGATATTAGAGGTTGTTTGTTACAGAGGGGGATTTATCTTGCCCGTGCTTCCTTCTGTTTCCAGTGAAGTGCCCAGGTAAGGTAGGCATTTTCGGCCGTAAATGGTATCTTGCCCATTGCTAAAACTTCAATCACTGCTTCGGGGTTTTTCTCACGGCTCAGTAAACCTGTTTCACAGAGTTATTCTTAGTTTACTTGTTTTGTTAACGAGACGGTCGTTTTCTTTAGTTGTTGGCTCAATGTATTGTTTAGGGTACAGTCTGGATAAAGTAATTTGCATGTTCTAGGTTCCAAAGCATTTGAAACTTCACGTAGCCTAATGCATATAATGATGACGCCCAATACTATATTTTTGATTAAACGATGATGTTAAAGTTTTCCATTACGGTAACGATAAAGATCCCTTATAACAGTAACATGTACAATAACATTGAAACTAACTAGTGGTTATTACTCTTGATACTTTTAATCCGTAGTAATAGCTTGGAGAATAAGCTTTTGTTGTTGTGTGCTGCAGAGTAAAAAGACACCAAGCTGCATTACTTTGGTATTCTTTCTAGTTTTCCAGGGAAAAGATGGCAGAGAGGACCCCATGGTGGCACACATTCTTGGTGAAGAGAAAGAATGGAGGTACCAAGGATGCCTCAGTGTCCCCAGTATTTGACCCAGATTTTGATCCCTTCGCCCCCAAACCTGAGCAGAAAAAAGACCCTGCCTCAGCTACCAGCAATAACCAGTCTCAGACAGAGCAACAAGAGCAGTCAGAGTCAAGCCAGAGCACCAGTCTCTTTAGTGAGGAAACTTTTGATGACTCCAAGTTAGATTCTGTCTTCAATGAGCAGACATGTCGCAGAAATATGAGGGTGTCCCGTTCAGGACGTTTCAAGGAAAAGCGGCGGGTACGCTCTACTCTGCCTCTAGAAGAGAACGAGAAAGACAAGGCGGCCTTGAGAAAGGAGGAGGTTCGGTGAGGATAGCGAGGATAATGATGATGGAGAAGAAGAAGATGATGACAATGAAGAACAAAGACTGTTTTAGTTTTAAGCCCCAACCCTACAAGAAGTTTTGCCTCAAGATAAAAAAAGTTATATTTTCAGGAGATGATGATCATCCTCATGAACGTTGTGGCTATTGTGATTATGATGATTGACAGACTTTAAACTGGCATTACAGAGTCAAAGCAAGTGTAGAAGTGCAAAAGAAACAAATGAGAACACAAAGATAATCATCACTTCTAATAACAAAGGGATTTTATTGTTGAAATGCCTGTAATGCACTTATTAAGCAATTATTTGGGTTAAAGGCAGACTTCATTGTTTTGTTTAGTTGGGCACGGTACTTCCTAGGGTTTTGATTAATCAAGCCCACAACATCTCCATCAGCTCTGATGTCTGATAGGCTCCCCATCTTTGTCTGCACATGGCACAGACAGTTTTTTTTGTTTCTACTCTAATCCTGCGGGCTTGAAACATACCCACTTCAGAAGGGTGTTTTTTATTTGTGTTTTATTTTTTTAGTGTCTCTGCTCCATTGGTTCTGCTGGCTTGTGGCAGCAAAGCTTGTTCTTATTTTTTTTGCTTGTTCTTATCTTTTTGTTTGCTTGTTTAGTTGTAACAGGCTGCTCAGAAGGAATTCAAATCTGTGATTGAGTTAACACATTTTATGAAGCATCACTGCAATTGTGAAATTGAAATACATGATAGAAGCAAATAAGATGTATGCTACATTTAAGAAGATATAACTCTAAGCATGTAGTTTAATTATCTTTGTAAAACCTCTTCCTTTTGATCAGAAATATCATATTCCATCTTAAATGAGCCTAGTAAGGATATGTTTTCCTCACAACCACTGCTTCTGGCTTTTCCTTTCAGTTATCTTATATACAGACCTAATGTTCTGGTGCAGGTCCTGGCTGCAGATCTCAATTTCCCTAAAGAATAGCCAATGTTTTTGTGTGTGCAAAATTAGCCATTAAGTTGAAGACATGGAATGGCAGTTTTAGTGGCATACTTGTTCCACAGTGACCTGGTATTCAGCAAGTTATTGTAATTTGATTCGGTGGCCCCATCTAGCATTTGAAATGATTTTTATGTCAGCCAAGTCCCAAGTGTTTGCATGGCTATGAATGAGATCTCTTGCCAGATGCAACCAGGCCATGTGTGAATCCAGTGATGCCAGTGCCATGATCTTTGGCCTTATAATGACTGATCTATTTAAAAGATAAGGCCAATCACCATACTGTCATGCTTGCAAAGGTATGTTCAATATATAATATATTCCCAATCGTTTATTTTATTGTTTTGTTTAATGTTTACATTATTTGTGTAATATGTTTATAAATGAAGGACATTTTAAACTACATCTGTAAACTTAGCTGGTTTAGAAGTATACGTTCTGTTTATATTGGGTGTTATTGATTTTGAAATGTGATTACGTTTTGACCTTGCGGCATGGATGAGGTAAAAATCTAATAACAGACAACTATGTTATTTTAGTCTAACATGTGGTAACCCCCAAATTTTAATTGTGCTGTTAAATATCAGAATGTATTTTAATTTATGCAATGTAAAATGAAGGATGATTTCCAGATCTCAACGTAGCTTCAGAACAAAAATAACTATCATTATAAAGATATTTATGTTTTTAGTGAAGTATGGTATGGTAGTATGGTAATATTAAAGATATGTTATTTAACTATGTTCTTTTGTTTCACTAGTGCAATAAATACCTAAATACAATTACCAATCTGACAGTAAAACTGTATCTCACTGTGTTAAACAGTGGGACGATCATATCCAATTAGTGTAATTTGAACAATCCATTGAATGTATGTCATAAAGCTGACTATTGTAAATGATGCCATTAATCAGGGAGGAGCTGCATGTCTGCACTCCTTCATAAGACTTGAGTCTTCACTGTACCAGAACGCTGCAGACTTTTCTGTCACATGATTCCAAATGAAAGTTGTTTTTTTTCTATAATAATTTTAAATAAATGTAAATATTGGCTTTTTTGTTTGTTTGAATTATGGTTGCATGATGAATCAACTTGTGCGTTGCTAGAATAGTTTATGATTCCAACGATGCAGGCTTAAATTCGGTATCATCACAGAGCCATAGGGCCATAAACCCAATAATTAAATCCACACAATTTTATCCGAATTAAAATATACATTGTTTATCCGGTACACAGTTTGAGGCTTGGATCGCTACTTGGTTGGTCAGAGGCACTTGTTGCATGTGTGTGTTATTGGAGACATTTGCATTTTTCGCTAATTGTAATAACCTGTAAGCCTCTCCCTGTTTTGACACCAATCAATGGTTATGACAAACCTACCGCCCGCATGAATATGTCTAAAGTTCAGATCACCTGAAATAACTCTCTAATTTAGTTTTTCCACACCAGGGGGTACTCCCACGACTGACTGTAAAATGAATAGAATAGAATAGAATTGAATAGAAAAGTCCAAGCATTTTTGCTAAAATTCTTATAACGCTAACGATAGACGGTAACAGAGAATACACATAATTACCTATTCAGACAAGGACCCGTTTGACCACCACTTCCCATAGCACTGCTAATGGTAGTGAAACTTCTTTCGCCTCTCCTGCAAAAAAACCAAAACGTCAACGATAGTAAAAGCAACCAGGTTCCAAACCTGTTATGATCGACAAAAACTAAATCTAGCCTAGGTTCTCCTGCATTTCCTTTCCACATTGCGTTCAGAAGAATATTAAGAAAGTCGCTAAACAGAAGGACTCCGGTAAATATATAATTATATTTGGGGTGGTGGTGGTGGTGGTGGGGGGGGGGGGGGGGGGGGTTAGAGATTCTTCTGTGTCTTAGTAAAAGTGGCTCATAGGACAATTTCTTACGTTATCTTGCGGGTCTGGCCATTGAAAAACTGCTGCACTGTGCCATGTCCATACTGTGGAGCGGTGTCCTAGTTATACTAACTTTGGCAAGTCACTACAACCCCAGCTAGGGGCGCGCGCAGTGCTATAAACCCTCTTGTCCTGTTGCGCACAAATTCTAGACCGATCATTTCGCCACACAGGTGGGATTTTGCGTCTTCCTGGTCTGACGGTAAGCCACGCAAAAATATTCATCTTACTTTACAGCCTACATGCCTCGTCTTGTTACACATTATTGTATAATGTATTATACTTGGCTTGCAGCAGTTATGGGACAAAGGACAGTAAAACGACCTATTTTTTTCCAGAGGTCTCCAGAGGAACTAGGAAAACTGTTTAATTTATAGCAAACATGCGGTCAAGCCTTGCTGTCATTTTTGGTTGGAGGCTTTCGAAGAAGCAGGGTCATAGATTGATTGAGCAATTGTTGGTGTCAGCTGCAGGACTGTGCATTGACCCCCATAGAACAGTGAGTGCAAGTTACTTCCAAAAAGTAAAGACAGTGACTGCCAATGCACAGTCTGTCATGTGACATTTCTCACACCTGTACTCCAAAAACCAGCTAGCATGGTTATTGCGCTCAAGACAGTGGCTTCCCTCCGTCGACCCATATTAGCTACTCTGTTGAAATCAACATTTGATGTGGCATTGAACTACTTGACACGGATATGTGGATAGAAATAGCTCAGCATGCCACAAGGGTTTGGCATCAGTGCCTTACTCACTCATACATACACACAGTCAAAAATCATCCAACACGCAATGTGTCAAATTTGAGTTTAAACATTACATGAAGAAGAGTTGTGCTTGACATTTCACTATGTTGCTAAGGAATGGTTTACTAACAAATTGATGATTACCAAATAGATTTATCCCATTTAAATGTATAACTTGCTGTGCATATCTTATTTGTCTCTGTCTCTTTCTCTCTCTCTCTCTCTCTCTCTCTCTCTCTCTCTCTCTCTCTCTCTCTCTCTCTCTCTCTCTCTCTCTCTCTCTCTCTCTCTCTCTCCCTCTCCGTCCATGTTTCTATCTCTAATACAAATGATTATTACTGACCAATGGTTCTATAATTACTAGCCTGCTGAAAAAGACAGACTTTAGTGGTTGAGAGAAGGTTTGTTGTCGGGTTCTACCAGTCTGGGGTTTGTGGGCCTCAAAACTTCCCCGACAACACAAACTATTGTTCCTCATGCGAACCCCCCTTGGAAGCCAACCATCAGGCATTGTGAGAAGGGGGTCTCCGATTTCCCTGGAGAGGAAGGAAGGACGGTTTCCTGTTTGTGATGTGCGGCTGGTGAAAGCTGTTCCTGTTCTGGGACGAGAGCAGAGGTCACCCAGTTTGACCCTTTCCAGAACAGTCCACACTCTAATGGAAATGTTTCCCAAGTAGCGGTTTTATGTTGTGGTAGCTGACTCATTGGTCTTGTGATTATAGCAGCTAGTCGTGTGCGTGTAATGTTTACTGTGGGACATCTTGTATTCTGGTTTGAAGGTAACCAAGGCCTAGCCATGCCTGTTCTGCCCCCTCCCCCTCCACCTGCACCTCCACCACCACCCCCGCCCGGCGCGTTCTCTCCTCCGGTAAGACTGATGTTCATAGGTAATTACATGAATACACACATAAACCTCCAAGTGCAAGCATAGCTTTTTTTGTGTATGTAAATATTTTCAATGGACATTCTGCTTGCTGAATGTCAACCACCTGGAGGTCGTGTACATTATTGATTAGAGGTATGGTTACACACTTAAACACATACGCACGCGCACACACACACACACACACACACACACACACACACACACACACACATACACACACACACAGTAGGGCCAGACAGCACACTCTCTTGAGCAACACGGTGTCATATGTCCTGGACAAGCTCTCAATGTTCTCATGTTAAATGATTCTATCTAAGTTGAGAAACACAGCACATCTCGTGAGAGAACACTAAACTTAGTGCTTATATTGGCGAAATACATTATGCCAATGCCCTCTATTTGCAGTCTGAATCGGAATTGATGTCTTGTTGGGTTTCCCTCTCTCTGCATACACACACAGCTTCGGTCAGACCCTCCCAAGGTCCAGTCCACTGGTGCCAGCTCCAGGAATGCCCTATTAGCAGACATCCAGAAAGGAGCCAGGCTCAAAAAAGGCACGCAGGTCAATGACCGCAGTGCCCCAATCGTTGACAGTAAGCACCCTCACAGAAACGCTCTCTATCCTCTCTCTATCTCTCTCTCTCTCTCTCTCTCTCACACACACACACACACACACAATTCGGTGCTAAATGATTCTCACATGGGGTTGCTGTCATTGACGGTGAGTCATTCCCATGGGAAGATAATGAGGTTCAGAGGGAGGGAAGGACATAGTGTGTCTTTGTTTGGTAGCAAGAGATACGGAGAAGGTACTGTGTAACAGAGAAGACAGTAGCCATGGAGGTGAAGAGAAGGCATTGCGTGTGGACAAAATCTAAAGATAGGATAAACATGGAGGTGGGAAAAAGAAAAGTAGTTAAAACTGTTCCAATCAGCGCGTATGGTGCTTATCGTCTTGGCTATATTTAAGATGGAGGTTAGCTTGCTGACAAATACACAGACGCTTATGCATACACACACACACACACACACACACACACAAACCCTGACACTCACTTCAAGAAGGAATGCCTTGCGGCGTATAAGAATGCAGGCAGATTAGAAAGCTGTGTATGGATGTGTATATACAGATGTAGTCTGTACTTGCCAACTGTCAAAGGGTAATCTAGTGAAATTGTATAGTACTCTCTCTGCCAATAAGAAACATAAAGATGGAAATATGTAAGCTGTAATATTGTATGGGGAAGCTTGGCTGATTGATAGGAGGAGCAGTACTCAAATGTATGTCATCTAAAAATATCCCAGGATCCCCTGTTGGGGAAATGAAAAAAAAGGGAATGGAAATACCAGGAGCCATAGCCCGCAAAGTCCTCCTTGTTAATCTTTCCTAATTCTATACTCAACTTTCTTGAACTTTCTTCATTTCTGAAATAATACATTGGATCTGTTGTGCCTTAGACCCAATGGGTGGAGATGTGTCCAGCAGCAGTGGCCCTGCCCAGGTCCCTTTGGGAGGGATGACCACCACAGGGCCTTCTCTAGGAGGGCTCTTTGCTGGGGGCTTCCCCACCCTCAGGCCTGCAGGACAGAGAGACTCCTCCAGCAAAGCCCCAGGTAGGAGGAACCACTGGCTGTCTCACAGAGGGTCCTTCATTATTGTCCCTTACATGTCTGACTGTGGTTGCTTGTTGTTTGTGTGCTCCAGTCTGCCGCTCCAGCTCCTCTTCAGGACTGAAGCCTCTGTGGAACCCTCCTGCCTCCTCGTCGGACGCCAGCCGCACCTCAGAGCCCTCCTCCCCCTCGCCCCGGACAGCTGAGAGGGGATTCCCTGCCCATCTCCCCCTAGCGCCCTCCTCCTCAGCGCCACCTTCCCCCTCTCACAGCAACAAGCCTCCCACATGGCCCGCAGCACCTCCTCTTCCTCCTCCTCCTGATGCACCGCCCCCTCCTCCTCCCCCACCTCCTGCCTTCCAGGACCGACCCTCCAACAGGCCTCCCCCTCTGCCCACCTGCCCTCCCCCTCCTCCGCCCTGCCTTGTGAGCAAGCCAACCTGGCTCCCCATACAGCATTCCCACTCGCACCACTCTCTCCCCAAAACCCAGCCCTCTACTCCTCCTCCCCCTCCCCCCTCTGTGCCCTCCACTGCTCTTCCCCCTCCCCCCTCTGTGCCCTCTTCCTCTTTGCCAGACCGATCCTCGGGGTACATCTACCCTCCGCCCCCCTCTCCCATCCTCTCTGAGCCTTCCAGGTTCCCGATCCTGCGGGACAGTCCGCTGGGACCGCCTCCTCCACCCCCGCTCCCTGCCTCCTTTACCCCCAGCTGCCCAACTTCCTTGCCCCCTCCTCCACCAAAGATGCCCTCCGTCCCCTCTCCTGCCATGCGGCCGTGTGTTCCCCCTCTACCACCCTCCTACCCCTGCAATGCCCCCACTAGGCGTCCACCAGCTGTGCCAAGGAGTGCAGGTATGGAAGAGCACGGGAGGTTTGCAAAACATGGCAGCAAAAATAGATGTTGTATTAGCGGCTTGTTATTGTAGGTATAATGATTTCTCTGTGACTTTGTCCGTGGTCTCATGTAACAGGCGTGGGTCGTTTGGCCCCTCCCCCGGCCCCTCCGGCCCGCTCACCCTCCACGGAGCTCTCCAGTCGCACTCTTCCTCCTCCCCCACCACCCCTCCTGCCCTCCAGCCTGAGGAATGGACACCTGCACAGCCTGGGTGGGACAGTGTGTCAGTGTGTGTGTGGGCAAAGCAATGGAGTCTTAAGAGTCTGCAATCTTTTGTGACCAAAGCTTGCATAGTTTGTCCGTCTATATGTTTGAGGAAAGGAGAAGTGTAAGATATAAAGTTCTCCATTTCTTTTTGGGCTCTCACTCACTCTCTTATTTTCTGAACATTCAGATGACTTTGAGTCCAAGTTCCAGTTCCATGCCATTGAGGACTTACCCCCTCCTGATGAATTCAAACCCTTCCCGCGCATCTATCCCAGCAAAGAAAACAGAGGTACCTATATTGAGTGTGTTTACAATTGTTAGTACATGCACAAAATCACTTCTCCTCATTGTCTGAAGGTACTTTTGCCATCTTTTATATACTTTAATCTAACTTGTCCTCTTTCCATGGTTCCCCCTGTCCAGTAATACCCCAACCCCCGGGGGTAAGGACACACCTCAGATGAGGCCACACCCTGTTCCGTCTCCCCCGTGCATGCATTGAGCAGCTGGCTGAGAACATCCCTCTCCGCCTCAGCTCTTTCTGAGAACCTAGAGCCGGCTAACAAGGCCATCGTTTGAGAAGTGTGTGTGCGTCCTACAAACTGGGCCATTTGTAAAAGATGTTGTTCCATGTGACGGGTATGTTTTTGTGTTTCTTTCCCATTTCGCTGGGTATGCTCTTGGGCACTGTACTTGAGCGTATAACTGGGCCCCGCCCTTTTACTAGCTATGTGACCCCTGACCTTTTCCAGTGTGGAATGTTTTGAATGCATGTGAGAGGAGGTCTCCGAATACAGTGGCCAGGCTCTTTCTCGGTCTCCCTCTCCATGCCATCCAGTGGCGGAATTTAACCCCTTTACCCTTCACTGTTCAACAAAGACAGTCCTCTCATAGCACACCAGTGGTTTTATATTCAAGGAAAGCTCTCTGTCTGAAAGCTGGGTTTCCTTGAAACAGGCAGACATCTGTTCTGTTCAGAAAACAAACAGTCATCAACACATACAACTAAACAGCAAGGCACCAACCTAAACCTACTCAGTGGCACAGTAGGGTTTCAAGTCCTTTTTGTTTTTATTCTAAATCAGGCATACCCATAGGTTGTCAATATTGGATGGTGATTGTTGTCTGCCCAATAGGCATAAGAGGCAAAATGCTCAATAACTGATACTTTGAGAAGTGTTTATTTATCTTTTGTTCTGTTTTATTCTTTTTCTTTTTCTGGGGGAAATGTTTGTTTTATTTCCCTCGTCGTGAAACTATTAGAAATACTAACGCTTATGTAGACAGTGACACCTACTGGTTGTAAGTGAGATGTAAGGTAAAGTTGTTCCACAAAATAAAATGGCATTTTCATGGTTCAAAAACATTTATGCGTAAGTTTATTTGGCTCAAAAGTCACATTTCACATCCCTATATTCTTAGCTAAAGTGTAGAAATAACCCATTGAATATGCACTTCTCCAACGTATACAGAATAATTTATTTGTAATAAAAAGGCACTTAGGAGTGTGTGCAAATTCCTTTGGATTACATTACTGGCTGGTTATTCACACTATCTCACATACAAACACACCCGTTGAATCACAGATCAATGAAACTTAAACTAAAGAGAGTGTTTTAGTTCATCTTTTTTTTTTTACAACTACATTGTCCCGTTCAAGGACAAGGAAAGAGAATTGATAAAAGTAGGCTAAAAAGGGTTAAAGTTCATCATGTTTATATGTGAACTCTCGGGATGAAATAAATCCATCTTTGTTCTCATCTTCTTTGTTAAAGATGTCCTCTACCATCGTCTCGTGGTGAGTGTCATTGGCAGGGTAACCATGACGCTCAAACTCCTTTCTTAGGTACTCCTTCACCTGGTGGTTTAGGATATCTGAGTTAGACCGGAGGACATCTGTGTGGAGATGTTCAAGAGGCAAAGACAGATGACTGAAAAAAAAAGATTACGATTCATTTCAATTGCTTCAAATTCACCTCTTGTTTGGAAAGCTTCCAGTCATCATTGAGATCCATCTCTTGGAAGGATTCATGCGACCTGGGACCGTTCCTTATCTCCATTACCTCGATGATGAAGGTCAGAGTGCTCTCAGGAGGGATCTTACCTGACCACAAGGCATAATACCAAGGGTCAAAGGTCAATATTGACTATTAATTAAGCTTCACCACTTAACTCAATAAACAATTAGGCTATATTGAACACTGTAGTGTGTGAATGTGGTTAAAATGCAAGGATATAAGCATATTTAAATATTACAGGAGGCTAACTGTAAATCATGCAATTCCAAGACACTTTGTTAATGCTACTGTGGCAAATGATAGCACATTATTAAGGATAATACTGTTAGTATGTAGTAGGGATGCCTTTTGCTTACCAGGGTAATGCATAGTATAGATCATATGCTTCATGCTGAGAAAAAGTGAAATAGTATTGGTTAGTGATAATTTAGTTTGAACCATTCACAGAATACATAGTAGAGACACTATCAGCAAATATTACTGTGATGTTACTTTTTTTGTAAAGTACCTAGGTACGGTCAGGTGAGAGAGAGCATGCAGTGGCATACGGGTACGGTAGCATGCAGTTGAGCGTTTTGATCCATCTTTAGTCTGTGACTTTACCTCTCCCGGCCTTTCCATAGGCCAGGGCTGGAGGGATGGTCAGTCTTCTCTTCTCACCCGAGCACATCTCCTGCAGGCCTTTATCCCAGCCCTTAATAACTTCTTTGATACCCAAAGTAAACCACACAGGCTGCTTGTCCCCTTCGGTATAACTGGAGAAAGAGGTCTATCACTTACAATATATCAAACTGATTGTTATAATTTCACGGCATGCTCTATCCTTTGGAGAAAATAGAAGCATATGAGCGTCATACCTGGAGTGGAACAATGTGCCATTTTCGAAGAATCCCTCATGATGAACCAAAAGAATATCCCCATACTTAGACTTGCGATGACATAGGAAAGGTTTGTGCAAAACCTCGATTTTCACTTCAGGCTCAGGCAGTTTTCCAGCGTTAGCAAAGAACAGGAACAAGGTGCAAAGATAACTAAGGAATGTCGGCAACATTGTAAATTGATTAACTACAGGGCACAATGTTTAGTTTGTTGTAAATAAAACGTATATCACCGTTTCAAGTAAATACAACTGGCAGACATGAGAGAAATCATGACAATTCTTACTCCTCTACGTGGCAGTGACGTTTCATCATGCGAGTTGTTGCAGGAAGTGTTTTTCTGTTTGGCTGAAAATCTACCCTGCCTTCACTGTCACTCCCTTTTTACAAGTAGGAAGTGCCCGCATGAGAGCCAGTTACACTGTATTTTAGACTAGACTAATCGATTTAAGCGTGCGTTCTACTGTGGGACGCAGCTATCTGGACATATGAGTTCAATAGTCTTAATTGTCTCTAAAATAATGTGTTTTTGCAGAGTCTCTAATGGCACAATTAACAAAAAAAAGGGGTTGAGGCCTAGTCAAATCTTTATTATGATGGATTAATTCATTGCTGGTGAAATGATAGTATCCTATTGCTTTATTAACGTTAATCTCTCAATAATTATCCTGCTGTTATAGTAATATAATATACATTTCCACACTAGTGTAATTTAACATCCATTCCACAAACATATATTATATCTGATTCATTTTATCAAGCCTACAATAACACCACTGATTACAGGCAAACAAACACAGTAACATGCAATAACACACAAGATTGCAGCCCACATGAAAAGAAAGAAAAAAAAAAAAAAAACGGATGGATTCTTTGATCGATTCATATACATTTCAGCATATAATAAACAACATCTCACAAACATTTACATTCCTGGTGAACATGACAGTAACAGTGCCTGAAATGGAAGTACTGTTTTATCTCAATATTTCCATGAAAATTGCTTATTCCAGCACTAACAGTCAGCAAGTCATTGGCATAACAGCTACATTACATAGTACAATCATCAATCTATCAACATTTCACATCTCTTGATGGGCATCAGAGCATATAGCAGTGCAACAGCCCTAAGTACAACAGCAGTGGCTTGATCAAATCTGTGTTCTGAACAAGGCCAATAAAGTTAGCCAAACTACACGGGTGCTGTTCCATAAGTGACTCTGAAATCTAACCTAGTGTAGTAGAACACAATAACTTGCCTTGGAAATATTCTCAAAGACAGTTCATTATCTGTTTGGGTGTACTTGAGAGCATGGTTTCAATGTAACTCTCCCCAAAGCATAGAAAGGGATTTGGGACTCGTAGGCAAATGGTGTCTGCCCTCTCATCTCAGGTGAATAAGTATTTGCAGCCGGTGGAGTCGATGGAGCAGGAGTCAGTGCATCTAAGCTGCCCAAATGACCTGCATCCAAACCCCAGGGGGAACAAGTATAATTTAAATTAGGTTTGTTTTTGACTGCTTGCATGTGGTAGTGAATACTGGTATGCATGTGCTTTGTAGTGTGTATGGATTTGTGCACAAGCATGTGTCTATGTGTGTGTGTGCTACCAGTGAACCTACCCAGGAAGATAGGATTTGCAGGTCATATAGCCAAAGTCCTTTCCGTCACACTCCTCCATGCCCTCATGGCGATAGCCATCCCCACAAAACGCCCACTTACAGTCTAAAGGAAGAGAGGGAAGGCAAAAATGAGTTGTAAAGAAAGGAAGAAGAGGTAGGTGAGGGAGGGAGTAGGTATGAGAGGGGAGAGTGTTGCAGGATGGAGATGAGGAGAGGGAGAGTCATTATTTATTGCTTAGGCAATTCTAAGGAACGCTGGTGCCAATACAGCATTTTCTACTCATTTAATTGAGAGTTGGGAGAAAGAAAAAAAAATATGGCTTGAGAGACAAGCTCAAGGCTTGAGAGACAAAAAAAATGGCTTGAGAGAGAGAGAGAGAGAGAGAGAGAGAGAGAGAGTGAGAGAGAGAGAGTGAGAGAGAGAGAGAGGGAGGGAGAGAGAGAGAGAGAGAGAGAGAGAGAGAGAGAGAGAGAGAGAGAGAGAGAGAGAGAGAGAGAGAGAGAGAGAGAGAGAGAGAGCGACGGATAGAGAGACAGAGAGAAAGACCACTGATATCCTCGTCTGTTATGCTCTACAGTCAGAGAGTTACGTCATGCAGACTTTGCCATCTTGCCATGTGTGAGCATGCTGAACTCACTTAGGCAGGCATCGGTGACTATCTTGTTGCCATCGTCACACTCTTCTCCACTCTGAGCCTGCACCTTTCCGTCCCCACACACACCCAGTTGCTCTGGAACCTTCTCCGTGGACTGAAAAGACTGGAAGGGCTGGACAGGAAAACACACATTTCTTTTGCCTACGGTAGTTGGCAGTTATTTGCAAATTGAAAAAGTCCGTTCACACAGCGGTTCCTTGATTGCAAACAGTATAATTATTTATCTAGCAACAGCCCATTCGCCATACTGTAACTTAGATTGTTTGTTACATACTCCACTTCCATCCATTACCTGTATGGGCTTCCAGCCGTCCGCGTCTTTGAAGTAAAGGGACATCTTGTCCTTAAGGAAGACTATGCTGTTCTCTGTGTGCAAATGGTCCAGTTCCTCCTCATTGTCCACCACAAAGATCTACCCCCCCCAGGATATGGCGAAAGAAAAGATGGGGGATTACTCTTTTTGACCAGTCTGATGGTGTTCCAATGATTTCTGGTGGAGACCGTAATGTGTGCAGGTGCAGCAATGTAAATAACGTGATTATAAATACTGCATAATATCTCACCGCTGAGATTTTGTCGTAGTTGCTCCGTTGTGTGTAGCTGCCGAAAGGGGCGCTGCTCACCCCTGGAGGAGGATTACAGTCACAGACCCCTGTGGGGCCTGGAAGACCCTTCTCACCTTTCTCCCCCACTATATAGAGCCCTGTGTGGCACACACACATATCGCAGTATTTATTACTTATCCATGTTCTAAATCAAGTTGGTTCACTGTGTTTCTGTGTGTGTGGGTGTGTGAGAGTTTTTGTTTCGTGTGTGTTTAGTTGCACTACCAGAGGCAGGTGGACCCGGTGGTCCTGGGTGGCCATTCGTTCCAGGGGGCCCCGAGGGACCCATAACACCTGGGGCTCCACCGTGTCCCTTCATACCCTGCACCAGAGACGACATAAAGTACCTCAAAACATACACATAGTACTGTACATGCACATTAACTATCTCCCAAGGTGACCTGCTTGGCACTGCCAGCTGCACATAGCAGGGATAGCCTCACCCTGGGAAAAGGGTGTGCTAGTAAGCGTCTCTGTGCATGTGTGTGTGTCTGTGTGTGTATCTGTGTGTAGTCTAGCATCCTCATACCCACAGAGGAAGTCTAAAGTTAGAGCTAGCCAGTGAGCCTGAATTAGTCCACGGAAAGACATGGTACTCCGGTGACAGGAGGTTAAGTGTCCGTGTGTAACAGTTACCATGCTGGTGTGTAAAAGTGGGACATGCACGTTGAGTGTGAAGGGTGGGGTGGGGGGGGGGGGGGGCCTGAATCTACTACCACACATTATCCCACACCCATTTGACCAGCCCCCTCACTCTGTCTCCCCATCTGTCTCTTCTTACCTGTTTGCCTCTTTTCCCCGGTCGTCCGGTGGGCCCTCTCTTCCCTGAAACTCCAGGCTCTCCCTTTGGTCCCATCTCCCCCTGGAGAGACAGAGAAAATAAAAGAGAGACGTATACACAAATATCACTGATTTATTTAATTTCCTACCCAATTTTTTATGATATTATAAAATGTTTTTTTTTATGTTACGAAGAGCTTACTTTCTGGCCAAGCATCCCAGGCAGACCTATGGAGCCCTGCAAGAGATACAAGTGGATGTTTAGGGCCTTTGTGAGCCTTGGCATTTCAATTGTTGTTAAAATATTCATAAAGACAAAGAGAGAGTTTTAACCTTATCCCCCTTCAGTCCTACATCTCCGGGATCACCGTGGGACCCCTTCATAAGAAAAATAGGGGGAAATTGTGAATTATTAAAGGAATCAAAGAGATCTGATCATCATCCTGTAACTCAGTTGGTAATAAAATAAGGATTACGCTGAAGCTTACCTTGTCTCCCTTGTAACCTGGCAAACCCTGCAAAAAAAATGAAGAAAGAGGGAAATAAGTGTGTGTGTGTGTGTGTGTGTGTGTGTGTGTGTGTGTGTGTGTGTGTGTGTGTGTGTGTGTGTGTGTGTGTGTTAAACAGACCTTTGTCCCTGGTGGCCCTCTGATCCCTGGCAAACCCATGAGTCCTGGATCCCCCTTTTCTCCCTGATGGACAGACAGAGATAGTTTAAAAGAAGGTACTGTGTTAACATACAGTGCTACCTGACACATAACAGAACAACCTTTGTGATAAAGTATCAATGTGACAGTTTGTTTTAAACAGCAAGAGAAACAATTAAATCACCTTTGCTCTTGGAGCTTTTTATTATGAATTCATTTAATTCTAGGTTGATAAGCTTAACTTTAGATGAGGAGTGTGGTCAGACTGACCTTCAGCCCCTCAGGCCCAGGCCATCCAGGTGTTCCCTGTCTACCAGGGAGGCCTGGGGGTCCATTTCTCCCCTGCAGAGACACACCAGTCAGCACTCCACCAACGCTTAGTCAGCATAACATGGTTATGGTTACATCATATCAAAGGGACACAATGTTGTTTCTCTATTGCATCCTCTTCAATGGAATCCATCTGAGAGGACGAAAAAAAGTCTGCTGTATATTTTTCTTGAACCTGTCGGCTGTCACCATACTGTATCGCTAGCAGAAAAGGGAAAAAACAGCAGGTTGTGCAACAACCAGCCATCTCCCTGGCTGAGCGGTGTTGCTAGGGCGGTTGGGAGCGTGCTCTCATTTAGCTGGCTGTCATCAAACAGCAGCAGCAGCATCAGCAGCAGCCGATGGAGGACAGAGGGCCAGCACTCGTGTGATTTATCATTGAGCCCCAAAGCACTCAGGGAGATTAGAGTGCGGAGCCGCAGTGCTAGACAGCCCGCATCAGCAGGACTGGACTGTACAGGAGCTAATGGTGCTGGGCCAAGGAGAGGCGGGGGACAGGGGAGAGGGGAGAGAGCAGGGTCCAGTGGAAGCTAACTAGCTGTATTCGCCAAACTGACAAGGCTAATGCGGCGTGGCTCATTACACCAGAGGTTTTAACCAAGTCAATAGACACTGTCAATACAAACAACCCCTAGCCCTAGTAAGGGAGATAGATGGACAGAGGGAGACGGAAGGAAAGGGCAAGGAGACGGGGTCAGAGAACACAGATCATATCAGACCAAGGACATTTTCACTAATGAGAAGCGGTATGGGGATGAGAGCGGTCAACAACAAAGGGAGACAGGGACGAGAGGAGTGTCTCACCTTTGACCCTGGTCGTCCAATTTCTCCCTGGAGGAAGATAAGAGAGGAAAGGAGACGCATGTTCATTCGAGCGCAGACCCACACAAATACCATTAGAGGTCGCACAATACATATTACTTCTTCCAGAGCACACACACAAACCAACACACACAGTTACCTTGTCCCCCTTTGGTCCTCTAATGCCGGGGATACCGCTTTTACCCTGAGAGCAGAGGAGCATATTGATATTCAGCTCACATTGCCTATCTCATATCTGTATTAGGACAGTTCTATCAAACAAAGAAGTGTGTATAGTGTTGGGACATGTTGCCAGTGGGGGCTGTTCTGCTGTGCTGTTACTTCCCCAAATAACCCCGTTTATAAATAACGTCAAAACTTGTTTGATGTGAATATGGCAGATGACTACAACTGGAAAGTGACATTTACCCTTGACATTAGTGTTCGGTATCCTTCTCAGTCAATCACAATGATCACTTGGAGGTAACTGTTGAATAATGGTGCATATGCCACATTGAGAGAGGGAAGACTCACCTCGAGACCCGGCGGTCCAGGAGGTCCCGGGGGTCCAGCAGCACAGCCTGGCGCCACAGGTTTAGTCTGTGACTGATCTCCTCCTCCCTTTGACTTTCCAATTTCACTCTTTAAAGAGACAAATACAAACCCTCCAACAGTGATAGAACAGAAGGTAGGTCAAGTCCCATTGGTAACATTTACCAAGGCACAGTAACTTTAAGTGGGTGTGTGTGTAAAGGCTTACCAGTCTTCCATGTTTCCATAGCACAGGAGGGGGAGGGAACAATGGCGGAGGAGGCGGAGTCCTAAGACAGCAGGGGTCAAACCTCAATGGCTCGTTCATCAACCCCAAGGCTAATGGCAGAAACACACCCACATGTGGTTTGACAGTAACCCATGACAATGGTTGACTGTATCTCAATGGTGAAAAGTGTGTTTCTCTGTGTGTGCGTGTTTGTAGCATAGTCTGTCAGATTGTCTTAGGTCCAGAGCAGCCAACAAACGCGCGCACACACACATGCACACATATAGGCAAGCAAACACACAAACAACAAATGGTTTACCTGTGCGAGCAGAAAGGATGTTGTCCATGTAATGATGGTAGGAAGCCAATGCAGAACAGAGCAGAAGGTGCAAGGACACGCCAATCTTCAACAGGTCCATGTTTTTAGGTCACTCTCCCTGAACCGAAACACACCACTGTGGTCTATGTCACACGCTCCCGGTTACTATGCTGAGGCTTCTTGCTGTCACTGTTCTGTAGTCGCTCTGTAGCCTGTCTTTGATCTATCAGACACCAACTCAGTTGCTCACAGAGACTGTGTGTATCCCCCCCTCCCACCACTCCCGTTACTCAATGCATCTCTATTGCACTCCTTCGAAGGTGCTGGTGTGCTGCCATGCCTTCTCATGATCAACGAATATTAGCAGATGCAGGCAGCCACCGTAAAAATGTGCCTACAGCTGGGCGCTAGCTGTGAAGTCAACTCGTTCCATGCAGCATATTACGAAAACCTTTAAACGTCGTGACGGTTTTCCCGTGAAATATTGCAGGCTGAGTAATATCATAACTGTTTTTGCACAACATTTATTTTTATATTCATCATGCTTAACATTCTCTCCGAAATAAGGACCCATGTCCTGTATGCACCTGAGTTTAAAAAAAGATGCTGCACCTGTGCATCCGTGCACGTTTAGCTTCATGTTTGGAAGGTGAACTTCTCCTTAATTTACATTCTAGATTACTCTATTCTCATGTGTAGGCCCGATTGCTACCAGTTATAAAAATGCGGTTCCATGCAAAGTCTGCTTACCTTCATTTACTGTTGTGGTGGAGACTGCTTCGGAGTCAGGCAGCTGTATATAAACTGTCTGCCTTGAGTAACACTTGAGAGAATTGTGGTTGTAGTTTTTTTTTTTTTTTTTTCTCAGTAGCCTTACGTTTGTCAATCAATTTAGTACTCTCAATGATCCGTCTGTCTTTTCTGTCGTCATATCAGCACAATTAGTCGTATTGGTAAGACGGATCTTTCAAGTGAAGATCAGTTTTAGCAACCAGGCTTAATGTGCCAAACACGCTATAGTTTACAGTCAGTCTGCAATCGGAAGTCTTTTAAGGTCAATTATACCATAATAATTGCTTCATGTTGGCCCATGTAGGCTAGAACTGTTTTAAAAACCATTGGGATAGACTTGCAACATGATATCGAGGAATGTGGTGCTGAAACCGTATCGGACTGTATTTCAAATGTGTTCTTGGACAGCTGTGCTTACAACTACAGTGAAATGTTGGCCTCTGCTGGTTATTTTAAGTGGCTACAGCTGCCAGTTAGCCTGGCTTCTTAGTATTTGTATAACCGTAAATAATAAAAATAAAAAAAAAAAACATACAGTAACAAATGTCACAGCTCATTGTAGTCTTCAAAGAGATGATTCCTGTGTGTTTCAGTCTCTGCTCCCTCTATGTTATGCCGTAAACTATTTAAAGATAAACAAAAGCATTTTTAAAGTTCTGGATTTAGCTTCCCCTGGCAGAATCACTAGTTGTTCATAGGTTTACTTAATTATTGAACACGTCTGCTGTGGTGGAAAACACTGCTTATTCAAAAATGGAACGAAATGGCAGAACAAAGCAAATGCTTTACAAAAATGAAATTATTACTTGGTACGGATCTAAGTTTTAAACAAGGTTATCAACGACCAAAATGCTGAAACTAAAGAGACCTCTCTTTACATGAGGGCCTTTGTGTGTGGGCAATGTCAATGTCACAGCTTGAAATCTACCTATCACTGAGCTCAATGTATGCCATTATGCAGGTATCTGTTCAGTGTGCATTTGAGTTTCTGTAAATATTTTCATACTAAAGGCTTATATGTGTTTGCGCCCTCTAATAGGTAACATAATTTAAACAAAGCGAGGTCTTTTCAATACCTGCAAATATTATATCAGTAACAGGGGTACATGGAATAATATTTTCCAATCTCAAGAAACCCAGTCAATAACCTACAGTTAATTTCAGACAAAATCTTTCTCTGTGCTGTTGACCACTGTTATCTGTGGATTCTTCAATGTTGATTCTTCACTGGTATGTGGTTTGAGACCAGCCCATAATCAAAGTATTTGGCCATACTGGCCTAGAAACAAAATTCAACCCGAGAAAAAGATTCTGGCCTCACAAGTATGCTTTTATTTGACAGTATATACATGATTGCTCTTTGCCTTTCGACTGGCATAGGATTCCATGTCGAGGTGGTTTGCGTGTGTGTCCTTCTGTGTGTGTTTATGTGGGTCTTTGTTTCACTGTCCATGCATGTGTGTGAGGGATTGTGTGTGTTTCTTCGGTTTAGCCGAATAACTCGTGCTTACTCTCTCTGCTGGTCTGAAGGGTGCCCTGTAATGATACGATGGAAGCGCTTGTGGGCTTCACTTCTGGAGAATGATTTCTGGAGGTCCAACAACACCGACTGGGATCTGAACAGCCCCCCAGTAACACCCATCCTATAGCGGGGACATGTGCCTCCTCTCCATAGGTGACACCGTTCCGTGGTGCACACTGAATGGGTTTGCCATTCCACCATGGGACGACCCCCACATTCACCCTCTTGGGACCCAGACTGACTTTCCTCCACCAGGCTTAGTGACTTTGCCCTGACTAAGGTGTCATCTATGCGGGGGTCTGTGTCCGCTGGGTCAGTATGGTTCAAGCACTCACAGCCATCTGGACCACAGGTCTCACAGCAGAGGCAAAGGTGCCGGTCCACGTCTCCAATGTGACCTGCTATCCTCTCTTTGTTTATGACATCCATTCCTGGTTCATCCAAATGGCAATCCACACTGTGTTGTCTCGGAGAAGTATAGCATTCTCCGGTAAGTTCGCCGGTGTTGTATCCCATCTCACCGTTGTCACAGTGTTGCTGGTCACAGCATACTAATTCCTCGTCTTCGTTGCCTTGCTTGACGCTGGAATCGTGCTCTGATGGGTTGTGCTCAAATGGGTGGCTTTTGTGATTGTTTGTTTGGGGTTTGTTCCTCTTCAGGATCTTGTTGCTCTGCAGGAATTTTGCCCTGCATTTGCTGAGGAAGCGTGGTGGAACCCTCTGAGATACACATTCAGAACAAAGTTCTTCACTCTGAAATGCTTGTTATACTTCATAGTTTTTACACTGTTGCTGAGTAGCGTTGCTTTAGGCGGCCGTCAAAGAAAGCTTACCCCTTTATATTTACTGAACGTTTTTGAACCCAGAATTGTAAATCCATTCACCAACAGCCCATCCCAATCCTATCATGCTGCTTACCTGGGTGCAGGGGGAATGTTCTCCAACCGGGTCCGCTGTTACTTTCTCATTCAGGTCATCCAGTTTTATAAGGTCATCTGGACACACATCAAGAAGAATGGCAATGCTTTTGAGACAGAATCACATGTGGATTCGATTTGTGTTTACATTGTGCTCATTGATCCAATACCCGTGTGGTTGAGCTGGTAGGAAGTGAGCCATTGTGCTTTCTCCAGGTTACAGAGCATGTTAGCAGTGCGTTCACTCAGAGTGTTGTCCCAGTCTCTCAGAGTGGCATTGGGACACACAGTCTTAGGGGGCGCTGGGTAAAAAGCCTTTCTCTCAAAACCCGCTGTCTTCTAGAACCGGATAGAAAGAATACATAGAGGTACATTGAACCAAAAATAGGCTGCAAAAGAGTGATATTTTAAAGTTGGTGTAAATGTCATGGCCTTATTGAAGACAGAAAGCGGTGGGTTAATGTAGTCTCCGTTTGTTGTGTCCACTCTGTCCTCTTACTTGATAGAAGCCATGTTGACCATGCCACAGCAGACCCTTCCTCTGGGAGAGCATAGGGACTTTCACCCTCTCGTGGCGGCAAGTGGAGCACCCTGCCGGAACAAAACACCTCAGACAATCTGCTTCTCATCCTTTACGGACATCGTTTCCTTTACTTCCACATACGTTTCTAACTGCCTCCATCTGCATTTGCGTTCTCTGCTGCTCCTTACCTGTGGTTTTGATCAGGACAGTAGTGTCGTTTCCACATGCCGGTACTAAAGAATTTAGAACTCTCTTTACTCTTGCCCTCACACCCAACGCTGGGTCATCGGGAGATTGGAATGATGGGAACATGGCATAGCGAGATATGTGGGATTGATACGGATGCTCCCGGGCTAACGGCACCCTAATCTGCCTTTCACTAATAAAGAGACCAATGGTTAGTGTTTCACAAATACTACATTTAGAATAATCATGTATACCGATAGTTTTTTAGTCATTGCCTATAGTTGTCCAATAGTTTATGAACAAAAAGTGTTTTTAAAAAAGTCTTCCCTTACAGAATGTTGATTTCGGTTGGTTTTGGGACTCTGGAAAAAAAGGTAAATGCTGGCTGTCAACCAAGACTTGATTTCTGCTGCTCTCTGCTGGTGTTATTACATATTGCAATGTTGTAGTGAGTTGCAGAGGTGGATGCCTTATTTGAAATAGTCATAGAAAAAGTCAAAGCAATGATTAAATCATGTCCAAACAGCTCAACTAACTTTGCTCTTCGGTACTTACAGTTCATCGCTGGCACGGACTTGGCTTTTCTTCAAAAGGGTTATATCGTATAATGATGGAAGAATGCATCTTTCAAGCCACATTTACACACACACACACACACACACACACACACACACACACACACACACACACACACACACACACACTCTCAAATAAGTACTTGAATAAGCATTGCATGAATGTATTTTACGACACATAAAGGCTTATTAAATAGATTTGTATAATTGAACAGTGAAGAATGAAAGTTTGCTCAGTACTCAGGCTGTAAAACATTTCCTCCATAGCCATGATGGAAGTGTCCCCTTATCATTGATGGGGTATGAGCCCACTGAGACCAGGATCCTGGGGCTCTTCTTACCCCTTTTAGCCGTTGACTTCTCATCCCAAGTAAAGGGAGCCTGCAGAGTACATACACTTCAGACAAACCCCTTTTTGCAATCATGTGTCATGAAAAGCAACAGCCCTAGCCCCATTGTCCAACTTGTTGCTTGTTATCAATTGCTTGTTGACTATGTGGAACGAAATATGGCAAATTCAGGAATTTGGTTGACCAACCTTGGTAGTGACATAAGTGAAGTGTCTGATGTGGTGGGTGGGAGGCTGAGGGAGAGAGCGTAGCTGTCATGACCCATGGTACTGGCCATCGTGCCACTGCCTGGCTTAGAAGCTGAGAAATTGACCGTGTCAGACCACATTTTGGACATATTCTTATGCTAAAGAAAGCTTTGTGTTCACTCCATAAAGGAGGATAATATTCCAAAATTCCATTAAGATAGCGATCTAAAACAAGTTTGAACATAAACTGATCCCTCAACATATCACATATTATGGAGTAGTCCAGGTGTCTCTCCAAAAGTACTTTGCTAATACAGTAAACTGATCTTGTACCCTCTCTAACTCTATCATTATAGATTATAATAGTCCCAAAATTACGACTTCAACCTACTTCAAGGAGAAGGGAAAATAACTCACAGAAGAAAACGATGAGAGTTACTAAAGGGTGAGCAACTCGTGGTCCTCCTTCGCAGTCCTCTCTCTGCCAACAGCTTACCATGGACACATTTCAATGAGCCTCTTTTTCTTTCATATTTATGAACTCATAATGGATTTGCAGCAGAGCTAATGTGATGTCATATAGGCCAGACAATGTTCAATTTGACAGGTGACAGACATTTCTAAAATGTAGATTCAAAGTAACCTGTGAACCATAGTTGGTTCGGGTCTCTTCTTTAACGGTTAGTCTAGTTGATCTGGAAATGTCGGAGCTTCAGCACAAAAGCAAGACATTATTTGCTAGAATGAGCTTTTTTTTTTACTTCTAAAATTAATAAATTACTTAAAATGTACAAGGAATTGAATGAATGTACAATTTGACAAAATATACATTGCATTGGCAATCCATGTTTGTTTTTATTAAATTATTTTCACACACTGACACCATTTTCAAACATATTGCGCCTTAATAAACTATCCTACAAGTGGATTCTCAACTACTGCACCATTATATTGGACTTTGATTAAATGCATTGTAGAAATGTCCCCTTGTTATCTTAAAAGTTTTCCGCTGTTCCTTGTTCCTCCGACCCAAAAGTGAACTCATACTCTTGAAGCCTGCAAAATTGAAACGTACACAAAACACATTTTAGTCCTGCAATTATTAAAGTAATTTCTCTTAGTAGGTTGTCTACAGACATGAAGCCTACCTGGGCAGTAAGTCTAAGGTCCTCCTTCCATAAAAGGCCAGGTTTTGAAAAGGCCTCCGGTGCAAGGTGTTTCTCCCAAATCTCTGTGGAAGTGTTGCTGAATGCACTACTCCATTACGGGGGCAATCGCTGCACGTTTGAATCGATGACCCCGACCTTCCAAAGCGTTGAGGTAAATTGAGGGTCGATTTGGGCGACATGTTGTCGTCAGGGTCGGTCTCCCGTCCAAAGCGTAGTGGAAGGTTGACTTGTAGTTGTAAAGGCTTAGTGATGGGAGGGTAGAGTTTCACCTTGGTTGGGTTGCTGAGTTTACTACTGGTTGGAGGCACTTGTATTTTGAAATCCTCAATCTCCAGACTCCTTGGTATCTCATTGCTGGTCTAACAGAATGACATGAGTAAGACCGTATTTAGAAGCCACACAAAATATAGTTCCATATGTTTGAAAAAAAGTATACAGTACAAACGAATGCTTTTGAATCAGTGAGAAAAACAAACACAAAGAGCTGCTTTAATCTTTAATCTTATCTTTTAACGAATATAAAGTCAAAACGTTATTGTTTATTAAACAAAACATTCTTACCTGTAGGTTTAGCTGTTTTCTTATAACATGTCTGCCGCTAAAATTTCTGAAGAATTTCCCCTGCTCCCCAAATCCCGAGGCCATACCACCATCCAGAGATCCCAACATGGAGAGTGTCAGCATGATCATTACCGTCATCATCACAGATGTACGCATCTTCTTGCTGGAGCATGTTCCTTTCTCTTCGGTTCTGCTAATCACCTGTTTTTAAAGGCTTCTGAAAACGTCATGTACTGTGTATTAAACACACACACACACACACACACACACACACACACACACACACACACACACACACACACACACACACACACACACACACACACACACACATACATACACACAGTAACAAACACACACAGATACTTTGTCACACACACTAAAAGACACACATTTAAAAAATTGCTCAGAGGTTGTACAATTCCCAGACCCATAGAAAACTGAATGACTTGTTTATGACGTACACATTCCTGGCTCACACTATCATCAAGTTCCTAGATATGGCTTGTGCTAATTGGATGAATTTGAGCCCTTGTGTTATCACACCTATTCTTTAAGTGGAAGATAGACAAAGACTAAGTGAGCTAAGACCTTCTGAGGGATGGTGCAAACTCTGGAGCGTCATGCATACTTTTATTTCATCTAGACTGGGTTATTGTACTTCTCCAAAAATCATCATGTCCTATTAGATTAACACTACGTTGATTGGAGAATATAAGAACAAAAAGAGGTGAACACATGCACTAATCCTACCTGCGCTATCTTTCTGTTGTGTTAAGAGTCATTTTGATTTGATGGAGCTTGAAAGAGCTTTTTTCCCACAGGGAACCTAGGTCATTGGACATACAGCTGTTTATCTCTTACTGTGCTTCTCCACACATATCAAATTCTATTTGAAATAGCTTTCAAGTTTTAGTTTACTTGATGTTTAACTATTATTTGATGGGTTTATTCTATTTAAATGTGTCCAGCCTAGTTCATTAAAGATGCATGTAATTTTAAAAAATTTGTGTCATTTTATTATGATGCATTATGTTTGCTTTTTCTATGCCCAGGCTAAATGTTTTGGTATCGTCAGCCATGTTGAATACACAATGGCAGACATTTCTGAGCGATGAGTTTACAGACTTTCATGATTTAATGAACAGCTTATTTTCCTATTTCTTTCTCTTGACAACCAATTGATAGATGCAAAATGCAATTAGCCACATCTACCTACAAATAAAGTTATACCGTAACCACCACACTGCCCAGTCCATAGCAACTATGGGGCTTTATTAGTAATGGACATAACTGAGAGGTCATTAAAATTGAAACATTTCAGATATTTTATTTAAAGCATAATGGCTGGTTATTTTGAGTTCATGTACATACATCATAACAACATTTTGGCAAAGTGTACTTGAATGACTGATTTACTTAACCCTCCTTTTAGAACAACCAGAAGAAAAGCAATGTTTTTGAATGTTTGAATGTGTGCTGAGGGATGATGATGCCAATCTATGGAATCTCATTTGATTTGAATGAGATTTAATTGGGTAGCTTTTATTCTGGAGCCATGTTTGGTCTGAGATGGTCTGCGGTGTCAGTTGTCGCTGTGAACTGTGGTGTGATCTAGTTATTTAGCAACACTTCAGCATTTGCCTGTGTTCTTATTCTAGGCTCATTTTCTTTTCTTTTTTTTTCTTTTTTTTTTTTACAGTGCATGATCTAACGCAACCTCTGACCCATTTAACTCTCTCTCTCTCTCTCTCTCTCTCTCTCTCTCTCTTTCTCTCTCTCTCTCTCTCTCTCTCTCTCTCTCTCTCTCTCTCTCTCTCTCTCTCTCTCTCTCTCTCTCTCTCTCCTAAGGGCTTAGGATTGATGGTTCCATCTGAAACACTTACGCAGTGAAAGCACCTTGCTCTTTGTTCTTTTTTATTACCCTTTCCTGCTTACTCTCATTGTCCTCGTTCTCTCAGACACTCAGTTCCAATAATTCCATGTCAAGATGCTTTTTCAATCTAAGTCAATATACCACTATTCACCCTGCTTCTCTCTATTTTGCACAATGTCCCTCGTTTATTTTTAGCCATTCTTGCCTCACACTTAAGTTTTATGTATAATATGTTTTACTAGTACATATATCTGTCACATATAACAACAAGAAAAACACACTGCAAAATGAATGGAAATCCTTATTAATCTTTATTTTTAAAATGTCTTATGTTTCAACTTTGGCTTAAAACGTGAGTACACCAGTATTTCTCATCAGTAATATCACGACCAGCAAATGTTATTCTCTTTTTTCCCCATTATGAATTTGAATAATGATTCAAATCATTGCACTTATTTTTAGCCATATGTATACAGGTGAAACATATACAGACAAAAATTATTTATTTGAAAAGTTTGTTTTGGGGGAGTTTAATGTAAGACATTTTTTCATATAAGATAATAATTTTGGTAGAGCAGGCAGACAAAGAGACAAACAGACAAGGTACATAGAGTCAAAGCCAGGGCCAGAGCAGGGACAAGGTCGACCTCCTCATCCGTCTGGCAATGTTCCCAGAATTCCAGCTCAGGAAAGGGACATCCCTCAGATTACCAGTTTGATTTGTGGGAATGTGTAATTCCCCGAAGAGCTGATTTATGATCCAATGTTTTGAGCTTTGCTCCCACTCAGACACCAGCCTGGGGTCATCATCACGTTGCACACTCACTCACGCACAACGTGGATCAAGGTTTCTTTGCACTAGTATAGAGTTCCATAATTGACTAAATCCATATATAATTACCACTTAGTGGTCTATTTTCATTTCACATAACATTAACAGCTTAGACATGGTCAAATGTTTTGCGGATGTGCAGACACCAGTGCACATTCCTGGCTTATGAGTACTGATTGTGAGGATAAAGACCTTGATGTTTCTCACATGAACATACAGTCCTCTCTATGGGTTGATACAGGGTGAGTTAGAGATAAAGTCCTAGCATATCAAAGATCTTATAAAGCAGGCTAGATGCAACTTCTGTGTCCCTGGCTCTGACAATTAGCTTTTGTGTTGATAAACTGGTAAACTTTTCAGTAAGTTAAAGACATTTTCTCCGTCTGTTTTTGTCCAGTTGCAGTTGAACATTGGGTTCATTATTTTGTTATTTTGTTACAAGCTGTGTTTTGTTCAACTTCATTGCTCACTCACTAATTTGTTTGACCAGAAGATGGCCCACCTTCATTTACAGAGAGATAATATTAGTTACAACTAGAAAGTTCCTTGTTTCAGGCATCAGGACAGCCCAAATGGCTACATCCTACAACAGTAGTGTCTCTGAGCTTTGCCCATGTAATCTCCAAAGATACATGTTGTATGATCAGAGTTGCAATGTGTCTTCATTTGAAGGCTATATCAATCTGGCAGGATAAGGACCCACGGTTTGTGGGAAATAAAATGTCCACAAGATGGCCCTCTTGTCTGCTCGCATCTTCAACTCAGAAGAAGGAGGATCCATAAAGAGGTGGAGCCACACAGGGTCCGTCCTAGGGGTTGAGGGAGGGGGGTCTTAGTGCGAAATGGGTGTTTCGGTGCCTGACTTTGCAGGGCAGGCCTTACACGACTGTCCAATCACAGACTTACACTGTTCAGCCAATTACGGGAGACAGGAAAGTCTGAGGAGGGGCAGGAAGCATAGAAAATGACCTGTGATGAGAGAGAAAGAAGGAGAGGGAGAGGGAGAGGGGTGGGGTGCTCTATCAGATGGATGAGTGACGGGGGGAAGAAAATATGATTAGTGGCTGCAATAGCATTCGCTTTGGGCATGTATTTGATATCACTGTAGTATGTATCTCATATTCCAAAATATACCATTCTTCTGAAACTATGCACATACAATCTGAAAGCAATCTTCACAGGAATTTTGGTCATGTATGGAATAGGAGGTAAAGTGAAAACAAAATATATATATAAATGGAAGGGAAAGAAGCAGAAATATATGGTGTGACACGTTTGAACATAGAAAGCAGAGTGAACAACTTAGTTAGAAAATCAACTTAGTCTCAGAGTTACGGAGAGAGATTTTAGGAAACGGTGGAAGACAGTATGCACAGCAAGGACGACCAGAAAGAGTTGTTTAAAAAGTTTTGCCATGAAAGCAGAGATCGAAAAGTGTGAGGGGCAGAAGAGTGAGCGACAAAGTGAGCACCAGGCCTTTGCCCGGCCACAGAGCAGACCCCTGACTCTTAACCTTTTGACCTTGCTCCCGGTCGGAAGGCCGGTTTGGCCGCTGGCCAGCGGGACGCCGAGGGGAGAGGCCAAGCTGACACCCACGGCAAGAGCCGCGATACGACCTCTCACCCCCAAGGTGGAGCCTAAAGCAGTGGGAGCGACAGAGACCAACCGGAACATATCTAGTACAACTAACATCTTAAACCTCGCAGCAAAGAAACAAACACAAAAATCATACAAGGCTGTTTGCCCAAACTATATTTACAATGTATTGTTCAGTACATTTCTGAGTCCCTGTGCTCCTAACGACAATCGTAATGAACTACTTTGCAAAACAGTAGTCCCTTTTTCTGTTTGCGCATAAAGGAGGCATTTGACCCTTAACACGGGATAAGAAGAGACATGAGACACTGATTCATGTGAGTCTGCTGATGCCAACACAAAACCTAGCCACAGTCTGGCCTACATAGCTTCCCAGACCACTAGATTTGGTCACGACTACCACCTTCTAAAGAAGCCCCCATGTCTATCTATTCATAACCACAGATATTTGACATTTCAACCTTTATCTCTCTTTTTTATACTTTGAAAGCAGGAAGTGAGTAAGCAGAGTTCCAATGTATGGTCAGAAGTGGAGGTCACGTCTGTCAATCACATAAGGCATGATTGTTATATTTTCCCCCGTCTTCAGCTTTTATCTAATTGTCTGTGTATGTGCGTGTGTGCGTGTGTTTGCTGTGTGGTCGTGTGTGTGTGTGCGCCCGCTCTCCTTGGTGTGTGTGGTCAGTAATGCAGCATAGACAGCCCACGGCCTCTGGAGGTTGCTGATGAAGACTATACACTTCTCCAGTTTCCCTTCTGTTCCCACTCTCTCCCCGTGCCTTTCCCGGCAGCTGTGCCTGTGTCCGTGCTCCCACTTCACAGTCTCTCACACACCCAGTGGAACCTGATCCAGACCATAGCTTTCACCACGGCCTGTACTGCCCCGTGTCAGTGTGTGTGTGTGTGTGTGTGTGTGTGTGTGTGTGTGTGTGTGTGTGTGTGTGTGAGTGTGCGTGTGCATGCGCGTGCGCGTGCGTGTGCGTGTGTGTGTGCGTGTGCGTGTGTGTGCGTGTGTGTGTGTGTGTGTGGAGGTCTATGACAGCAGGGCCAGAAATCCAAACACACACTCTGCCTTTCTCTGGAATTGATTGTTCTAGACAGCTGCAGGATAGTGACATCACCTCTTCTTGCCGGCTCGTATTTGATCTGGGCCGTGAAGAAATTTGAAACCAAAATGCTAGTGGGCTCCACTCTCTGGAGAAAGGTAGACAATACCAGTGTTTCTGTCCATCTGTGTATCTAAAAGCAATTTGTGTGTGTGTGTGTGTCCCTCTGCAGGGATTGATGGATGGGTTGTGTACATGTAGTGTGCTAAGCTGAACTGATCGAGCCAGAGACAGTAGTAAATGAAGCCTGCGAGGGTCAGGTCAGCCTGCCGGGCAGCCACGGCTGTCAGGCGCTGGCGCGGCAGGAGGGAGAGGCTGCCCATGCTGGCACCCCTGGCAGAGTGGTGTTTGGAGGTTAAACAGATCACATGCCACAACAAGATTAAATCAATCTGAGGGTTGGGAAGAGAGAGAGAGAGAGAGAGAGAGAGAGAGAGAGAGAGAGAGAGAGAGAGAGAGAGAGAGAGAGAGAGAGAGAGAGAGAGAGGAAAAGAGAGGCCCATACCGAACATTTCCAAGTTCATGTAAGGTCTGTTATTTTGTCTCGTGGAGATCGTTCATTATGCCTTGACTTGATTTAAACCTTCAATTACCTGAGAAAAACAAAACAACTTTCTCCTCAGCTCAGCAGGTATATGGATGGTTCTAGAGTGAGATCTCTGTAGCAAACTGTATGTAGCCAGTGTGTCCCCACAAGGAGAGAAGAAGGAGATCATGGGAAACAAGCGACTGAAAAAAATAAGTTCAGTGACCGCCACCACAAACCAAACAAAGCGAAAAACATGTTCAAGTTGTCGCAAACCCACAGAAGAAAAGAGGGGTAGCGGAGGGGGATTGCATGAGGAGAGAGAGAGAGAGAGAGAGAGAGAGAGAGAGAGAGAGAGAGAGAGAGAGAGAGAGAGAGAGAGAGAGAGAGAGAGAGAATTACGTTGAAGAAAGACAGGGGTGACCACCCCTTTGGACCAGACAACACACTGTGTCTCAAAAAGCAGGGGACACAAAAGACACAAAAGACATCTGGGCTATGCAGTTTCTCCACCTCCAGAGACAATAGGGGCTCATTCACACAGCCCGACCCGGCCAGGACCATCTGCTTCTGGGGAGAATGTGGGAGTGAAAGAGGCCATACGCCACTCAGATCCACCCGAGGTGGGCAGCCAGCCCTCAAAATCTAAGGGAGAAGTCACTTCTGGCGCTGATCTAAGATCAACAACGGAAACTCGCCCTTTTTTCGCCCCGCGTGAAAGTATGTTTTGAGAGGGCTCTCAGGGGTTCAGCTCCACACAGCCGGCCCCTGTGAATCCCCTGGAGCCGGCCAGCCTCCCTGGGAACGGAAACATGTGCGTTCTCTGTGATCAACAGCGGCAACCGAAGAGCAACTGTTAGCTCCACAGGGGCAGAGGAGAGATAGATGGAGGAGAAGATATGCATAATGCATATACAATCAGGTCTCTGCATATGGCCCCCCCTTTTTTCGTTTTTTTTTTTTGCACAGAAGCACGCTCACGCACAGAGACTCTGACAAGATGGTAGCCATACATCACGCTGTGCTGAAAAAGAAAGAGTAAAGAGATCAAGAGATCAAGAGAGGAAAAATGGAGGGGCGGGGTGCATACACTGTCAGCAGATTAGATTGATTCTTACTGCATGCCGTGACGTTGAAGGCATTAAAATATCCCCTCTGCAACCGTTTGAAGTTTCTACAATGGGTATGGTGATGGAAGTTCTCCCTGGCCTTCTGTTTCGGTGTCTATGGCCAGTAGACACTCTGGCCCAGTGCAGCTATAGGGCTCACTTGAGCCTTGGACAGATACCCATGTGTCCATGTGGCACACACACACACACACAGACACACACACACACACATACACTCACACACACACACACACACACAGAAAATGACTCACATTCTCAGGCTTAATTCACTTATCGTTAAGCCAGGGGACTTTCCCTTCAACTGAGTCCACGGGTTAGACCACACATCTCTCTCTAATCTTCTGCTTCTCGTGCCACTCATTCTTGAATGAAAAGCACCGTCGATGTGTATAATTATGTCCATGCATGCAGCATGTTAATTCCTCGGCTTTGTGCAGTGCCAGCAGACAATAGGCAGACCCATTGTGAAGTGAGTGCAGTCTAAGAAGGTCGGTGCTGGGCGGATGGCAGGTCGCAGGGTTTTGCAGCGTTTGATTAATGTCTCACATCATGGTTAGCCAAGTAAAACACATTTCACAGTGTTACCTGGAAGTTGGCTTTACAACATTGTGAAATATTTGATAGAATTCCCCCAGAATCTTTGAATCTTTTAATTCTGAATGGATTGAGTGTACATAGCTTTTATCCTCGATCTGTCTGGTTTCCCTTGAAACAGTGGAGGAAGAACAGCAAGTGTCAGGTAAATCTTTCCCCTTGTCAGACGCTCATCAGCAGCCATTGTTCTGCTGCTGCCGTCAGAGTGACAGGGAGCCAAACCTGTGGTGCAGTGTTGGAGCGGTGCCCAGCAAGGAACCTTTATGTGCCCCCGCTTCAATGTCAAGACACCGTCGTCTCCCAGACGTGAGGGGATCGAACTTGTCTGAATTATTACATGTAGATTTAGAAAGGTGGATCGTCTAGACTACGCCTAGCCTTAGCTATTGTGTCTGTGTGTGTGTGAGCATGTGTGTGTTTGTGTGTGTGTGTGGGGGGGCGCTGCCCGCACATTACCTATTGGTGTTGATGAGCGGGTGGTGACAGAAAGACTCGCAAGCTTAGGGAGGGAAAGCGAAATGTCAAGCACCTCAAAGACCGGAGCCTCAGTATTTGCATGTCAAGCTATTGTGTGGGAGCCAGGGCAAACAAATGGTTTTGCGGTGAAACACGCTGATCCGTCAGTGACAGGCGGCATGGAAACAACCCCGGCTGATGACAGACAGTTCTCGGTGCCCCGTCAGATTGATGACGCAGATCTCCAGTCAGACGAGACCAGAGCGCCCACGAGACGCTTCAGAAGTCGTCCCCCACCCCCAAGGCTTAGGGGAGGGGATTCAGGTGAATCTTCAGCTCACACAAACAAGTGGACAACCACGTCAACAGTCAAAGAGTAGACCAGCCCAGCCCACTGGAGCCCACCATGCTTTGAAAAGCTATAATACCTTTGGAGCCCAAAACCTGTTTTGACAGACCTCACGGGTGATAACTCACGCCGCAGGATAGGTTTGAGACAGATTTGGCTCAGCTTCCGTGGGACAAGCCGGTGCTGGAGCAGTGTTGCCAGTCGCTCCGCCTGTCCCTCGCGTGAACGTGGGTGAGAAGGAGACGGGGGCCCTGGCGTTTCCTGTCTCCCCTGTCCGTCTCCCGCCCTGCCATCGGGCTGACGCGTTAAAGAGACAGCCACGCTGACAGGGGAGCCGGGGAGGAGAATGACTGACGTGCCCCGGGCCGGTGCTTCTTGTTCAGCGCCACACAACAGGAGAAGCTAGCGGCTTTGTCCCGCAACCTTTACGCTCGTTGGAGACGACGCGGGGATGACAGATCCGTTTAACCTTACACTGTGCTCCTAAAAACAACATTCTCCGTTCACACCAACGCAACTGCCTTTTCTTTCTCTTTGTTGTTTGTGCATGCGTGCGTGTGTGTGTGTGTGTGTGTTTGTGTGTGCTTGTGTGTGCTTGTGTGCGTGTGTGTGTGTGTGTGCGTGTGTGTGTGTGTGTGTGTGCGTGTGTGTATGTGTGTGTGCGTGTGTGTGTGTGTGTGTGTGTGCGTGTGTGTGAGTGTGTATGTGTGTGTGTGTGTTTGTGTGCTCTTGTCGGCAGGTAAAGGACAGGTGTGAGCTTTTTAACCCTTGTGTGGTGTTCGGGTCTGAGGGATCCGTTTTCATCGTTTACTAAAGGAAAGATTATGTAATTAATTATTTTCTCAACCTGAGACTCATTGGCCTTGGCTCATTTTCTGTGTAGAACAGGTTAAAAAAACAAATTTTCATTACATAGATGGTCCTCGGGGCCCATAGACAAGTGTGGCAATTGAAGGTGAAAACAAGTCAACTTGGTAAAGATGAAAGAAAAAGGTTTGCTGTGTACATTCACTCTGTCTTTCTCGTACCCGCTAAGTGTTTTTTATAAATTGCCATGGCTGTATATTTTTTAACCCCTATAATGTTGTGGGTCCACCAGAACCCTGGACATTGGGGATATAACAGAAAAAATGAACACCACACAAGGGATAAACAAACAAATGAACAAACCGATAGAAATCAAGAGGAAAAAGTTTCAGAATTTTCAACAGAAGATGAAAAATTGAAAAACATCGTCTGGACACTCCACCACCATGTGCATATTAACAGTACTACACGTCAACACGACTTTTACTAAACGATGCAAACATATTTCTAAATCAACAACAAACATTTCTGACCTGTAAGATGTCGCATAAACATAACAGGCTTGAAGTATATCAGTGTGTACAGAGATCTGTAACGATTACCATTCGGTGTGCAAGACACAGTCACATAAAGTAGGGGGAAAAGAAAGAAAGAAAAAAAAGAAAGAAAAAAAAGAAAGAAAGAAAGAAAGAAAGAAAGAAAGAAAGAAAGAAAGAAAGAAAGAAAGAAAGAAAGAAAGAAAGAAAGAAAGAAAGAAAGAAAGAAAGAAAGAAAGAAAGAAAGAAAGATAGAAAGAAAGAAAGAAAGCAAGCTTGCGGCCACTCTAGGGGTCTGAGTGCGGTTGGATTCCTCTGTTGAAAAGCTGTTGATTGTTTTGTCAGAGTGTGAGGGAACGCTGTCAGGAGCTGTCACCTTGACAACCAGCTCTGTATTTCACTCACTCACTAAAGAGAGTGGGGCCCCTGCCTTCTAACCCCTGGCAACCTACACACACACACACACACACACACACACACACACACACACACACACACACACACACACACATATTCACAGCCACACACACCAAATGTCTGCCTCCTTGCTCCCTCTAAATAGCACAGTAGTGCTTTCGCAGGATATTATCTGACCTGTTTACGAGGAGTTTGCATTGATTCCCTTCCTGTGTGTGACAGAGGTATAGTAGGTCACAAGATTATTTGTGGAGTGTGCTTGTCCAGGGCAAACCACTAGTGTGTTAAGCTAGTGTGTGTGTGTAAGTGTGTGTGTGCGTACATTTTCTGAGTCAGATTTCTAAAGCGAATCCTTCACCTAGTAAACGTATGGACTCTTCACCGTCTCAGCACACAAAAGAGATAACGAGCGTTGACAGAAAGAAAAAATACACTGACATAAATATTCAAGAGTGGAACGCTTGAAAGATGGATGGGATAATGGATACATTAGAGTTCTGGGCAAACATATTGGCAGACTGAGTGACAGATGGACGGATGGCCAGACAGACAAGTTGTGAAATGGGCAACATCGTGAATCGAACGACTCAAAGAAACAGAAATCCTGTTGTCCACCCACAGACCACACTAAAAGACCACATCAACACCATGCTACCTTAATCAGTCACTGTTCCAAAGTGTCTGTTGGTACTAGCTGGCCAATCACACCTCTGTCTGCTCCAGAGTTCTGGTAAGTCAAGGTCAACTCCTGCTGTTGACAGTTCCTATGTCTCAGTCAGGGACTTCTGCGTGCTGGTCCGACACCCTGTCGCTCCGTCTAAGAGTGGACTTCCGATTCCTACGCATGACTGAAGTGGTAGAAAAGAGGAGAGGAGAAGGGGGGCGCTTGGGAAGAGACAAGAGCCAGGCATGCCGGCGTTCCGGCTCAGTGGAGCCGTTCCATGATGAAAAGAGTGGGTTTGAGCCCTCCTTCACTCTGCTTCCCTCTCTCCTCGTCGTCTCTGTCAACACTCAGCCTAAAAGGCAGGATGAGAGAGAACACCCAGGCCAGGCCGAGGCCCACATCCCTTTCTTAAAACACACACACACACACGGACACACACACACGGACACACACACGGACACGCTCTCACTCACACAGCAATGGCTTTCAAAATGAAACCGGTCAGAGACATGGGCAAGGTCCGCCTGGATGTTCCAGTCCGTGGGCCCGCCGTCATTCTTCAGCCTACACGTGACGTGTTGGACGCCACTGACCGACCAGCTCAACACCTCCTAAACGGACCACGACAATTTGGCTCTCCGTGGCGGTGACGTGCTCCAAACTGGTTGAGCAGCCTGATGTTTTGCGAGCGAGTGAGGGGAGGCTCTCTGGGATCGTCGGCGGCGGTTTTCCCTTTCGTGTCACTCCACACCTCACAGCTGTGGGACGGAGGGGCCGATGAAACCCCAGATTGGAAGTGTCCCGCACGCACCCAGCCAGGCACGCCGGATCACACACACACACACACACACACACACAAGTGGGTGCACGGGCGGCAAAAGACATACACACTGACCTCTCCGTCTTGTTTGCGCGCGCACACACACGCACACAAACACACACACATCTCTCTTATTCATTAATCTTCATTTCACCACAAGCTCTGACCGCTATCAGCACATAGGCACCGTGAAGTCGGCCTCTCCCCTTTCCTCTCTCTCTCTCGCTCTTGCTCACGCTCTCTCTCTCTCTCTCTCTCTCTCTCTCTCTCTCTCTCTCTCTCTCGCACACACACACAAACACACACACAGACACACACACTTGCACACACACTGAGGCAGCGATCTGATTGCTGACACTGATATCAGGCCCTTCCTACCGCAGGGCTGTCCATCTGGCTGCCCGATCAGAAGACAGGGAGTGGGGTCCTCACAGCGGGGGCTCCTGTCACTGTGCATTACCGCCGGCATGACGGGAGATCCACGCTGACATTGAGGATAACATTGGCGTGAATAGAGCCCTTTGCCGTGTGCAATACTGTGGGAGCCCGGTGGAACATGTTGACCTCTGAGGTGGCCAGGCCAAGTTGTTTCTAGGGCACAGTGTTCTTAACGCGATCTGCCGGGTCTCTGCTAGGCTTCTCGGGCGTTTCAACTGTAGCCCTGCAGGGTCGCGCAGTGCGCTTTCTTTGGGACGATCTCGTCCGGTAGGGGAGGTAAGTGTGACTTATGAGTCGAAAAACACCAGCATTTTCTTGCTAATAAACAAAATGGAAACCCCTGGAACAGATGTTGCATGTGCTTTCGTCCAAATATTAAAAACGTCTGTTGTCCACACAGAACAGGGGCGTCCATCATGCAGAGCCTCCTCATACAGTGTGAGACCCCCACTCCCCCACCCCACCTTTGTTTACACAGCTCACCTGGGAGGAGAGCTTGCTGGGATGGACATCTGTTTCCAACCATTACACTGAGCGTTACCAACGGTAGTTTTCCCTGGAGAGAGCCTGATTCAAACTAGCAGAGGCAAATAAGCGGCCGCGCTGCTCTCGGCCAAAACAAACTCGTGCTGCCGAAGGATGCCGTCCCAGAGTTTGTTGTGGCCGTGGCACCGCCAAAACCGAGCCGGGAGCGCGATCGGACTCACGCACCCACGTTTCGCAGACCCTCCCGACTCTCGGCTAGCTCTGCTGGAAGAAATGATCTTCGTACCGCGTGTTGACTGAGCGCAAAGGAACGTGTCCCTCCTGCTCTCTCAAACCCGTTGGCTCCCCACTCAATGGAACTCTTTATCGGGTGCATTCAGCTACATTAAACAACCAGGAGGGCCCCGCAGACTGTACCCACAGACCTTTTCCTGGTCCCCAGCTGTGCCCTGGCTGTCATAGAGACATTTGGGGTGTCAGGGGGCAGACGGCGGCAAAGGCTCTGGGGGTATTTATTAGGGGGGTATTTTGAGGAGGCAGGGAATAAGGAGGTTTAGGTGTTGTAATCAGACGCCCTCAGTCCCGGCTGGCTCGTTAGAGCCCTCACATTCTCCACTAATTGGCCAGTGAGTCAGATCTCGGAGAAGGGGGTGCAGTGTGAATGGTAACCCCTTGAGAACAGGTAGAGCGAGAGAGAAAGAGAGGGAGAGAGAGAGAGAGAGAGAGAGAGAGAGAGAGAGAGAGAGAGAGAGAGAGAGAGAGAGAGAGAGAGAGATGGTGTTATGTGGAGAAGACATAAATACTTCAAGCTTAGCTGCTCAATTTGTTATCAGCTGTCCTAGGATAAGGGAAGAATAGGGTGTTAAAACAACAGTGTGTATATAAACATAGAATAAGAATGATTTTGTTTCGATGTAGGTTTATTTTTCCTTTATTGTGCTAGTTTCGTCTTTTGTCATTCTTCTTCATGTTACTATGTTAATAATGCATAGCATACATACATTTTTATGTGGATCAGTTTTCCTTTTGGTTATTATATGTAGTATTGTAGTAGTAGTAGTATTACTCAAACAATAATTGTTGTACTTTACTTTAATTGTTGTTACCATGTATGCGTTGATGTTTTCTCTTATCATGTCAATAAAGCACACTTGGCTCGACTTGAAAAGAGAGAGTGAAAGACAGACAAACAGTAAAATAACGAGAGAGCACTGTAAATCAAATCAAATCAAAATCTATTTAATTTGTGTAGCACATTTCATACACAAAGGCAATTCAATGTGCTTTACACAAGGCACACACAAAAGCATAAAAGTAAGCAAAAAATGACAAATAAATGAATAAAAAACTATTATAACAAGAGAAATGAAATAGTTAAAAACAAACAATCCAGCCAAAAGCAATAGAGAACATTTACATTTTGAATTTGGATTTAAAAGTAGTCAAGCTTGGAGCAAGTCTCAGATCTTCTGGAAGTTTGTTCCAGCTCTTTGTTGAATAGTAGCTTATCTAGTTTTAACTCTGTGAACGGTTAAGAGACCTTTTCCAGATGACCTGAGAGGTTTAGAAGGTTCATACTGTATTAGCATGTCAGTCATTTATTTTGGCCCCAAAATATTTAGTGACTTGTAGGCGAGCGACAATACTTTAAAATAAATGTTCTGACCCACTGGGAGCCAGTGTAGTGATCTGAGAATTGGTGTAATATGTTCATATTTTTTGTTCCCTGTTCTAGGAGCAGCATTCTGAACAAGCTGCAGTCATCTAAGCAATATTTTAGGATGACCTGAGAGAAGACCGTTACAGTAGTCCAGCCTACTTGTTATGAAAACATGAAGTCTTGTTGGGACATGAGTCCTCTGAGTCTTGCCATGTTTTTGAGATGATAGTATGCCGATTTTATGTGGCTGTTGAAATGTAGGTCTGTCAATGATGACACCAATATTTCTAACACTCCCCTAATCTTTCCTCTTTAGCACCAAATATAACCAGCTCAGTTTTTTCTTTACTTACAGAAGAGTTTCAACTGAGTGGAAGAATCGAACATTTTGAATAAGAATTCATATTCAAATTTAAATTCTGTATTAAGAAAGCAATGGTGATTAAATCAGTTTCATCAAATGTGTCTCATGAAACCCAAAGTGTACTGTTTTAACTTTTTCGCCCCATGGACACTTTGCTTCTCTACACAAAAACCCCCCCCCCCCCCCCCCTTGCTTTCCTTCCCGCTACCTTTGTGAGGTTTATCGCTGGCAGTTCTTTGACCGTTGAACCATTATCCCAAACAGCAACAAAGTGATCTACGGTCACATTTTATAAGCTGTCAGGTGAACCGTGCTTAGCTGCCGACAGGTGAGGAATGTTTTCATTCACCTCTCTCGGCTCCCACACGCACACACACACGCACACGCACACACACACACACACACACACAGCAGATTCCCAAACACACGGAGACAAATACACGCTCACCATCTTTTGCCCTGCACCTGGATCGCCTGCTCACAAGATGAAAGACAGATCGTGAGAGGTAGAAGAGCGGGTGAAATGTGATCCATCATAACAATAGCCTTCCCTTTCATCACAATAGCCTTCCCTTTCAGCTCCAAGACCAGAATCTCCTCACTGGTGTGGGCCTCTGAATCAAAGCAGGCCCTCAAACCATGTGTTCGCCCAGTTGAAAATCGAAAACCCGAAACCTTGAAACTATAAATGTATCCTGAAATGCGCGAAGTACGTGTAAGAATGACTATTGTTCTGTTTTTTTTTAACTCTATATACTCCACCTCATGTGCTATTACATTGGTGTGTCTTTTGGGGGGAGGGAGGGCGACTGGGGGGACAGATAAAGAGGCAGATAAAGAAACTGACAGAAAGAGAATAAATAAATAAAGAGAGGGAGAAGATGGGGGGTCTGATTAGAGTGTGTTTGATGAGGGTTCTTGTTTCTCACCCTGAGTTCAGCCCACCCAGCAGGCCTCATTGGTAGCTGCTAACTGAAGAGGGGGCTTCTGGGAAAACATGGGAGCCTGCGGTCAGCCAGTCAGCATCATTCAGCGTCCTGTAACCCTGTGACCATTTTACATGCAGACACACACACAGAGACACTCTCACCCACCCACTCACACACACACACACAGACACACACACACACACACACACACACACACACACACACACACACACACACACACACACACACTCACATCAGATTCACTGTGACAGCAGAGGACTGACAAAGACAAGCAGGCCCAGCAGTCGCCACTTTAACAAGCTCCAGCTGAGGGCCGAAGAGATGAGGGACAGAGTATTGTGTGTGTGTGTGTGTGTGTGTGTGTGTGTGTGTGTGTGTGTGTGTGTGTGTGTGTGTGTAGGCTGCTTTGGTGATACAGAGCAGCCTGTGTGTGTATGCACCTTCATTTCCTGTCTCTGTGAGAGAGAATTTCCTCTCAAAGAACATGGCAGCTCACCATAGGGTAGTTTAAGGGGCCGGGGAGAGGGGGGGGTGGGGGTGGGGGGGGGCCATGTGCTTTCTCTGACACAGAAGTTTCAAAAGTGTGCATGTGTGTGGGTATGTGAGAGAAAGAGGGAGAGAGAGAGAGAGAGAGAGAGAGTGTGTGTGTCATGTGTGTGTGCTCATGCCAGCGTGTACGTCTGCATGCGCACGCGTGCACGAAGGGCGAATCAATCGCACTAGTTGCTGATTGCAACCCCCCCCCCCCCTCCCATTCCAGCCCCCCTCCTTGTCCCCCTTCAGAGAGCTCCTCAGCTGTGAGTGATTAAAACGAGCCGGAGGGGCGAGAGGGCGGTGAGAGGAGGGGACGCGGGTACTCACCCACCGACTGAGTAATGGCTTCCAGAGCCCCCTGCTCCCCGGCTCTGTGCGGGGGGACGCTAATCAGGACTGACGGCCCGGGCGGCTTGGACAGTGTAAACCCTGGGCCGGGCCTGTCAGGCACACACAGCGACAGGCCACCTCACCCAGGGACCCCCACTGCTGCCTGGGCCCAGCGCCGCTGACAGGCCCCTTTTAAGAGCCAGAGAGGGGCAAAACAGAGCTAAACGCTGAAAGAAGGATCAAGTACTTAGAAATATTATTTGAAATAGAAATGGTTGGAAGGAGAGTGAAATGGAGATCAGGTCGGATGGGGATGTGCTGAGAGAAGGTGAGAGACGGTGTGATGCTGCAGGCCCGCTGGGAATGGCCATGGTCCTCACGGTGCAGCCGGTGATGTGGTGGGTGTCTCTGAGTCGGTTGGCTAAATGGAACATCTGAGAAACCGGAGAAAACCCATCACGTTCGTTCAACAGGACGGCTTGCAGACAGACCACAGCAGTACTCAGAGTTCAATCAGAGAGAGTGTGTTAGTGTGTGGTGTGTTTCTACACATTTGTATGTGTGTGTGTGTGTGTTCGTGTGTGTGTGTGTGTGTGTGTGTGTGTGTGTGTGTGTGTGTGTGTGTCTGTGTGTGTGTGTGAGTGTGTGCAAGGGGTACGATGCCGACTGCTGAGTCGTGCAGTTTCCCGGCCGATTGGTTTCCATCATGCATCTACGAGTTAACCGTCAGCGGCGTTCCCTTTTTCTCCACTACCAGACTTCTTTTTATTTTTCAATTTCACTTTTATTAACCTCCCCTGTCTGTTGTTGTTTTTTTTTTCTCTCTCTCTGTTTCTGAGGATTGGCAGAATATGTGCGACGTGTTAAATTTGGAAGAGTGGAATCAGTAGCGTGCAACACCAAAACAAAAAACACACACCTCACACACATTCACTAAGTAAAGCACTGTGGCACCTCTCTTTACCATTGAGGTGTAAGCCCAAGGGGGATATGTGAATATAGGAACCCTCCAAATGAGTGACTGTGCTCTTTGGAATGGGCTTGGTTTGAGCTGGGAGTTCACAACACAAGCTGCCGTGTGTGGTTCCGTGAAGCGGGAACCACGTCCAATGCGTGATGAAATTGAGTGAGCGGCATGAGTAAAGTTTAAGTGTGTTATTTCAGCCTTTGGTTGTGTCTGTGAGAGAGAGCCTGTTCTATGTTCATCATGAGACACACACGCAAACACGCGCACACGCTTACACCCACAATGTCCCCCACCTGAGTTTAACTGTCTGACAGAGTGAGATGGAGAGGGAGGGAGGGGGTTGATAGAAGGAGGTCAGGGGTACAGGGGCAGTCAGGTCCCTCAGACGTCCATCAAAGTGACAGGTACCCCAGCCTTAAAACCCTCTGACCCACCCTGAACCCCATTCTCTCTAGTTCCTTTTCTTTCTCACACACACACACATACACACGCTGTGCTAAAAAGTAGCCCCGCAGCGAGGGAGACCAGCGCTCTGCAATTAGAACATTCTGTAGCCATGAAATCATTGTGAAAATTAGCTCCAGGAAGAGAAAGGGGGAAAGTCCAAAAAGGAGGGGAAAAAAGAGAGCAAAAGAAAGGAATGGAGCTTAAAAAGTGTTCTGGATGTTTTCAGCAGTCAAACTGCCTGGCCACATGTGCTAGAAAGGCGAGAATTGAGAATAATCCCAGATAATGGCTGCTATTAAGATTAACAATTAATCCTCCAGTTTCATGACACATTGCATTTGGATCTCTGTAAGTGTGGAAATGGAAAAAAAGATGGGCAGTCAGTTAAAATGAGAAGTGTGTGTGTGTGTGTGTGTGTGTGTGTGTGTGTGTGTGTGTGTGTGTGTGTGTGTGTGTGTGTGTGTGTGTGTGTGTGTGTGTGTGTGTGAGTGTGTGTGCTCCTGCATAAGGCCTTCCATCCAGCAAAGGACAATGTCCAGACCTTGATCTGTGACAGAGAAAGGAACCAAGGTTCGGATCTCGGATATCAGCCGAGGATTTCTGTTCTGTGTTGTCCAATTCTTGAACCACATGTGCCTGCTCTATGTTCTGGAGACCTGGCACCCTCCTGTCAGCCCCAGTTACCCCTGTCTGACCTATGGTGATTGGACAAACAGCATGTGCCAGCGATCAAGTAGTTTGACAACCTCTAACTAACGCTGTGACAACATTGCCCCGCATGTGCCAGTTCGAGCCCCGGGCAATGTTAACCTACTCCCATGCTAGAGGACTTGTTGTAGATCACTTAGGTGTGGGCTAGTTCCACAAACGTATGTAAAGTAGATTGATTGGTGCTGAATGTGTGTGTGTGCGTATACGTGTGTGCGTGTGGGTGCATGCATGCACCGGGTTGCGTGTGTCTGTACATGATTGTGTGTGCGTGCGTGTGCGCAGGCGTGCGAGCGTGCGTGCGTGCGGGCGTGCGTGCGTGTGTGTGTGTGTAAACCCAGCTGTGGGTTGTTAGTAGTGAGCCGAGCTCACTCAGTAGGGAAGGAGCACCAGATGGTTGGCGGGATGCAGAGATGGAGGGCTGAAAGGCAGAGGTGCAAAGAGCAATTGGAAGAGAAAGAAGCTTGAAACGGAGAGAAAGAGCCGGGTGTCGAGAGAGAGAGACAGAGAGAGAGAGAGAGAGAGAGAGAGAGAGAGAGAGAGAGAGAGAGAGAGAGAGGAAAAGAGAGGCCCATACCGAACATTTCCAATTTCGGCTCCAGCAGTAATTTTGTAAAAAGAAACACTCCTCTCAAAACACAGACAGGCCGTTGCTAGGTGTTTTTTTTACAAGACAACTTTTTCAACTACTGAAATAGTGTCTTCATGCAATGGACTGTGTGCTCGTTTTTGTGTGTGTATTTACGTGTCTATGTTACGTGTGTGTGTTTGTGTGTGTGTGTGTGTGAACACGCGCATGCTCACGGTGGTGTGCACCTTTCTGCGTCTTCTGTAACCCTCGATCACACACACATACACACACAAACTCTGCACTGCGCCCCGACATATCCAGCTCGGCAATTTCACATGTAGTTCTCTTCATGCGCAGTGCAAAGGTCAAATGTTGTTCTGGGACTACTATAATGGCAGCAATGTCGGGTTAGATTCTCTGTTGTTGTGTCCAGTAATGATGAGAGCTGAGTAATGGAGGCTGGGAAGAGTTTGAGACTCACCGTGGGAGGAACGAGTGAATTCCTGGTGTGTCAGTAACAGCAGGCCCTGAGGAATCAGCACATGAACAGACACACATCCGTGTTTGACAAACCGAGAAACACGGCTCCCGTCTTGATTAGAGCATGTGAAGCACGAGTTTGTTTCATGTGTGTCTGGTGATTACATGTTCCTTTTCCTATACAGCTAGCACATAATGTGCATGTATGCTGGGTAGTTGAATATGGGGGAATTAAGTATGGTGTGTGTGTGTGTGTGTGGGGGGGGGGGGGGGCGGTCTTTCTCTGTCTGTGTGTGCGTTCTCCTTTTCTCTGATTAGCTCCTGTTTGTTTCAGGTATCCTGCCTCTGTCAAACCTTTAATCAGAGCTGGGGTCCCTGCTCGGCACGGAAGGAAACCCTGTTCCAGGAAGTCCATGTCTTACACCGCTGAGCAGGCCCTGTGTCGACACCATCTATTCATCTGAGGAAACGGGAAACCAACGTTCCCATCCTGATCATTCCAAATCCAGCCACCACAGGAACTGCTCCTGAATAGTGGGTGGTGTCTTTTGATTAGTGTTATGATATTAGTGATTGACAGGTTACTGATGGATATCACAAAAAATATGCAGGCACGCTCAAAGTTATGGTTAGCCATGCTTTTTCAAAGTACTTCTTCCTGTATTCAACCCAGTCCAACCCAGTTCACAGTTCAGCAAGCGCTCAGTCAGGCACCTAGTGATGATGTCATACTTAGGAAACCACGTCTGTTTCGGTGGGAGGGAACATGTGGGTGGAATATATAAGTGGACTATAAAAAGAGAGGGAAAGAGAAATTAAAAGTGACGGTTCTGACGTGAGAGACCGTTTCTGGGCGCCTGTTGGCAACTATGTGGTTTCTAGCCGGCTGAGGTTTTTTAATAAACAGTCTGTTGAAACATGACAGAAATATTGGGTGAAATCATGCTAGTTTTACCGTGATGACTGCGCCGACTCTTGTGGACTCGTTTTGTTCAAAGTCTCCACTGGAATCACATGCATGCTTACAGACATGAAGGCAGGGAGGAGCACGGACACACACACACACACACACACACACACACACACACACAAATATACTTCTTGAGACAGATCTATTTTTATGTTCTCAAATGTGTTTTACTGTTTAGTGTTTACTGTGTTTAATTTTCCACGGATGACATGGACAAGGAGAAAATCAAAGGCTTATATTTTTGGGTGTAAGCGTATGGTGTTTATGTTTGTGTCACTCCCACGCTCCCTCTCCCAAGATCAGCATCACCTGATCATTCATTATGAATTGGTTTGGGTTTATAGGCACAGCCCACCAGAGTGCTGAGCAGCAGGTAGTATTGTTTGGGGCTTACGTGATGTGTCTCAGATCTTTACGGCTATCGTTTAGAGTTTTAATGGTTTATCGTTGAATTAGTTAAGTTGTTTTGGTGTACGTGTGGAGGTTGTTTTATCAAAAGCGCTGAATCACCGGCACCTGTGTCTCGACAATGGAATCATTATAGAGTGTTTAAACATGCTTACATGCATGTACTATTTATGTAATTTATATGATAGTAATATAAATGATCATTATACTTTAGACTTTAGTTCTCTTTTCTTGTCTGTCTGTCTCGTTAGACTTTTTTTCTCTTTTCTTGTCTGTCTGTCTCGTGTCGGCACACTCACAGGCTACTCCATTAAAACTGCTTGTATTTTTAGACTGTGTGTTTTCAAAGGCAATGGAGAGAAGCACCAAGGTGCTAACGCCAGCAGAAAGCACAACCTTGGCCAGCCCTATTCCTCAGCAGACCCATTACAGCACCGTGGAGGTGAGAGGTCAGAGAGCAGGAATGAAGCAACCATGTCCACGGATGACGGCTCTCTCCCACGTCCGCCGACCAGCTTGCCTCACACACAAACGCAGACACCCATGCACACACACACAGACACACACACACACACACACACACACACACACACACACACACACACACACACACTAACACACACACACACACACACACACACACACACACACACACACACACACACACACACACACACAGGACACACACACAGACACACACATAGACACAGATACAAGCTAGTGTGCCCACACACACTGAGCTATACCCACTCCTCACCCCTTAAACATGAGCAATTTTCTGTGTCTTTCCACAACACTTATTTAATTATTATAATGATTACGTCCTTCCATCTGTCACTGCCATATTGTGTGACATTTCTTCCTCACAGCTGTCTTGTGTTCCTGGTTTGTCAGTTTCCCAGGCCGCTGCTCTTCCTCCATCATGGCTGACAGACAGCAATGTGGGGACGCTCTGAGATTGAGGCCGCGCTCCACCGAGCTGGCCCATGGCTGCTACTTCCTGACAGGGTTATCGTAGCTGGCCAGCTACGCCACTGCCTGATTTGCACCCCACCGCACGAGGGAGAGGAGACCCAGCAGGAGACGGCTGCTACCATTGCTGTCCGGCCACCACCGCGGATGCCGCCCCCCCCCACCCACCCCCCCCACCCCACCCCACCCCCCGGGCCGCAACGGAGCACAGTTGACGGCGGGAAACCAGTGACGGAAGGAGATCTGCTACAATCAACGGCTGAGGTCATCTGAGCTGCATCTGTAAGAGGGCTGTCTGCTGAGTGAAACCTGAATATGATGCCGTGTCCAACAGAGGACAGAGAGTACAGACCTGGGCTGCGTCTCCTGACAGGGTCGTTGGCTGAGCGCGATGCCGTGTGAAACTTAAGTCGTCCCAACGCGTATCCCGGGGGGAAATGGGAAGACGTTGGGATCCGTGACGTTCCGACGAGGTTTCTCTACAGGTCCGTCGGAGTGACACGTGTGCTGGCCCGTGAGCGCCCGAAGGTCTCTCTCTCCTTTCCCTCTCAGTCATCCCCCTCTCTTTGTCTCCTTTCCGTGCCTTTTCCTCTTGTTCCTCCCACGGTTTATTATTACGCGTAATCACTCCCATCTGCACGTCAAGCTGCCGACAGACCAAGACAAGGCCCCAAAGAGGGAGGAAGAAAGAAAAGACAGAGACAGAAAGTTTGAAATTAAGAACTGGTGCTTTTCATTTCTCTTTCTCTCTCTCTCTCTCTCTCTCAGCCCCTCGTCAGATCAAATTAAAATGTGCTTAAGTGTTGACTTTTCTTTCTGTCTTGTTTTATAATTCCCCATGACTTTTGGACAGCTTCATGCACAATTAGCCGTTCAGCGGCTCTGGGCAAGAAAATGTGATTCAAATCAGCACTGTATTATATTACTGTTTACTTAATGATCGCTCCTATCTCACAGTCTCTCAGTTCCCCTTTGAGTGCATGTCTGTGTATGCGTATTGGTGTGCGTGGGATTGTTTGTGTGAGTGTGGGTATGTGACGGAGGGTGAACTCCTCAGATAAAAATGTTTCAAAAACTCAGTTCGTATGAATTTCCACCGAGACATTAGGTTTATAAGCAGGTCACATGTCCATTCTGCTGTAAAGTAACACAAATAAAGTTAGAGTAGTGATGTATGCATTGTCAAGTTAAAACATAAAAGGCCCTCTGCAGTCCACACAACGTCGCCAGTGGCCTTTCTGCAGGGAGTCGCATACAAAGGTAGAGATGCATCTGTCTTGGGTCAGCTTGAGGGCAAGAGAATACCCTCTGACAAGCCACAGTGGACCCCCCTCCTCTGATCTAGGACCAGATTATCCCATTGCCCCAATTACAGCCAATCAAGGCCAATTAAAGTGAATTATGGCCAATTATGGTGAATTAGAATGCCCATAAGATTAAGAGCTCAAAGAGATGATACGGCAGTCTGTCACATTGACTCAGACTGGCTCTCCATTTAGCTCTGTGCCATGGCTTTGGTGGAGACAGCTGGAGTCTTTATCAGAGCCAAACAAATCAATATGGGCTGGTTAGCTTAGTTGTTTTTATTGCAATATTTGTATTGCCATTTCAAGATTGGATTTCTTTTCAACAATTGGGTGGTAAAGTCTAAAACGTCACTGAAGAGACGATTGCTTACCTTTACATTTCAAAACATATATATTTTTGTTGGGGGTCGGTCATGAATGCGGGAATTTCATCAAAACATCAAATGCCATAGCCATCTGATTTTCCACGTTTTTCTTGTGTGGTAAATGTTTTCACAAAATTTCAAGTCCTCCCATTGGTTGCTGTTGAATGTTGGTAATATTGTTGTATGGGTTTGAGTTTCTGACTGCCAGTGTGCTGATGTTTGATTTAGGTTGATTTAGAACGTGCATACTTATTTTTCCACTGCAAAGATATTACACAGACACAGAATGATGTGGAGGGGGGGGGGGGGGGGGGGGGGCAGACAATGTAAAATGAAGCAGGTTTTGCGGTTTAAATTCAAACCGACATGCTTGAGATCCACAGACCCCTGGTGCTTGCCAGTTAAATCACAGGGTACCTATCAATCAAAGGGTCACCCTCTGACCACATCCTGTTCAGCCACTTGTTATCTTCCACTATTTTTGGTCTCTAACATATACTGTAACCCTCCGACAATCATATTTTTCTTTCCAGATATGTAATCGTTGCTCAATAGTTAGCGCTTTCATGGCTGACGGCGGAAAATGGGGTCCAGTCTTGAAAAGTCTAGCCAATATAAAGAGCAAAGTGCAATTCTATATAGAGTGGTGTGCGAAACACAGATTGAAATAATTGCAACAAAATACTCAAATAAAAGCTTCCTTCTGTTCAAATTTGAGAGCAACCTTTCCAAGAACATCAGATTACGTTTTTTTTCTCTTTGGCAGGGGCTGATAAGAGTTGATCCATAAAGGTTGGCCGTATTAAATAAGCAGCTATTCAAAACAGCAACCTAATAGTTGGTGACCTACAAAATACTTCCCATCGGACATTTTTCTGGTTCTAAAATGAGAACTTATTTTATCTAATTATATTAAAATATATTCTGATGGATAATATCAGATTTCTTATTTCTACAATTAGATACTATGTTAGCAACCCTTTTCTCTCTCGCTGTTTCTCTCTCTCTCTCTCTCTCTCTCTCTCTCTCTCTCTCTCTCTCTCTCTCTCTCTCTCTCTCTCTCTCTCTCTCTCTCTCTCTATCTCTGTCACTGTTTCTTTTTCTTTCACTGTCTTGCTTTCCATCTCCTTATTACCTTCGCTCTTTGGAACTGCACAAACAGAGACATTTTCAAAGGAAACCTAAGCATAAACAAGCCTACTTGCAGGGCCGTAGAAGGCAGAGTCCTGATTGCCCCGCTTAGATTGGCTGGGCTCTGGTTTATTTTCCTATGTCGTACAGATAAACATCAGAGTATTCCGCGACAAGAAAAATGAACCCACTGGAGAGCATACACACCACGGTCTCTGTGTGCACTCCCACACTTGAACACACACTCCCTCACACACACACGCTCCTCAGTGCCCGATTCAGCCTTGGCCCCCTTGATGAAGAGATCTCTTTCATAGCTGTCAGTCACTGCTGGTTGCCATGGAACTGGAGAGGCTTTCGACAAAGGTCCTTGAGAGTTTTTCTCAAGGCAAAAAAAAGATACACGGGGAGAGGGAATGGAGAGAGGGAAACAGCCAGCGAGAGACAGAGAGAGAACCTGACGGCATGAGCGAGTGGCAGTCGCCGGCGGTTTGTAAAGAAGCGATTGACGAACGAGACAGAGACACATTGAGAAGGGCAAAAGATGGAAGAGTCGTGCAGCACATAGCAGGACAAGGAGCAAAGACGTGACCTCAGCTCTTGGGTAAAACTGAACCTCAGAGATTAAACCTGTCTGCCCCCAGCCACCTCCTATTGACACATGCATGCACACTGGTCTGTCCTTATTGTAAAGCACCTGGTAACTTGTTTACAAAAGGTGCTACATGAAGAAAGTTTATTATTATTATTATTATTACTATCCAATGTTCCTGAGGAGAATTGTTGGCAAGTTAACAAAGACCTGCCCCACCACGCAGCAAGCAGCAAAATATTTGTTGCCCTTGTGTTTACTTCGTTTACAGCACAGGGCAAAGCCGAGGAGAGGGTATGGGCTACTTACAGAGGAGGGCGAGAGAGCGTGGGACAGGGGGTCAAAAAGTGAGGGGTCAGAAGCAGCTAAGAGGCAGGGATCCTGCCTGTGGTTGCTGGGTCAGATGGGTGTGTGAATGCCAAGGAGAGAGGCACTTGGGTGGGCTGCGATTGGTGAGAAGAGGGACAGGGGGCACAGTGAGAGAAAATGTGGGTTTCCAAGTGTGTGTGTGTGTGTGTGTGTGTGTGTGTGTGTGTGTGTGTGTGTGTGTGTGTGTGTGTGTGTGTGTGTGTGTGTGTGGATGTGTGTGAAGGGGTGAAGAACAGATTTTGAAAGAAGAAAGGTGGGAAGAGAGGGAAAGAATACTGGAAGGGCCGGGTGAGAGGTAGTTAGCATCCGAGAGAGGGACAAAGGGATTTGTACGCTCGGGGTAAACAGCTCAGTGGGGTTTTCGCGAGCCTTGTAGCTCAGCTCCCTCTGGCCTCATAAAACACTGTAGTTTCTCCCCCTACACTAACAGTCTACCTATCCAAAACACATTGAGAAACTCTTCTTCCAGTAAGACATGCTTCACCATAGCTCCACTCTTTGAGTTTTGACTGAAAAGTAGGTGTGGGAAAGAGCAAGCTGCTGTGTGAGCCCCAGAATGAAATACTGATAGAAAGCAGCATGAGGGCCTTGACGGAGGGAATCAAAAGAAAAGAAAGAGAGAGAGAGACCCGAGAAAGCAGGGAGAGCCTGTTTAATCAATGGGGTTCAGGTTCGGAGACATTCTATCTGGCAGCTCACTGGCTGCCACTCAGTGCCCGACTCCCAGGAGGAGGGACGACTGGCTCTCATTGGTGTCATTCAACCGTCAATCGAGTGACAGGCAAACCATAGGGCCCCATGTTGGGGTGCGGAAACTGTCTGTCAGCCGCCGGGCAGCTGCACATGACATCACCAGGAGACAGTTTGGAGCACTTACACATGCACACGGGGCCCACAACACACTGGGTTTCTTGCAGATCCTACTCTTTGCAACACACACGCTCTCGTTCTCTCACACAAACACTCTCGCTCTCGTTCTCTCTTACACACACACACACACACACACACACACACAAACACACACACGTGAGTTCCCTGTGGATACCACCTTCTGCCCTGGCCAAGCCCCAAGCTGTCTTTCTGTTCATTTTGCCGTCCGACAGGCCTTGTTACTGGCGGGACAACCAGTTGGGGACTTGTGCACAGCAGGACAGGGCAGATCAGTCTAATGAACGTGGGGAAGCTGGATCATAAAGACAGACAGAGAACAGTCACAGACTCGAACCCTCCTGTTTTAATGGAGAGCATGCATCTCGCACACACACACACACACACACACACACACACATACACACACACACACACACACACACAGAGGGAAACAAACCTACATGAAAAACTGTTGTGTGCCACTTGGTAAAACCCGGACAGAAACGCACGGAGGGAATCACACATCACTCATTGAAAGCCATTGGCAGAGAGACAGACACCATCTGTTTTGGGCTAATTTAACATGGTCGCTAAAACAAAAGAGGAGAGCTTTGCTTTGTGGGAAATGATGAAGTGACTGTCAGCAGTGGAATGCTATTACGTTTTGTCTATATTTTCACTTTGTCTCCTTTCTACTGGGGAAAACTATTTGGATGCCCGTCATATGTAAACCATAGCTTGAAAGGTTGTTTAAAATATTTTATTCTGAGGCTATCACATGTCATGCTCTCTCTCTCTCTCTCTCTCTCTCTCTCTCTCTCTCTCTCTCTCTCTCTCTCTCTCTCTCTCTCTCTCTCTCTCTCTCTCTCTCTCTCTCTCTCTCTCTCTCTCTCTCTCTCTCTCTCTCTCTCTCTCTCTCTCTCTCTCTCTTTCTCCTTCTGTGACAAACTTACACAGACACCAAAGCAGACAATATGCTGAATGGGAGCTGTTAATCCATATTGCTGTGACGGCTATGATGATGGATGACTACATTTTCCTAGAGAGGACCCCCTCCCTCCCTTCAGCCCCTTAACCCCTATTCTGAGAGAAGGCATGTCTCCCCCATCTCTGGTAGTCTTCCCTGCATATCTGACCTGCTCGTTCAGGATCAGATGTCAGGAGACAGGGCGCTGGCCGTGCCCACAACAACCAGAGCTCCTCCTCAGAATTACTATTAACAAATACATTTTGTTTTTGAGTAGCAAATAAAACTTGGGGGTCACCGGGAACAAAATCATTTGAATGCGTGTGTGATCAGTCGAAGGCCAGCTGACACTAGAGAAGAAAGAGGAAATATGTTGCATTCTGAAAGGACGGTCTGTTGAATGTCAGCCTCGGCAGGGCGTCATTCCGAGAATGCAGCGCCGCACTCCTGAGCTCAGCTACTTGAAAGGCTGGGGTTGCCATGATACTGTTGCTTACAGTTACAACTCGGGCAGGTCACCTCATCTCCCCACATCTGATTAGGATTTGGTTAAAGTGAGTAGGGAAACAAGCTACCTTAAAAGCCAAGAGTTGGAAGGTCCAGTTTAGCTGTTCATAGATCGATAAATTAGGCAGACTCTAATGATGTCTTACTTTAGATATACAAACCAGTTATATATGTGTAAAAGTATGTATGTATGTGTAAAAGTTTAAAGTCATGTTTTTGAAACAACCAATTACATTTAAATAAAACACTTAATTACAGTTTAATCAAATGTTTGACAAAGTACACTCATTAGTATGATATAATACTAAGCTCATAAACACTTCTGTGAGAAAGCATATATATATTTAGATGCAATTTGTTTATGCAAAAATGTGTTGAATTTAAGTTTTTGATTATCAAAGCACATTGCAAAAAGTAGTGGTAGCACTGTCTTCACTGCATGTTTATTAATATGGTTTTATTACTAAAGTATGGAGTCAGTAGCAAGATTTTTGTATTTAACTACTCCCCAATTCTGTCATCATGATGGCTCCATTAGTTCTACCAGTAAAAAATGTCGTAGCATTACTAATAATAAAATGGGTATTTTCATTCCATGAACCTGAAGACAAAGAGGGAACTCAGATGTTTCAATCACATGTTCAATACATGAGTTAGTGGCTCTTTTCATAAGAAAGATTGCTCTTCTGGAACAAATCCTACATTTGTTCAAGAATTCTAATTGTTCCTGAGTCAGTCAGAAAAAACAGGACTCTAACGGCATAAATGGCGTGGAAATGCTTTGATACACGTCTTGTATTTCGCTCCAACTATTTTATATCTATTGAGATTGGCACAGCAATACAAGTTTCCATGTGGGAGTCGGGCTGTGTAAATCTGCCTCTAGTGTGTCCTGAAACCGCCTGAGTGCCAAATGAGCGGCGTAAACTATGCCCTAAACCGTGCCCCAAAACGACACCCAAACAGCAAAGCTGTCAGCCTGTGAGCCAACGCACTAAAACACGAGTGGGGCCTAACCGTTTGGTTTTATGGCCTACAACTCCCAGTCACAAGCCCTCTAATACCCTGTTTAACAACCTGAAAATCCTCCAGCTACTCCCTCTCCCCTGATGAGTTTTTGCATGGCCATTCACAGACAAAGGCAGAGTGTATTTATTTTGTGCATGTGTTAGTGTTCATGATGTGTATGATTGGCAGGTGGGACTAGGAAATGTAGATAATAAATGCAATCATCTATAAGAGAGCAAGGAGCATGTGGAGGGGCAGGGTTAAAGGATTACTTTTTTTGATTTCCAATCACAAGGGCAGCACCATGGATTAGGCCTTCATCACTATTACACTCGGCTAAACAAGGCGGAAAAACAAATTGCCTTCCCATTTTCGAATGCACAGCGAAAGCTTATTTTCCAGAAGTATTTGTTTTTTCAGCTTTCCACACTACAATCTAGTCTTTAAAACTGTAAACTGAATTCCCTGGCTAGTTGTCTAGCTTACCATCGCCCTGTGAGCAGGCAACACTGGCTATTTGACAAACTGTTCTACTCTTAACGGCATCTTATTTCCCTCAGCTAGTTGTAGCCAGTCTAAAATCAGCATTAATGAGTGTTTGCAGAATTCTGTTCACTTTGAAATACCTGGTCTCAGATCGATATAGGCTCTGTTACATTGTAAAATTCCTATCTGACTCAAAATGTGGAAAGTTATTTCTACATTTCAAACCCCAGCCAGCATAGAGATAAATGGGACGTGCCTCTGTTGATTTTGCGTCTATAAGGGGCGTCATTGAAAAAACTATTGAAATACATGAATACCCGAGACATATTTCTCCTTACATATTTTTTAGATGGTAAAGTGAAACAGGATGGTTCATCACCAGGAAGTCTGAAAGGCACTCAGAGCAAAGGGGGTTCTCCCAGGGGGAGGGGTGGAAGCTCAGTCTCAAAAATAACAGTTTTGGCACGATCCACACTTGGCTACTCGTAACCAGAGAACGCCAGCTAGAACATGGAGTTCAGAGGAGTCCTGTATTTGTGAATAGGGCCCTGTCAGGCAGACAGTCCTGAGCCAGGCGGGCTGGATATGCAGGATAGGAGGCCCACACAGAGCCTGCAAGCCTGGGCCCCTGGTGCGAGAGACCTGGGCCATCTGGATAGGGTAGAGGCCAGGGCCAGGCTGGCTGACAGGGGAGGGTAGTGTCTGGGTGCCTGGACCGCGGCAAATAGGGGCATTCACTCTCTGTCCTCCTAGCTGAGGCCTAGAGGTGGCAGGGGTTGTTAAAACACCTCTTTACACAGTGACACATGTACACAGAATTAACAAGAAACACAACAGGCACAGCCACACACACACACACACACACACACACACACACACACACACACTCCACACTGAGACTCTTGACCAAATTAAACTAGTTCTTAAACCCCTTATCTTGATTGTGGTGCCACCGGGTCCATGTAAACATCTGTCTTCCATTCCCTCCCCCATCCTCCACTTTATCACTCCCGCAATTCAGCCTGCCCTATGACCTCCACGGGAAAATAACATGGTTTTTGTTTTGCAACTTTGCAGCAATGATCTCGAGAATCTTAGAATGATTTCATGGCAATTTGGCCTTGCTTGTGTGTTTACAGTATTTAAGCCATCACAACCCCCATACATCGCATGTATGGCAATAATCCCGGCAACTAGACATGCCCAAAGCCTCATGCTATTCTTAGGTTCCCCAGTTCAACAATAGAACCTCAGCTCTATGGACCAATGAACCCACAAGAGCTGAGCCCACATCAGCCTATAGCCGCCTCCATCTCTGGGGCCTCTAGTTGCCTCCTAGCTCCCTCCTTGCCCCAGGAGCCCGCAGGCTTCCCCTCACCCCATCAATTACCCTGTCTCACCCACAGCACCAACCCCTCCCACTATGACCCCATGTCACAAGGTCAAAGGTCAGGGGTTATTCTCCACAGCCAGCCCAGGCATCTCTCAGAAGTTTCCGGCTCTGTGTCTGTGGCCCTGAGGCCCCGCAGAGTGACACCCGCACGACCCTCTAACTGCCGTGTCGGGAGAGGAATAAGCATAGTTTTCCAGAATATCTTACCTGTGTTAATATACCTGTAATCCCAGATGGCAGTTGACCCTACCTCATTAAAATAACTACAAACTAACAGGTGCAGGGTTGTGTTACAGGACTTGTTTTAATGGAAAGTGACCAACTCAACCGAATCCGAAACTAAGCTTCACCACACCTTTTTAACAGAACCATCCACTTGAGTCAGTTTAAACAGGCTTCAGATTAAGGTTATAATGCTAACGTGCCTGACTTGTAAGACTGTAATCATACAGTAGAGCAACTCTCTATTCCTGTCATAGCACTAGGAGTCCAAGCCTTATTGGTGCGTGTCAATACCAGACACATTACCTCTAATGGGAGTCTAGTGTGGAGGGGAGAGGAGACCTCCAGAGTGAGAGTCTGGAATCGGTATTGATTCAGGGGAAGAGGACCCCACTACAACCTCGCATATCCAGACATATAGGGCAATAAGGACCACTCTCCCTTACTGTCATCCCCCATCTGAAGTCTTTCTTTCCTCTTCTCATTGGCTGGAAACCCTTTTAATCGGGTCCCATGGGAATACATGGACATGATATGGGAGGAAAAGGGGAGGCAGGAGAGCCAGGTCTCGCAGAGTCCATTAGGGAGACAGATACAAAAGCTGGATAAACCCATTGGATATAGCGTATGTGATTATTTCAATCATGTGAGTGAAAAGTAAATACCACAATCACAATGTAAAAACAAACTTACCATTGAATTTTCTTTCTTTTTAAAAACAATATATATATATATATATATATATATATATATATATATATATAGAGAGAGAGAGAGAGAGAGAGAGAGAGAGAGAGAGAGAGAGAGAGAGAGAGAGAGAGATGGTTGTGTTACTTTTTCATGTAAATGTGTAAGAAGACTTTTTCTATAATGTATGTGAAGATGTGTGTGCGCAAACACATGCACGCTGGCATACATGCACCCTGTTTCAAATAACGTATATATCTTCCATTCACATCATGTAATTAGTGCTGTTTTTTTTCCTGCACAGTTACAGCCATTTTAATGTTTATCTAAATGGTTCATATTTTTGTTTCCAGGGAATGAGCTTCAAAATGTGAGTCGGACAGGTTTTATCAAGTCAGCCATCTCAGAGTCCAATATCACAACCACAGCCACTGCTCACGCTAAAAAACGTCTTGTCAACAGATTAACTGTTGGCAATAGCTGGAGTCCTGACATAGAAAAGCAGACAAAGAGACACAAAGAAAGAGAGAAAGAAAGAAAGAAAAAAAGAAATAAAGAGAGAGAGAAAGAGAGAGAGAGAGAGAGAGAGAGAGAGAGAGAGAGAGAGAGAGAGAGAGAGAGAGAGGAGAGGTTGTGTATACAGTAAACATTTGATATTATACAAGATACAAGATACAAGAGTTTAGTTGTCATATGCACAGTAAAAACAAGCAGTTACACTGTCCAATAAAATTCTTACTTTGCTAGTCCTCCATTCACACACAAAAATAAATAAGATAAAAAATAATAAGAAGTGGAAGATAAAAATAATACAAATATATCTATGTATATATATATGTGTGTATATATGTATATATATATATATATATATATATATATATATATATATATATATATATATATATATATATATATATATATATATATACACACACAAAGGTGAACAAAAATAGGCTTGGTAGTCAAGTAATTGGCAGGTATTGTGCAAAGAGCATGAATATGAAATTATTAAAATATATAATATTTGATGAGAAGAGAGCAGCAGTCATAAAGTGCACTGTACAGTATCCAGTAATACATTATACATTGAAAAATCTCATATATAAAATATAGAACTTACAGGAATGTGTTAATCGAAATGTACATGAAATACAAATAACTTAAGACTGCTAATGTATTTCCAAACTACTAAAATAGTTAGGCTATTCAATGACAGCTATTATCTTATCACTTAGGCTATTTTCAGATGGTTGATCTTTCATACTCGAACGTCGGTCAATGTTTGCGTGTATTGACCCTATGTTAGATCAGTGGCGTCCCCATGTGGTCAAAGTTATATTGGTAGTTGTTGGTAAAATGTGGAAAACATTAGTATTGGCAAATGACATCTTTGTCTGATAAGGCATAGAAACAAACTAATCATCTGATGAACATAGTAATGGAGTTCACTATTCAAGAGAGAACAATTGATTCTGGGTCAATATTGCATTTCTATGGCACTGAAGTGGTTTGCCCGGTAAAGGGGTGTCTAGGGTTAGCCTATTTACTGTTAAAGCTACATGCTTAATCAATTGCCAATAGACCAAAGGGGAGCCATAAGACGTCTGCCGAATCCATTAACATTAAATAACGACAGATATTGAAAAGGAAAGAAATAAAGGAAAGAAAAGTACCAGGCATTTGTCCTGGTTACAACTCCTTTGACAGAGCTGAACAAACAGGGCAAAATTGGTTCCATATGCCTCCACTGCGGGGCGCAACAGAGTTTGCCAGGAAATGTCGACATGTCTCTATGATAATGTTCCTCCTTGATAGGCTGAGTTGGTCCAGCTTTGAACGAATAGTCGTACAGTATTTTGTCACGCTTGTTTTATTGGACAGGACCATATGTCAATCAAACAGCAGACATTCTCGGGGGAAATTTTTGCCACTTGGTTGTTTTTCACCTTGAGAGACGGAGCTCCGCATACTCCATTCATTTCACGTGCAGCACAGCCTAAAATACGTTGGATCTATTTAATTCAAAACTAGTACAATCTAAAAATAATAATAATTAAAAAAAAAACTCTACTGAGGTCCAATGTTAAATGTTTGAATCAGCATCAATTAATTAAATAAAAAAAAATGGATTATTTTGAATTCAGTATACTACAAGAATAGTTTAATATAATTTCATGTTACATTAAGCAAATAGGTCTTTGACATTTATATCAATTTATATTTATTTCAGTCAGGTTATTTATAAATTAATGTGAATTTATTTGGATATTCTTCTACAGTTTTGAATTCCCACATGAGATCACGAAGAAAAACTAAAAACTTTAAATGCCTTAGAAAATACAACCCAAAACTGGACCAGATTTACATGATAGTGTAAGAATTCTTTCCTGATAAATTGCAAATTGTATTCCAATGTTATTAACAACGTTTGGTCTAACTAATATTACTATAAATATATAATATGCCCTTTCTTTTTTCTCAACCCCTTTTCAATGAATTCATGTTTTCAATATATTTTTTTTATTCACTTATATCAGTGTGAGTTGCCATATATTTATTTAGTTATTTAGTAATTTATTAGAGATCTTTGCAACGTTTATCCAAACTAAGTATGTAAAAGTTATTCTAAACCTCAAATGAAGATCAATCAAACCATAAAAACTTAGATAGGCTACAATGTATTCCGACATCAAATCCCCACATGTTGTTGTTTTTCTGTTACTGTCGTTATTTGTGTTTGTTGTTGATTTTTCCTTTGTCTATGGCGAAACAATTGACGAAGTGAAGAGGCCTTTATATGTAATTGACCCAGGAAAGAAAGCACTCAAACTGCTCATAAAAGTCCTTACATAATTATTTTATTATAGAAACAAAAAGGATTTTTTTTTTATAGACAACTGATGGGTCTTACATTTTCAGAACTTTGATCCACTGTCACACTCAATCTTCAAGCTTCTTTTTCTAGTAGTGCTGGACCTCTCCCATGATTCCTTGCGAAAAGAGCTAAATAGTTTATGCGCATGCTCTTGAACGGAACGTCAATCTTGACGACGTCATGCTTTGACTAGCCAATCCCCTGTGTTCTCAGAAGGGTGTGCAGTGATTTAAGAGCTTTACCCTAATAAATATGCCCAGAGCTTCCCAAAGTTGATTTAATTGTGGTTCGCATCGATATACGAAAATACTTGAGTGGATTAATCAAGTTGCAACCGTGTTGGCTTCCGGTAATTTTAAATGGATCATCGGAAGATTAAAATACTGATTTTGGGGACTTTTAATTGTGAATTGGATATGTTGACTTGCACCTTCATCCTGAATGGGCTTGCAGTCTAGCCTACCATGCATGTTTTATTTGCTTAACATAAGACTTAATCAGCTAAATTAATACATTTATTGACTAACATCATTTGGGCTTTCATTTTTTAATTTTTTTACTTTTGTCGTAATAGCCAATATAGAGTGTATGTGTAAGTGCCGTAGTAAAAAAATTAAACAATCATAATAATAATAATAATAACAATGTATTTAGTAGCTGCTGTCCTGCAAAATACTGCAAATCGTGAAGGTCTACCATTTATTCAAGGATAGTTTTCACAACATGGGTATCCGACTAATATGGCAAAAATAGATCAATTGTTGATATTGGTTTATCTCTCTCACCATCACCATGTTAAAAAATAATGTCTAAGAGCAACCAGATGTGCGGTATTAAAAGATCGCATGGATAGATGAAGGGCCGTGAATTGAGCAAACATTGAAGAAGGTTACCTTTGATCGGGCTGCAAGGGGAAATTACGCCAGTGACAAGTAGCCTAAGCGTTAAAATAAAATTCCTTTTTAAAGATACATGTTTTTAAGTGTTTTTCATATGTGTTAGGTTAATTACTCCGCTGGAGTAAGTTCAACCGGTGGAAAAGATGCATGCTGAATTTGTTGATATTCGTGTTCACCAGAAGATGGCGCAAATGAACAGAGCCACTAATTTGTGAAGGCCTTCTCTGAATACATGATAATAAATGTCTTCTTTATACATTACGTATACAAAATCTGCTGTTCTGTAAATTCTTCATACAAATGGACTGCTCGTGGTAAGACATTCAATCAAAGAATTCAGAGAACAGGAACCATAAAATATTGCCTGTAGGCAATTGGAGGAAAAGAAAGAAAACATGAAGACTAAGGCTTGTTGGGTTTGGAAAGGGAAGTAATCTGTAAAGTCTTGTGTTTTGCATTATTGTACAGACCAAAGGTTTTAGCCTTTTTATTGCAAATGAATAAAGATAAACCTGTCTTTACTTACTGATTTACTTGAAGATCATAAGCCTATACTTTTAAACCTGCATGGCCATTAAAAATAGCTGCTCATATTATTGTTAGAATTGTATGTAATATGTCAGTGTTATGGTCCACTAGAAGGACTGGCCCTTTCTTCAAATGTGTGATGTGTAATGTTTGAATGGCTTTTAATCTTTCTAAATGGTATAATGCCCTGCCATAGCTGGGTATGAATGTTGCCAAACTATATATTGGTAAAACCTTTTTGTAATTTCACTTCAGATCTTGAACTATTATCCCTGGTTTGTTTTAAAATATTATTTGGAGCGCTAGAAATATAAACAGAGCACAAGCCTTTATCACTGTCCGTTAATTATTCAGATAATGTACTGTAATGTAATGATAGTTAAAGAGAGTATAGAATTTAGAGGGGACAACAGATAACATCCTAATGCTAATTGACCATTACCAAGTAAAGCTGTAGACAACCAATAGCTTCCGATAACTGCAAAAAGCTATATCATTAACATGAATCTTCCAGAAACAAATCCCAAGATTTCCCAAGTGGTTCAGGCAAAAATGTTTCCAAATAGTATAGTAATATATGTTGATTATTTTTTGGAAACATATTTCTTCAAATTTGTACACAAATAATCGTCTCATTGTTAGGCCTGTGGACTGCTGCTTTGATTTTGGAACTATCAGAAATAAGTTTAAGCCTAAGTTTAAATAACAATTTTTTTACAGAAATAAGGGATAGCCTATAGGCTATAGTTCCAATGTTCAACTAGCATGTTCACATGACCTGTTCCCAAAGTTTGCATTCAGTGAATCAGCTTGAGCATCTGAGAGCAGCAATGTAATCCCTGACCTTCAAAAGGATCTGAGTACTGCATGTGTAAACTAACTTGCATTGGAAAATGTCAAGGTTTATCAATTATTATCAAGGATGCTGTATTTCAGATGAACAATCTTCTAATGATTCCCCAAAAAGTTATTACAGATGAATTAAAGATGTTTCCCAGATCTCTGTCTTTCAAGTTATTTATTTGTTCCAGTTTTAATCTGAAAAGGAATTGACATGTTAACTGCTAAAATGAATTTGAAAAGATGGCTGTTGCAAGTAGCAAGATGCAGATTTATTTCTCAAAAGCAAATATATGAAACGTTGAAAAAGATGATGTGAGATGCAAACATCAAATATCCACACAAATGTCAAGCAAAAGGCTGGGTTAAGGGTAATAATAATAATAACTTTAATTTAAGAGCGCCTTTCTAAAACCCAAGGACACTTTACAAGGCATATTAAAAACAGACAATTAAAACAAGTACGCAACAATAATAAAACGGTCAGGTGGAGCTAAAGGCCTGGCAGAACAAATATGTTTTAACTCGTGTCCAGGGACTCTGCATTTCGGATCTCAAGGGGGAGAGTGTTCCAAATGGTGGGGGCAGCCACGCTGAATGCTCTGCCCCCATATGTTCGTAGCCTGGTGTGAGGGATGGAGAGCAGTTCCTTGCTGGCAGACCTGAGATTCCGGGAGGGAATGCAGGGGAGTAGGAGGTCTGAAATATATTGTGGGGCCAGGACGTGAAGGGATTTGTATGAGGAGGAGGATTTTATAGGTGATGCGGAACTTGACGAGCAGCCAGTGAAGGTGCATGAGAGTAGGGGTGATGTGCTGCCAGGGTTTGGTGCGGGTGAGAACCCTTGCAGCTGAGTTCTGGACGTACTGGAGCCTATTCAGGGTTTTACTAGGAACCCCGAATAGAACTCCGTTGCAGTAGTCCAGGCGGGAGGTGACGAAGGCGTGAATGAGGGTCTCTGCCACTGGGTCGGTGAGAGAAGGACGGAGTCTGGAGATGTTCTTGAGGTGGTAGAAGGCCAGTTTGGTAACGGATTTGATGTGGGTTTCAAAGGACAGGGTGAAATCGAGGATGACTCCCAGGTTACGGACTTCGGTGGCGGGGCAAATGGTGCAGCTGTCTACAGAGAGGAGAAGGTCCCCAACCTTCCGGAGCAGTGCCTTAGAAGCCACCACCATGAGCTCTGTTTTATTGCTGTTGAGTTTGAGAAGGTTAGAGGACATCCAGGATTTTATATTAAGGAGGCAGTTGACAAGGGATTGGGGCGGGAGATGAAAGGAGGGTTTGATACTGAGGTAGAGTTGAGTGTCATCAGCATAACAGTGGAAGCTGAGACCGTGGTGGCGGATGATCCGACCAAGTGGAAGCATGTAAATGGTGAAAAGGAGAGGTCCAAGCACTGAGCCTTGAGGCACGCCTTGTTGGATATGGGCTGTCAACCAATATAATAAAAAGATTTGTAAATAAGTGTCTCTTAGTATGGATTATATGGTAGCCTTATGCCTGGAGTTATTTCTTCAATGATGGTGTTTATTTATTTTTTTATTTTTTACTGATTGTGTAGTAACAGTTCCCAAATTCCTTTTTTAACCAAAACACCTAAAGGAGAGTCGTGATTTTGGTTTTTGCTGCTGGTTTGACATCTATTTAGTTGTACATTTCCTGTAGCATGGTCCACACAGCCCCATTTCAATTTAAAGTATTGCCTTTGGTGTACTTGTAAATATATGCATTTTGCTTGAAGAGCTTTTGAAAAGTTCACTCACATGATTGTGAAGTCTGGAAAAGCTTGGGTAGGCTTATTCCAACCTCAATATTACAGAATGCTCTTAATATGTGAAGAGTGGTTTGAATGTATATTTAGCCATTTCTTATTCAGACTTGGATCATAATGGTTTAAACTTATCAGGATCATGTATATAAATGCAAAATGTAAGTACTTGTAGTGAACCAAGTTAGTGAGGGGTTATGAAGTTGCATTTTTTCAGTCCCTAACTATGATGTAACTTTATTTAGCTTAGACCAGTTTTTACAGTGCACCTTTACTGGGAGGTAGGGACCAACCAACCCCCCACTCAGTGTTTGTGGTATTTGCTGCTGGTTGTTTGAGCTATAGTTATTGGGATTGATTATTATTGGGAAGTTGTTTCAGAAGTTTAGGTAAGAAACTGGATTCTTCTGGAGCTTTAATGTCTCTGATATAGAATGATACTGGTCCAAGTTATGTTTTCCAAGCTGATGAAGTCATATACATATATATATATATATATATATATATATATATATATATATATATATATATATATATATATATATATATATATATATATATATATATATATATATATATATATATATATATATATATACACACACACACACACACACACAGTGAAGGAAATAATTATTTGATCCCTTGCAGATTTTGTAAGTTTGTCCACTGACAAAGAAATGAAAGTTCTATAATTTTAATGGTAGGTTTATTTTAACATTTAGAGATATAATTTAAAAAAAGAAATCCAGAAAATCACATCATATAAAATATATATATTGATTTGCATTTGATTGAGTGAAATAAGTATTTGATCCCCTACCAACTAGCAAGGATTCTGGCTCCCACAGGCCGGGTATATTAGTCCCCCTCACTCTAAGAAAGTGCTCCTAATTTCAACTTGTTACCTGTATAAGAGACACCTGCCTCAACTCTTTACCTGTATAAAAGACACCTGTCCACGGAATCAATCAATCAGATTGCAACCTCTCCACCATGGGCAAGACCAAAGAGCTGTCTAAGGACGTCAGGGACAAGATTGTAGACCTGCACAAGGCTGGAATGGGCTACAAGACCATCGGCAAGCAGCTCGGTAAGAAGGAGACAACTGTTGGTGCAATTATTCGAAAGTGGAAGAAAGACAAAATGACCATCAATCGCCCTCGGTCTGGGGCTCCATGCAAGATCTCTCCTCGTGGGGTATCGAGGATCATGAGAAAGGTGAGGGATCACCCCAGAACTACACGGGAGGAGCTTGTTAATGATCTCAAGGCAGCTGGGACCACAGTCACCAAGAAAACCATTGGTGATACACTACGCAGGAATGGATTAAAATCCTGCAGCGCCCGAAAGGTCCCCCTGCTCAAGAAGGTACATGTACAGGTCCGTCTGAAGTTTGCCAATGAACACCTGAATGATTCAGAGGAGGCTTGGGAGAAGGTGCTGTGGTCAGATGAGACCAAAATCGAGCTCTTTGGCATCAACTCGACTCGCCGTGTTTGGAGGAAGAGAAATGCTGACTATGACCCCAAGAACACAATCCCCACCGTCAAGCATGGAGGTGGAAACATTATGTTTTGGGGGTGTTTCTCTGCTAAGGGGACAGGACAACTTCACCGCATCGAGGGGAGGATGGACGGGGCGACGTACCGTGAAATCTTGGGCGACAACCTCCTTCCCTCAGCCAGGACACTGAAAATGGGTCGTGGGTGGGTCTTCCAGCACGACAATGACCCAAAACATACTGCCATGGCAACAAAGGAGTGGCTCAGGAAGAAGCACATTAAGGTCATGGAGTGGCCTAGCCAGTCTCCAGACCTTAATCCCATAGAAAATCTATGGAGGGAGCTGAAGCTTCGAGTTGCCAAACGACAGCCTCGAAACCTTAAGGATTTGGAGAGGATATGCAAAGCGGAGTGGACCAAAATCCCCCCTGAGAGGTGCGCAACCCTGGTAACCAACTACAAGAGACGTCTGACCTCTGTGCTTGCCAACAAGGGTTTCTCCACCAAGTACTAAGTCATGTTGTGCTAGGGGATCAAATACTTATTTCACTCAATCAAATGCAAATCAATGTATATATTTTATATAATGTCATTTTCTGGATTTCTTTTTTTTTATTCTATCTCTGAATTTTAAAATAAACCTACCATTGAAATTATAGACCTTTAATTTCTTTGTCAGTGGACAAACTTACAAAATCTGCCAGGGATCAAATAATTATTTCCTTCACTGTACATACATACATACATATATATACACACACATATATATATATATATATATATATATATATATATATATATAATTATATGTCAGAAACAAATTAATTACACAGCAAGTTACAATGGCAATACAATATATATGTATAATTATAATTACGATTAGTTTATAGCTAGTTTGCTTTAATCTTATTTAATGACCAAAAATGATATTGCTCCCCCTTGGGGTCAATTAAGTGCAATTTGTAATTGAATGAATTTTACCTAATTATCATTGGTTAACTTTTAAACGTTGAATGATCATGGATCGGGGTTGGACTGCGTTGTCCTATCGATAAAAACACACTTACCAAAAAAAGAGACAGCAGTTCTGTCCAATCAAAAGCATGCTGCGATGGAAGTGTCTGGCTTCACGTCCATTTTTTCTATCGCGAGTTTAGTTTGGCGAGAGTTATGCAAATCAGTTGCTGAAGTCTGGCTAGCTACTGCTAAGCGAGTAGACTGAATCGTTGTATTTTGACTGACATTTTGTCCTGCTGGTGAAGTCTAGACTATTTTTAAGATTCTTAAAACATCTTAGTCATACGTAATGGACGGGGGATTTATTTTGGTTGAAGAACCTTTTGTGTAAACGGAATGCTTCTGTCAGGAAGTTCTACAAAGCCGGTAGTCAAACGTCAGTTAATGCCGGGTTCGAACGATCGTCTTTGTCTGACAGGGGAAAGCGTGCTCTTTTGTTAGGCGATTTTCTTTGTTTAGTCGAGGGTAATAGTCTGTTTTCTAGTGTCTGTTTCGGCTATACCGTTAGAAAATGCAAAACGTGAAAAAATATTTTACTGAAGGCCTGATCCAGTTTACAATATTACTTAGTTTGATTGGAGTTCGTGTAGATGTTGACAGCTACTTGAACGGTTACTACTCGCCTTTACTAGAGATTGATGTTGGGTCGAGTTCGGCCTACATTCAAACACCATTTCACAGCTTGAGAGACACTTTGGATGGGTACAGCGTGCACCGCAAATGTCCCGAATTGGACTATTTCTTCACCAGTCGCCGGCTTTTAGACGAGGTGCGAGCCCTTGGCTCACCCCGATTCCATACACAGCTGGATGCTTGGCTTGTCCATCAAGTGCTTGACAACTCCTTGGCCGTGGACACATCAAACACCACCAGTATTGAGGCTAGCCCGGGATTGTCATTGGACAGCAGTGATGATGCCAGTGATACTGAACACCTGCCCTGCAACGAGGGCTACTTGACCAGTGGGTCATCATCGCAGAGTGGTCAACAAGAGAGCCAGACAGCAGCCCAGCAACAATGTGGTTCGGGGCCTTTCGGTGGTAGTGGAGCTTGCAACATACTTAAAGAGGAAAGTATTGCTGCTGTGCTAGTTAGCTAGCTATGTCGTCCTGATGCAGGCAACTTTTTATTCAATTCTGAACTGTTTCACACAACGGCTTTGTTGGCTAACTTGTCTCAACTTTATTTAGGTCTAGAGGAGAAGCTAGCAGGCCAACATATAACGTTAGTAGCATGTAACATGGCCAGAGCTCACTTGATTTCCCCTTTCCCAACAAACGTTGGTAGCTAAGCTATCTGCTCCTGTTCTAGGCACACAGAATAGCTTGCACTTATTTCCCGTTCAGCTAAACCACGAGAAAGTTGGATAACTCGGATGCTGTATTTGTTGATGCAAATTTCCTCGAGCTGTTTCTGGCAATGAAGACAGATTTACTAGACAAACCTACACTGCACCTGTCACGTTGTTGTCGTAGTAGTCTAGACATATTATTGCCAGCCCTCTTTGATGAGGATGTCTGCTGCTGCGACCTAACCAACAGTAGTGATAGTTCATGCTTGATTCAGATTTCTAAGCTAAAAAAAAGGTTTACTAAACAAATATTATTTAACAACACTGAATGTGGGCGTGTTACCTTTTTCTCAAAGATAATCCCAAACTCTTGCAATGATTTCTAAGGTTACATATTGTAATTCTGGATTTAGGTGCAAACTAGATTGATTATACATATTTCTCATAACAATATCTGACTTTATTTTTGATTGAGTGAAACAGCTGCTAAATGCATGTAATCCTCTGATGCCAGTTGGTTCTGTAATCTAACCCTTTTGCTGTGCGGGACACCAGCTGTGGGCATGGATCTACACTTAAAACTGCTCTGTGTCGCGCTCAAAGGCAAACTGCATGTATTGTCAAGCCTGTAAATTCATTTAAACTAAAGTCTTGAAAGAAAAAGAGCAGCGCATCACCTACCTTATCATTCCAACTAAAGGCTCTCTAAAAGAAGCCTACAAGTTTAAACAACAAAATAACTGTTTGAACGTTTAATTGGCACACTGCTAATCTTTATCAATCTTTGGATTAAATGGCAGTAAATTTTGAAAGCATTGCAAAGCTTGCTTAACTCTTTTGGAGTTGGGTTTGTCAGGTCTTTGACTCTATAACTAGGTTTAAACGTGAATATTCAAATTACACTTGTACTCATGACGTAAATTCATTTGAAGAAAAAAAAATACTGATTTAGATAGACTTGTTTCTGTCCTATGCTACAGAGTGATAAGACTGTTAGCAGCAGGGCAGGATAGCTGTTGAATTTTACTCAAGCTAGATGGGAGCTGTGAGGAAATAGAGAGACCCTAAAACCACTCTCTGTACTTCTGCACACACAAACACGTACATGCATTTCTATGGTAAATTATTCTAGAGCACACATGACACTACCAAATAAACCCAACTTCGGTCTTCAACTGATTGATGACAGATAATGCAATCGAGTTGATTTTACAGTCTGTTCAGAAGTCATCTAACAAGCATGACTTTTGACCCTCCTTTATTCCAGTGTCTTTACTAAAGACTTCTTTTGGAAACAATAGATCACTTTAATTGGGTACAGTGAAGCCGAAATGAGTACTCCGCCTGCTAGTTTCGAAACCAGGAGCCTGCCCTATCCATGTTTACCACATTCTCTCATGTTGTCCTCTGGTCATTGTCCTCCCTACAGTGTTTTCTTACCATATTCTTCCCCAATAGGAGGAAGATGATCGTAATGCTGATGTTCAGGGACCTGATCCACTGACCCAGCTGGCTCACAGTTCTACACTGGAACCAGAGGTAGCTACACTAGCAGCCAAAGCTCCTATTACCTGCTGTCTGCTCGACGGAGGCTGTCTTCACGCTACAGCATGGAATTTAAAACAAAAAGAGTTGTCTTGGCATAGAGACAAGTTATCCTAGATAATTACACTACTTAAAGGATAACTAAACAACATGAGATAAATCATTAATTGATCTTACTAGAATTAATGTCTATTTAGTTGGCTAGTATTGATCACCACACCTTGTTTTTAAAACGTGGCATTGAGGTGCCACTGCCACAACTACAACTATTGTTTTGTTTCAGTTTAGACCCTATTAAACAACACATACTAGAGTTTTGTATAACGTAATACTAAATGTTTATTTTATCTTCAGAGAATGACCGAGGGTGCACAAACTTTGCATCGTACGCCTATTTCTGTCCTGTCACCAATCACCAACTACTGTGTATTTATTTTCAGAGTCTACTTGATGGCAGTGCCTCCCTGTCTGATTCTGTTCCTGAATCGCCACCTTCTTCTGCCATAGACATTGACCAGCACTGGAACCACTTCTTATCTCTACCTGTCACTGACTTTGATGTGAGTGTTTTTTGTAATGCCAGCATCATGTTTTAAAATAAATTAGTAGGACACCGAGAAACGCAACAAATGTGTCCCTCTAATTGAAACATTCAATTTATAACGTGGTTTGCAAAGGATCTAACATGCAAAACTAATGTATAAGGACTTTAAATGTCCAGCTGTTTAAATATTAACTTTATATTCCCATTGACGGCCATGTAGTTGTGCAGCCTAATTCTTATCGTTCCCCAAATATTTGGCTGTGCCAATAATATATATATTTTTTTATATATATATATATATAACAATCTGTCGGAAACGATCTGGCATCAAATACTTCACGCAACAGGCCTATTTGTGTGTTAACCCTGTACCCTTCTTTTAACTGATCTTTACCTGAGCTATCAACACATACACATTGAAGAAGGAGAAATCAATACATGTACATGCATACATTGTAACCAGAATTTCTTGGCTGCAGGTTTTGGACCCATTGGTTTCTCAGCGCCTTTCAAACCTCGATTCAGACATTTCCAACGCCATCAGTCACGACGTCAGTCTCCGTGATGCCATGGTAACAGGAGTTGAGGCCTACAGCATGGCGTCTCCGAGGAGCGCAGCCAGGCCAGTCACCTTGCAAAGAGACTCCCTATTTCGATTAGAGTGTACGAACTCCTCTCACTCTGACTTGCCACCAAGGAGGACCACAGGGCTGGCGTCTCTCCCTTTTGCTTCTGTATGCAATGTCACAAGGAATGTGACGGCACTTGATGCACTGGGCGATTGTCTGGATGAGGCTGTGTTCACTCAGATCAACCTGCTAGAGATGGAGGGACTGGACACCATTGATGATCAACTGCTAGGGAGTCTGGAGAGCATAAACGCTCAAGTCCTGGAAGACTTGGATTCAGACTCCGGTCTCTCACTGGAGAGCAGCTCTGGAGGTCCTGCCTCCCCAGGTTTGTTGAAATACTCCCGAGTTAAACATTTTTCAGATTTCTTAATTTCTAAACAAAACGTAAGTAATGTCTGGTCAACACTCTTAACTTTCCCTAGGCACATCCGAGGTGTCCTCCTCCTCATCCAGTTCTTTCTGCGAGGATGAGTGTGGGGCCACAGGTTACAGCAGTGAGGTGGACTCCCTCCCTCCCAAAGGCATCCCTGACTATGACACTATGTGGAGTCCTGTTGATCTGACTGAAAGCATATGGCATGACCACAGCTATTCCTCTCCTGCCTTTTTCCACCAGTCAGCGGTGGCAACGTTGTCCCACAAAACCATTAAAGAGGAGCCTCTCAGCGAGGAGGAGGAGGAGGAAGACGACAGTGACGAGCGGGAGCTGAGCCGCGACGAGCTGCGCGCCCGGGCCATGTGCATCCCATTTTCCGCCCCCGAGATTGTCAACATGCCCGTGGAGGAGTTTTTGGAGGTGCTCGAGGGCCATAGCCTCTCTCCTTCCCAGGTTACCCTCCTGAGGGACATCCGAAGGCGGGGCAAGAACAAGCTGGCAGCGCAGAACTGCCGCAAACGCAAACTAGATGCCATTACAGGGCTCCAGGAAGAGGTGGAAAGGTTACAGGCCCGGAGAGATCTGCTGCTAAAGGACAAACATCACACTGCCAAAGCAACAGTAGCTGTCCGACATCAAATAGAGCAGCTCTCAAGGGGGGTCCTAGCTAGGCTGAGGGACAGTTCTGGACAACCTCTGACCCCTGAGAGATACACGCTGCAGTGTGGGACCAATGGGAGAGTGATGGTACAGCCAATTAGAAGGCCTGCAGTTTCTTCATCAGCAGGAAGTAAAACAGAGAAACGGAAAAAAGACAAGAAGCAGTGAGGCAGCAGTGGCTCTTTGAACTTAAATAGATGTTTCTATTCCTAAGTGTTTGGACTCTTCTACCTTGGGAGCACTAAAAGGTAAACTCTGAAGACTTCAAACTTATGTGGAATTACACACATTCTCCTTGAAAGGGGACTGTAGTTCAAACACTGGACAGTGATATGTTTTTTTACATGTACTATGTGAATTAGACTTGTGGTCTAAAGGAGGATTCGTTCTCTTATCCCAAGGCTCTCAAAATGGCCTAGTATTGTTGTAGTTGATCATATCTACAACATTTAGGGCTATGCAATTTAAAATTAGAAACTGCAGTTCAAGAAAATATATTGTAGCTACAAGATAGTTATGCATTGCTAAGCAGTTTAGGTTGGTTCTGAATGCAAACAAATGTAATGGATTCAGTCTTTGGAGGTATTTTTCTTTAAACAGCACTGTCATAAAAATGTACATATCAATACACCAGTCACACTAAAATGCCTTAATTTAATTAAGAAAAGTTCTGATGCCCAACAGTTTATTTCTGTACGTATGCTTTTTTAAGGAAAGAATTTAAATGAAAAATACATATTAAATAGTTGTTGGACGTTGAATCATCAGAAGTTAAACCGTTTTTTCTTTAATGACTGAGTCAGAGTTTTTATTCTACCTCACAGCTTTTTTTGCAGTTATTGTTTGGAGCAATTAGGGACCTTCCAATTTGGGGAGCCAATGGAGAGGGAGATATTAAAGTCTCTTAACATTCTTTCACTGTCAATGTTGTCTTTAAAAAAAGCCAAGCTATCTTATTTTTGGAAACTAAACAAAAATCTCAAATTAGTTAAAGAAATAAATGCTATATTTAGCTATGGATTGTTAAAATGAAAGTTCAAAGAAGGTGCAGTGAATGTTTTTGTGTGTGTTTGTTAAGGCATTAGTCTAAAGGTTTGGTGCCATGCTAATAGAACAATTATTTTCTCTAATTGGTTTAACTAAGATTTTCTTTTACTCGTTCTTTTCTTTGAACTTTTTTGTGTTTTTTTTTCCTTTTGTGTGTGCTTTGTAGACGACTGCATGGTGAAGGATGTTTAAACTAAATAAAATAACTAAAGGGGAATTAGATATCTTTGAGAGGCCTCTAATAGTCTTCTTGGTTTTTCTGTTCATGTTGTGAAAATAATAAAGTAAAGAGCAAGTATCTTGTTTATCTTGTGTCTAACTGAGGTGTATAAGGGGTTTAATACGTTAAGCAAATATGAGCTGTTGACTTGTGGAATATTACTGCAAATATGACTGATTTTAATTAAATCTAAGCTATTTTGAGTTAACATGCTTTCTTTGAATGTAATGTATTGGCACGTCTATAGCCACTTCTATAACGTCTGTTTTTCAACTTGTTACTTTTTCCCTGGGTTAATTAACCATGCCTACATAAAGCACAAACATTTTCTTCAGAAAAGTTCCTTGGTTTACTACATACAACTCATGAAACCAGATGCAATGGCATGTACATTGTTTGATGTCCCATGTTCTATAATGAGGGAAAGTAAATGTTAGGCAAGCTTGAAGTGGTCTGTTTGGATCCTGATAAAATGGCTAGCGCTAGGTCGTGGCCAGCCAAAGGTTCAGGAACGATGCCTTACCGGTACCCGTAGAAAAAATACATTTATTATTCGCGCGCGCGCAGACTGAATATCCAGCATTACCTTTTGCACTCCACGCGGTAGACAATTTACAAAGCCAGGAGAGCCGCCAGCTAAGTAACGATCCGTAAAGTAAGTTATTTGGTATCCTCACTTTTACTCTAACATTAGCTCTGTTATTATTGAGTTAACGGTAGCTTCATAAATAATGTTCGTAAAAAGCTATGCATGTAATATATGCTCCATTGATTGTATTCAAAAGCTGGGCCGTTCTTCCCTTGTTTGTGTACTGAACCGTTGCCGTAGCATGTTTGATTGTACTCCAAAGCTGGTTTAGCATCGTTGCATACCTTGCGTAAACTAATTTTAACTAGACCACGGCAGTTTAATAAGGGCATGACTCTTAAATGCAACAAACTGTGATTTCATAATGCGTTAATAGCGGATCACCGTTAGTTTGTTTAAAATGTGGTCATCTAAACGTCCTTTTTGTTGGCTAACGTTAGCCTTACGCTAATTACTAGATAGCGTAGCTAGCTAACAATGTATGTTGCCATTTACAAATGTAAACTATCATTGAGTTATCTTCAATTATTTGCCACACTAAAGTAACTTAACTAGTGATCGTTTTAAGTCAAAATGCATTCTATTAACGTTACTTAATGTTGTTTATCTTGCACGCTAACTTCGACTTCAGCTAACCTTAGCATACAATTATTGTAGAGATTGTTGCCGGCTAAGCAAGCCGTAGGTCAACGTTAATTTTGTATTGGCACAACGTTAGATCTTGAAACCCTGTTTGTGCAGTTTTAGTGGTGAACATCTGAGGTAGGGACATCGTAGTGCACTGAGCAAGGGAGTTCTACCTTGGGAATCACAAATTTTAACATTTTGAGTGAGCTGTAATGTTGTTAACCCACTTACCTAGTTAGCGAGGGTCTCAAAATACCATTTTGTTCCCAATCTCCTTTACTGTTACCTTCATTGTAACGTGAACATGTCCTCGTTAAAAACATGAGCGGGTTTGCAAACACACTAGATGTGTGCTGGCTTACTCTCGCCACCATTCTGGAATATGGCCAGAATTAACTGCAGAATCCATTAACTGATCCAGTGAGGGCAGCTCTAACAACAATTGCGCGGGCATCTTGCAGACCTGTAGTGTGCGGCCCATACTAAGGCTTGCGTTGGGCATGCTCTGAGGGGGCCAATCAATGATCATGGCCTCAGCACAGGGCCCTCACCCAAACTTTATTTCCTGTTGATCTATTAAAGCCCTTTCTACTGGGTACCTTTTTCTTCCTAGTACCTGTACTGGACTAACTGATCACAAGGAAAAGCATGACAAAAACCTGTTGGGACTCTACATTAAATAATTTATGAAACTGCATAGTCATATTTTTTTTTAAACCAACACAACTATTAAGTGATGTTTTTTTCCCCCGAACTACTCCACCGTCTAGAACATTTGTATCGATGCCTGTCCCAAGACAAACTAGAAAATGTGCTATATTGCAGGCCTATATATGATCAACTGAATGAAAATAAACCACAAACATTATTAATCTAATGATTTTTACTGCTTTCTGTATGTTGAACCACAAATTGCCTCATGATTTAACATTTTCAGGATTTTGTGTATGTATTATCCTTGTTCAGTTGCCTACCATTATACTTTGTTTCATTTATTTGAGTGAACGAGCTTGAAACTTACCGTTTCACTAAATTATAACCAGCAGTTATAATATTATTTGATCTGCATACACTTTGGGACAGAGTTAGTTGTAATGGGAATGATTTGTATACTTCTTAACGAACTTACTAATTGGGAAGTACACCTTGTGTAAATGTTTGTTGGCTAGTAAAGTCAGTTGTTTTCTGGCCTCATATTTTAAACACCAAACTCATCTATCAAAAGATGAAACCATCCTCCCCTCTTGTTTTGCAGCCAAATATGGGTAAGAAGCAGAACTCAAAGCAAGGAAAAAAGGAGATGCCACAGGAGACCCCTGAGGAGTTTGTTGTGGAGAAAGTGATTGACCAGCGTGTTGTTAACGGGAAAGTGGAGTTCTTCTTGAAGTGGAAAGGCTTCACAGAGTAAGTGCACTGTGCCTGGGACATCTGCCCCCACCCATGCCAAGCTTTTAAGTGTTTCACTGGTGGTCATGCATTGTTTTGTTGGAAAAATGCATATCCCAATTTACTCTATAGGGATGACACAACTTTGGTAGGTTAAGATACTAGTCTGTTAAATCAAGTTAACTGAAAGGCTAGCTCCTCAATATGTAAGTTCATTCATGTCTGTGTTTAAACTCGCAAGTGGGTTTTGATAAAATGCATTTTAAAGATCAATTTTAGACTGCGCTCTTTGCTTTTACTATAATAATGGGAAAGGGTGTTCCCCATTTATTTTCCTCATCTACGTGCCATGTTACTGTCCTGGCGAGAGCTAAGGTTTGGACAAAGCTAACGAGGTCGTTCCTGAACCTTTTTATTTTAGTTAAACAAAATGTTTAATCATCTATTTTTGTAGTGCTCTAATTAGACATCACTTTTCACATCACATCTACATACAGCTAAAATAGCAAACCTACTTTGTATCTATAGTCAACTTATATATCAACTTAAAACAGCGGAGTCACCAGTCAATTGAAAATTTGGTAAAAACTTCATGGCTAGCTGGTATACCACTCTTTGGAATGCTTTATTAAAGTATGCCTCCAATACCTTTCAGTGCTGATAACACTTGGGAACCAGAGGATAACCTAGATTGTCCGGAGCTGATTTCCGCATTTTTGGAATCCCAGAAGAATGTGGTAGAGAAGCCGGAGCCCACCAAGAGGAAGTTGTCCACCGATGAGCCAGAGACTGAGGAAACCAAAGCCAAGAAGAAGAAGGATGTGGTGAGTGGAAAAGAGGTATCGATTTGTGTCATGGTTCTATTAAACTGGGCTCTCTAATTATATTATGGTATTGTTGTACAATATAGTTCTAGTTATTTGTCATGAAATGCATAGTCAGGGTTTTGCAATCTGTTAAATTCATGAAGATGATGTGAAGAGCAGTTACTTTCATGGCACAAAATGTTTGGGCTTAAAGAAACATTCTCATGTACTGTGTGTATCCACGGTGCATAGTCCTTACTGAAAAGTGTCTAGCAATTTTTAAGATTTAGACTTATTTTGTATTCAAGGTAGTTTGAAGCTCATTCCTGCCTGCTGATTATTTTGCGTTCTGTCTTTCAGAGTGAGAAGCCAAGAGGATTTGCCAGGAAACTTGATCCAGAGCGGATCATTGGTGCAACAGACAGCAGTGGCGAGTTAATGTTTTTAATGAAGTGGTAAGTCACACCTCCGGGGGCAGATGACCAAACTTCTGTCTGCACATCCTGTATGGGCTCTTGCTTTGGTGCTACCATATCTAGGGGACTGACTGGGCAGTTTGAACATGAGCTTTTACCCTTTTAAAGAAAGTACGGTGACATTTGACTTGCAGGCCGCACTAATGCCTCCTCAATGACTCATCAGGGTTGCATCATGCAATAGGAATCGCCCATAGACCCTGCCAAGTAGAATGCTTGCTCTGTTTAGGTCACATGCTTTAACTAGTGTAAATAATCCTAGCCTATTATGTATCCGGGATATTCACATCCACCCTCCCTTTGTTTGGGCCTACAGGAAAAACTCTGATGAGGCTGATCTAGTGCCTGCTCGCGAGGCCAACACTCGCTGCCCCCAGGTGGTGATTTCTTTTTATGAGGAGCGGCTCACATGGCATTCCTGTCCTGAAGACGAGTCCCAGTAGTCTCTTCACTGCTGACCAACGCATCCTCCTGGTCCCTCAGACCCTGGCTTTGCTATTCTTAACCCGTCCTGCCTCAGGTCTTTTCTCCACACGTTTTTCGTTTGCCAGTTTGTTTTCTTTTTTCTGTTTCTTAAGTCATTTAAACCATCTTTATTTTAGTGCTCATCAGTCAAGTAAAGCTCCTTGATTGTATATATATTAGTTGGTGAATGAAGATTATTTGCTGGTGGATAGGACATAAATTAGCGATCACAATGACGGGTTATGTCTGTTCAATTCAAACTGTTACCGTTATCCAGATCTTTTTTTCAGCCACTGTCAAGGCCGACCTTGTGCACAACATACATTCCGATCAGAAACATTATATTTTGTTTTTTTGTTTCACCGTTGTTGTGGTATACTTGAATGACAACTTGAACAGCATCTTTTGTTGTGTATATTCCCTGTAAATAGTTTTTGTTTATTGCAAAAAATGCTGTTCAATAAACGTTTATATAGCTTCATTTTACCCATCTTTTGCGAGTGACTGGTTTTTTATGAGATTAAAGCTTAACTGTTGCTTTCACAATACAATTGTGTGGCTATATTTGATGTCAACCCTGCTTATTGCTTACTTGGAAATAGTAATATAATAAGCTACATTTTTAGTTACCCTACACACCCTTACCCTTCCCAGTAAGAGCAATCTTTTTTTTTTTTTTTTCTCCCAAGGAAGACCTGGTCAAACCATGCAGCCGCATACACAAAAAATGTTACAAACTGAAAACACAACCAAACTGCATTAGAAACACTAGAAATCAAGCATAGGGAACTGATTTCAAGAGAAATTCATGGGAGTCAGTTTTGTAACCAGGTAAATTAACTCGCCCTATAAAGAAATTGCTTTCAAGTCTTTAGTCTTGGATTTAAAAGTAGTAACGCTGAATTCATTGTGTTTCAAGCCATTCTGCAGCGTCCAATGCTGATGGCGCAGAATACACGTCCTTTTTCCAATTACTGTGCAGGCATTAGGGGCTGAAAGCAGGAAGTCCTGAGAACATAAATCGTATTGTCCAGCACTTTCCTATGTCATGAAGATGCATGTAGTATGGGAGCGGGGCAAGCATGGCCTTAAACATGAAGCTGTACTAACAATGACAGAGCCTAGAGAAGGCCATCCTACTGAGGTCATGGTGTTGTGTCAGAGCTTTACAGTTGAATGAACCTCAAGAAGCATGGTAAGCATACTCAACCATATGAAGACACTTAGCAGTGAATGAATGAAAGTAACATAATGTTGAGCTACACTGTCTCTTGCTATGTATGTATTCGTTTATCTATTTAGTTTCAAGGAGAGGGACATGAGATGGCTGATGATGGGATTAGAATCGACCACCCCTCTATCATTGACTAATTTGGAACTGAGAATTTGGAAAGCACTTCCCTAGTTCAACAGTCCCCCCCCAACAGGTCAAATATCTTTTTTTCAAAATCTGTGGTCATTCCCTCGGTATAGGAGTGTATGAGGAGAAACAGGAACATTAAACTGTCTCTGATATACCTCAAGTATTATCTGATGGGAAGTATAGATACTAATACTAACCTAAATAAACACTTCAGATGGAGATACTGCTGGGTTAAGTGACCTATCTTGGTAGTCAGGTGATTCTTTCACAACACAGCTGGTAAGCTACCTATTTCAAATTTGCTATCACGTCAACATTCATCTTGCCTGCAACACTCATTAAAGTTGAAATCCTAATGAGTCCCAGGAATGGTTAATGTCCAATAGGGGAGTTTATGTCTGGAATGAAAGTCCCTCTGTCTTTTCTTATCCAAGTGAAAAAAATCGTGTCAGGCACTTTTGTTATACTTGACAAATGGTCCAAACCTTTATTAAGATGGAATAGGAAAATGGATATGAAAACAGCTCAAGTAACACAATGTAGTTTGCGTATCTTTGGAAAGTAATCAAATTAATTATTGTTCGTGCCCTTTCATCTGTCTTTTAGGACCTATTAAGAAGTAATCTGAACTTCCGATTTCTGCAAATATTGTTAAAGCTATTTTTCGTTGACTCAACGAGCACAGCAAAAGTTTTACTACGATGGAAGAAAATGTGTTGAAATGAGTAGGGGACCAATATCTAGGAAATCTCCGTTACATGAATATTCCAAATTCAGCAGAATCAGGAGGATTAAGAAAAACAGCCTTTTATGCTCCAAGGATACAGGGCTGGTACATTTTTATTCTCTGAGGTTCAAGAAACTCAGTGTGCAGCAATGGTCCTTCAGGCACAAAGCTACTCTTTATTTGGCATCAAAGGTACAGATCCATTCTTCTTTGAATGGCCTTGGGAACAATGTGTATGCATCAGAGGGGATACCCACAAGTGATAAGCATTGGGCTTTCTTCCATTGATTTCTTTATCTTACAGTGTAAGCTAACAATTCCAGATCACTTTGACACCAATAACTATGGCATTTTCAACCTATATTTAACATGCATCATTGAGTGAATAGCCATTAACTTGACCAAATAACACACTTAGTCTGATTTTCCGTGGCTATGTTGTGTTTCCAAAGGAGTTTTATCCCTAATACAGCTGGTGTGGCAATCTCAAGCAGAGGCTGATTGGCATTAGGCAAATGGATATGGACTTTGGACCTTTTGGATTATATGGCAACTTATAATAGCTTGATGTTTTCCAAGAGACAACTCAGCGTGACAGGATCGAATCCTTGCTTTTTGTAGCTCCCCTTCGACCCTATTATTCCATGTCTATTCTTTATTTGAGACATTTTTGGGGTGGCATACAGGAATTTTGCCATGCCAAGTGGCATACAGGAACGTTCCATATTTCAACATAGAAGTAGACACGGGGGACAATATTAACACTGGTCAGCTCAGTTGTTTAACTTGCATTCAATTCAAAGTAAGCTTGACAGGTTGTCGAGATGGAGTTTTTCCACTTTATTTCTGTCTGTGGAGTGGTATTAAATTGTGATTAACTCGGCCTTTGGTTTAAAGAAATGTTTTTTGTGGAGATTAGATTATTATTAAAATTATTATTTCATAAAGTGGATGTAAAAGTAATGATATTTTGGGGACTGTATTTATACTCCTTTTTTCTAAATGCTACAACTGGCTCTGGTGTTCTCAATCTGATGCAAAATGTGTGCGTGTACTATCACCATGTGTATGTTTGTTGCTCAAGAGACTCGATAATGCCTGTATTGATTTTCGAGTGTTGACTAAAAATGTTTTTAAGGAGATCAAAAATCAAATATCACTGATATTTACCACCCCTGAAAATCCACCCTGTAATCATCCTAACCATTTTCTGTAATTTAATTGCTTATGTTCTCCCAATGGACATGGTTGAATGGCCTTACATTTCTCTGTATATATGATGATTCAGTAATGGTCAAACCTTTCTAATCATGTAAGTGAAGTAGTAGGAGACGACCGATTTGCTAAATCTTTGCCGTTGTCAGGCCGGCCACGGGTAAGAACCAGTCAACAATGCATTCAAAAATGGTGTGGGAGATTGAGGTTGTGCTTGCGCAGTTTGTGGCTATTATTGAGCATAATGTAACCTAAGCAATAAGGATACTGAATACCTTTAAATATCATACTGTTTGCAGCCTAAAGACTTAGGCTCAAATAACTTCCTGAATCTGCTTCAAGATATAGCATAGTTTGTAAAATGCCAACAAACGAAATACTTTTTATCTGAACACAATTTTTCAAATGTTACTTAAGGTTGTAGATATGATAGTATCAACCAGTGCATTTCTTCCAGTTTAGATGTTGACTAATTATTAAGGAATCAGTGACCATTCAAAACCCTTGGTGCTTAGGGTCAGGTAGAGTACTATGTCCAAATGTCTAGTCTAATCAAATTAGTAAACTGTGGACATAGTTTAATTATGTTGTCAGTGGTAACTATAGTGAAAAGAGTATTTGTGCAGATCTCATTCTAAATAATAAGAGCAAACTGCACATGCATATCCATAGTGTCTTAATACGCACACAGCATTGTGGAGTTTGTAGGAGTATGCTTAAACAGATATAGGGAGAGGGGGAGAGAAATGGGGCATTATATACAACTTTATATAGTATAGGCTCACACATTTAACCCGCAAGAATTACAGTTGTGCAAATGTATACATATTGCTGACTATTATATGCTTTATTGGATAACAAAATCAGCCTTCTGCCTTACTATATGAAGCAAGATCTAATACATATGACTTATTCAAGTATCCTGTATGTTCTGGATATAGCCTAATGTATGTGAAATGTTTAGTTCACTCCTTAAAAGTCTATACCATCACGCAATTAGTAGCAGGTGCGAAGTACTTCAAATGACCAATTCGCCGGTATGTAATTCAGTACTATTCTAGTATGATTCACAAGCATTTTCTTACGTAGCTCAGTCAAATACATTGACTTGTTAATGCTATGCTATGCAGGTGTGCATTATTTTTAGAAGGCAACTTTGTTTGTCAGAGCCCACGTGTACGTGCACAGGATATGCTACTGAAAGTCGCGAGCTCCTTTTCAAAGTTTCTAGTCAAGAGCAAAGCCCCAAAGCGCACGCCGAAGTAGATCTCGACCTGGCCCAGCTAGGTTCCTCCCATCAAATCATCTTCGTGGAAAAAGAATATACGGTACACAGCAAAGGTAAATACGGGTTAATACAGTTCATATTTCTGTTATTAAAAGTTGTGACAAATGTATAATTTTGACGGCACACTAGGATTTTCCTTATTCTATTTGCATGGAGCTTCTTTGAAATTATATTTATAAAGTCAATGCAGGTTTGCTTTTATCATGGAATATGTTCAGCAGATGTAAATTCTCTTTAAGTTGAGCTTGTTGCATGACTTATCAAAACATATTCAATGTCTGATTGGATAGTTATCATCAAGGATTAGTGGGTGCTTTTTACATTCTCTGTTTGAGATCGAGGATATCTGACCAGTTATTAGAAGTTGATAGAGTATAGTCCAATTGATAGGGGACATCTGAGAGCCGTTCGTCAGACAGGTCCTAGTCTATGGTAAACAGTAGACAAGGTGAAAAAAAACATAGTTAATCTAATTGTGGCTAGTTAAAGTCATAGTCTTCGATGGCAATAATATCATGTGATGCCTAAAAGAGTTAGAGAGGTTTGTTTCTGGAAAGAGTTTCTGAGCACACAGGCTCTGTTTGTGTGCTTTGATGAGTCTTGTCCACATTTCTTGGTAATGGCATGTGGAGAACAAGCTGCATGCACCTCTCAGAAATATCAATAGTAGCCATTGGGCTCTATTGAAGGAAAACTAGCTCAACAAGTAAAAAGGAAAAAAAAATCTTTTTAATTCTCCATTGTATTATCATATTAGCTGGAAATGTTATCACCACACAATTTCTCTCAACCTTTGATCCAATCATTAGGTTATTCATCAAAATACAGGAATTGAAGTGGGTCTACTTAAGTCCACTGTACACCAACAATAATAGTTTTATCTCAAATAATAAGACCTATAAGCTCCTTTGTGCAGCCTGCCAATAATGAGGGTTTATTGGCAAATATTGTAGTTTTTAGTTAAGGTGTTTACAGCTCTACCTTTGCCCTTTTGCACACTTCCACAATAGTTAACATGTTTTCTTCTTTTGTCTTAGTGTTTGTTCCAATCAAGTCCTTTGTCATGCACATCCTGTATAAATTGTTCACCGATTCAAATCAATGGATATCTTGCCAGGTGTTCACAGGCGATCTTGATTGATTTTTTAACATGATGAAACAGACCTGGTTGTTAGTCAATTTTCTCCTAAATCTGTTCTAGATTAACTGCAGGCACCATAGAGCTAGAACAATGTGCTGCTGTGTCATTAGCCTGGTTGCTCTTGTTGAATCAAGGGACAATTTTCAGATAGTTGGCCATGCCCGTGACACTTTTTTTATCTGCTAGTTTCTACAGATTTGAAGCTAGTCAGAGTAACGTTTAATTTTGTATTATAATTTGTAAAATATTCACTCCTCTTCCTCCAATAGATTTTTACAATGGATGTGCTTGATGGTCTAGTGAAAACGGTGAGTTGGTCTGCCAATTACAGTAAGTTCTTCGATACAGTCCCCAATGTACTTATTCTTTTTAAAACCGATTGTTGAATAGCTTGTGGTTGTCTAAAGGTGATTTCATTCTTAGCATTTGTGTGCCCTGCATGTTTTTCACAAAACCCCTTCAATCGTTTTTTCCATGCAGATAAACATGCTGCACACTTTGTTTTCCTATTGTAGGAGTTTGTCAGTGTTTGGGTCCAAAATCCTCAGTTCCACAGAGAGGATTTTTGGCACACTTATGTTGACTATGAGATCTGCTTAAAAGTGAGTGCTTGTGCTGGTTGCTCTCGGCCATATCACATTAAAATGCATGTATTGTTCAGATTATTTAGATAATGAGATGACTGCTGTTAACATAAAATTCTAGGATTATATCATGTTGCAATACTTTCATATGGATACCGGGCGTGGTGTAATTGACCATAATGTACAAAGATGTTGTTTTTACAATCAGCTAAATGGCATTTGTATGCATTTGAATTGCTGATGAGTTCCTATGCATCAATCTATAAATAAAGGGGAAATTATCTCCTCTTTAAACTAACTGTCTTCCACTTCATCATGTCCCTGTAGACCAATAGCATGTGTTTTCGGCGAAAGACCTCATGTGTCAGGAGGCAGTACAGTGAGTTTGTCTGGCTGCGACAGCGTCTGCAGGACAACGCTCATCTCATGTAAGTCCACAGCTCCTTTCTCTTTCTTTAATGATATACACCTTCATGGTATGCCTTCCCCTGGTTAATTGTACATTCTGTTAATGTAATGAAGAGACTTACCCAAGCTCCCTTCCTGGAACCCCTTCTTCAGTCTGAACAATCCAGAACAGGTCAACCAGAGGATGAGGGGTCTACAGGAGTTTTTAGAAATGTAAGTGTCTCACTTTTTTCTAAATTCCGGAATACTCTGAGAGCAGTGTTTTTAGTAGTATGGTGTTCAGTTGTTTGTCAGACATTTCTTTCTCGTAACTATCAAAGAACACAGTTTTTTCCCATAACTATCAAAGAACACCGTTCATTCTCTAATGAACAGTCCACTCCCATCATTTGTGCTAAACAGCAACTAGCATAGGTTGCATTCACGTTAGTAGCCATCCACTGTGATTCAACATGTTCAAATTGCATTGAACCACCTTCCTGTTCCCTAGTGTCATCCAGACGCCCTTTCTGTTGTCGGACAGCCGTCTCCATCTGTTCCTGCAGTCGCAGCTGACCATAGTCAAGATGGAGTCGTGTGTAGCAGGGCGGACCCGGTACACTGTGGCGCAGGCAATCCAGCGCTATGGCAACGGCACCCGCACCAGCTTGCCTCTGGATGACAGGGGCAGAACCAGCTACGACTCGGACTGTGAGAGGTGAGAAGATTAAGGAGACTTTGGTGGGTCGGGACCGAATTGTTTACGTGCCCTCGATGACCCGAGACCTTGTGGCATGCCGGTCTATTGAATGGAGACAATTGTGGATGACATGGTTGCGCTTACCAACTTGTTTTTGTGGGGTGACCCTGAATGTCTGTGTTTCCCTCTCTTTCAGCACGACATCGTCCAGCCTAAGTGTGAGCCTTGATACCATCCTGAGGGACAACCCCCTCCCTTTCTGTCAGACCACCTCTAGAGGAGCACCAGTCTTCAGCTGCCTGGCAAAGTGTCCTTCTGAAGAGCAGCACTTTGAGCCTTGACCCGGGAGTGTGCCCAAATAGTTTATCTTCAAATTTTGAGTTTGAGTTTTTTGTTGTAGTCTTGCTGCTGCTTCTCATTCAGTCAGTTGCTCACTTGCTCCCATTTTAAAGTGACTAATATGCTATGGTTGTTTCAGTTGAAAACAATTTAGATAGGCAAACAAGTAGCTTATTTTTTATTAATTTAAATATTGTTAATGGGCAGTTGACAGATCAGTGTCAAGAACAAACTGTGCGAAGCCTTACCACACTCGATCACTCAGATATGTATCATTGTTGGATGTCTACTCTTGAAAAAATGTGTATATGTATTTTTGTAAACCTGCCATGCTACATTACTAGGACATTTATTAGTAATGTATATTAGCTATTTTATACATTATAAAACACATACGGGTAGCAAGGGACAAAAGTGGCAAATATTGGAAAGACGTTTTAGAAGATTTTAAGAATAATTTTATGATTTGAATCTGTTCTTTGGACAAATAAATTCTTCTGCTAGAAACAAATTATTCTATTTTAGTGAACAATTGCCCCAATTCCTATGTTATTAATAATTGTAAGTATGTTGTTGGGAGTGATTAAATCAGCAGGTTGACTACCGAGAACTTTTGCACTAGAAAATAATTATCGCTTTCTCTCCACGTCTACACCATACCTTGTGTCTGCAAACACAGGCCTTTGGTGAGTGCAATGATTGGTCAGCTCTATGATCAGTAAGCCAATCATTGTTAATCAGTGTTAATCAGCCTGCCACATGTTGCTACGGCAGTCATCAAGACTAGAAGAGGGAAGGAGGTGAGGGGTGGCTTTTGGCTGACTCCAGGTCTGGTCCTGCAATTAAATTGCCCTTTTGCTCGCTTTGGTTCAGTTGTGGCTGGTAGTGAAATCTTCTCCTTGTCCAGTAGAGGGAGTGTAGATATTATGAAAACTCAGAAGAGACTCAAAGGCTTTGGTCCTGTATTCATAGCGTCAGCTCAAATAGTTTGCCAACACATCTGTGTAAGCATGAGAACAGTGAGACCCCTGATCTTAGATCCATTCTAAACATGATGGAAGGTTTCAGTTTCTGATGGGAGAAGACTCAAGCAGGGCAGAGTGGTCAGAAAGGGGGATAGTTTGTTTTAAATGGTCCAAAGGAGAGCAAGGTGTCTACATGCTTTGCTAAAAGCCCTTTGTGTAGCCAACCCTGTGGTCGACCTGAGTATCTGCTCAGTGTGGGTTTTAACCTCTCACTATTAGAGGTAATTCACCTATATGCTCTCAAAAACCCCATACACACCTCGTGTGAGCATGTCAACAACCATTTGTGTCCTGCTCTTATAATATTGAGGCCAGTGTTGGTCACCACCCTGTCATTTGTGAGATGGCCTAATTAAAGCACATACACTAATGAATCAATTATGAACTTATTTTGGGATCTATCTGCCAGAATCAGTCAGCCTCAAGTGTGTGTGTGTGTGTGTGTGTGTGCGCGCGTGTGTGTGTGTGTGCATGTGTGTGTGTGTGTGTGTAGCTCTGTAAATCCACTTGTGTCTGTTAGTATGTCGTGTTTGTTTGTGTGCGGGTGTGTTTGTGTAAATTGGTATGGGGCAGTGCAGAGGTGCTGGACAACCCTGTAAATTGTAAGGTGGGGGGGGGGGGGGATTGGTGAAGGCTCATTAAATAAGACAGCAGCTGTCGCCCCCCTGTCCCAGTGACGGTTCCCACTCCAACAGTAAACCTGGCCAACCAACCCCATGTCCTGTGAGTCCAACCCCCTCCCTCGTAGCAGACAGTAATGAAGCTGTCACAGCTTTCACCTTAGCCACAGAGCTGGACGCACACACTAACACTCACACAAACACACGCACACTTTCACGGGCCCATACAGACACCAAAAACGCTGAGGTGGACCAACTCTGAGAGAATGGAATCAACCCCCTCTCTCTCATCCTCCTCTGCCACCCTCTGAAGCCCCTGTTCTCTGTGTTGCTTCCTATCACCGGGTATTGTTCAAGCTTGACCTTATCAACCAACACCATGACAGCGTTCATGGCAAACTCACACGTAAACTCACGCATAGACACCTTGGTTGGAACACCATTCAAAGTGTTAGATCACACACCATCTGCACTGTTCTATTATGGATGTAATGGACAAATCCCCCCCCCCCCCCCTTGTGTATGTGAACATAGGCTATGTGTATTCAAATGCATTCATGTGAAGGCCTTCGCAGTTATTCGCTAGCGAATCTTGCGTTTACATATTAAGTATTCATGGTACCGTCTCTTTCAGCACAGTAATTTATAACTCAATTTCCAGTGTGCATCGATGCACTCTATAGGCCTACCTCCAAAACACAAAACAAAAGCTAAACTCAATTGTTCTACAAAGCAATTAGGGTGTCCACTGAGTTGTGAACAGAATGCATCGCTGGCTTGAGGCTTGTGTGATATTTTTTAATTGTTAATTTTCTGTCACATTAGTCAACATGTAAGCCTTTGGACAGGTGACTGGAGTTTCAGGGCAACAGATGGAATTGCACAGTTGATATTTAGTTTGTAGTCGAACGTGATACAATGTAATGTGTGGATACAACAGCACATCTCCATTTTGATGTGGTTGGTTGGTGTGGTTGCAACATACACTGTAACATAGATTTGTATAATTTATATTATATTATGCGTCAATCCACACAAAGTCTGAAGCTATCAGAAATTGAAGAAGTCTGGATGATTCCAAGAGAAAAAAACAAGTGACAGGACTGGAGTGGATTATGTCCAAAAATGTTAACAAATGGAATAAAACAGAATTCTGCACATTGGTTGAACTTTGTCTTTTCTTAATATCCCTTAATGCAACATACATTTAGATGCACATCTTGATTATCGCAGCAACTTTATAAATATGATGGTTGCTGACACACACACACACACACACACACACACACACACACACACACACACACACACACAGGATGAAGGATGTTTTATAAGCAATATTTTGCTGACAACAGTGGTTTGGCTCAACTGTCACTCTGTTTGGAGGCCCAAGGGTCTTGAGGGCATGACCTCTCTATGTCGTCCACTCCCTATCTCTTTAACCTGTTCCTTCTCCTTGCCTCGCTCCTGTGGGTGAAAGGTGAGGGATCATGGGTTGTCTTATATTTGTGATTATTGCTGTTAAAGTGCTGCTGCACATAAGATCATTAAAAGTCAATGCGTCTCTCTCTATCTGTAACCTCCTAAAAACACGCGCGCACACACACGTTCACAGAGCCCGTGCATCGCGACACTCTTATGAAGGCGTTACGGTAAAATACGGCCGGTGCACAGATAAATGTCAGTGGCCCATCTATCTGAGAGTGTTAAAGTCGGCTAATGGAGATGACATATTAAAGCCCCAAATGACTGCCATAAAAAACTCCCCCCGTGCCTTGCAGCGGGGCCTGTGACTGCGACTTAAATGGTAAATGATGTTGGCAAGACAACTATCTAGAGCGAGATGGAGAGGAATGGAGGGTGATGTCATACATTTAAAGATTTTGAAGGAAGCAAAGTGTTTCAGTTTTGGGGGCACGTTATGGTGGCGAGTGAATGCAGGGAAGTTGAGCAACTGTTTCCTTGGTTCTACAAGGAAGTGAGTAGAATACAGACATAAAGTGTACCAACACCCTCAAACACACTCACACACTAATAAATTCCCCTTAGATACAATGGGGCAACATAGCATGGATCTCTATTGATCACAATGGTAAGTGGTCTAATGGTGATGCCCTTTAACCTTTGACCTATGGTAGAGTGCTTGGGTCAGAGAGTACAGATAAAATGCACCTCTGTGTGTGTGAGTGTGTGCACATCACTTACTGCTGTAAAAATGCACCGAACATTAATAAGTGGAGCATTGTACTTCTACTCCACAGGTACTCTCCCCACCTCCTCTCCTCCCTCTTTTATTCTATCACTTTATTAATTACCCCTCTCCATCCATGCATGCATCTCTCTCAGAGTGAATGGAGCTGAGAAATTGTAATTGGTTTTCTACAGAGCAGTTATAAGGAGCCCACAGGAACTGTATAGGAACCACATTTGCATGCAAGATGAGCTCAGATGGGAGGAGGGAAAGAGAGCGAGAGAGAGAGAGCCTCTACGCCCCTCTGCCCTCCATCCCTCCCGCCGTCTTATCTGCCCCCCCCCTTCTCTCCACCCCCCACCTCTAGACCAGCATGTCTTTCCTGTATTGTCTTTCCCTATAGTTCCAAGGTCGGTGGAAGCTGGCTCATCAGCATTGTGTTCTTGGCATCGGAAAGGAAAAAGCCGTTTGAGTTTGTATGTGTGTGTGTGTCGTTCAGATCCCGTCTAATGGCTGGTAATAAGGGAAAAGGGAGGGGGGAGGGCAATTAATAACTCAAAAGTATTGAGTTGCAATTTTTCATAACCACCTTTTTTTTACGAGCTCCTAGATATCTGTAATTACTCTCTCACTTTAAAAAATATACTCATGCTTGAAAAAGCACGCGCAAACACACACATACACAAAGACACACACACACAAACACACGCAAACACACACACACACGCAAACACACACACACACACACACACACACACACACACATATATATGGAAGGTACACTTCATAGAATTCTTCATATCGAGGCATTTCTTTTTATCAATTTGGTAAAAATGCAAAAACAAACATTGTCATAGCTTAGCTTACACCCATTATGTATGGTAAATCCTGCATTAGAGATTGTGTGTGTGTGTGTGTGTGTGTGTGTGTGTGTGTGTGTGTGTGTGTGTGTGTGTTTGCGTGTGTGTGCGAATAATCAGTACAGGGCACATTTTTGCATTATGGATCTTGGTGCTGTCTCCAATGTTGTTGTATCTTTCAATGATGGGTACAAATTGTGACTTATTTAAATTTTTTCTATTATAATCGATGTTTTCATATATTAATTAAGGCTGTATAATCATATGTGTTCATTTGTTTTCAATTTTGGTTTTCATACAAATTACATATAATAAGTATTCTTTGGTCAGTGGGTCATTTGGTGTAGGATTGTCCTGACAAAGTGAGTATCAGCTAAGATATCATAAGGCTTTGTTTGGCATTTATACGGAATTCATAAAAATGCTGAAACTGCAAGAAAATTACTGTGCAGGTTTATTTAATCTGGTAAATGTAGAAATTCTATGTTCCTCTCTATAGAGGCCCAATGCTGTTTAGTAAGACATATAGTGCATTTCAAGAAGTCAAATATCCAGACAGGATGAAATAACTACCTAACTAAACATAATGTTTACAGAATATGAATTAAATCAGATGCTGTCCATTGTTCCTGAATAAAATGAGTCTTTATTATGATAATTTTTACTTTGACAGAAAGATGTGAAATCATATATATAGACCAATGTGAAGAATAAAAATGTTTCCTCTAAAACAAATTAAAAGTGGGTTAATTCTGAGACGGTGATAAATCTTAAATGTTTAAAAGACAGACCAATACGGATGTTGTTTTGGGGTTATTTCAAAATAGGTTTTTCAAAAAGTGCGTGTATGTGTGTGTGTGTGTGTGTGTGTGTGTGTGTGTGTGTGTGTGTGTGTGTGTGTGTGTGTGTGCGTGTGTGTGTGTGTGTGTGTGCGTGCGTGTTTATGTGGCTTGAGGGGTCTGTAGGCAGGGTGGGAGGACGATTTAGACCCATCATAAAGGAATTCTCCCCCCCTGCCCGTAGCTCATCCCGACACGTTTATGCCTTTTTATTTTCAGGGCCATTGCAGCCAAGCCCAGAGATGTGATTTATACTGCCTGGCAGCACGGGCACTGCAGCAGGAGAGACAGATGGATAAGAGAGAGGGAGGGAGGGAGGGAGGGAGGGAGGGAGGGAGGAGAGAAGGAAGGAGGTAGTGAGATGAAGAGGTAAATGGAGAGCAGGATGAAGGAGAGTATGGAGACAGAGAAACAGAAAGAAAAAGGCAGAAAACCTGCTGTAGCAGACAGAGTAAGGTGAGATTGGAGGAGGATCTCCTCCTATATCGGAGAGGCTCTCTCCGCTGCTTTCTTTCTCTCTATCTCTCTCCTCCGCCCCCCACCCCCTTTCTCTCTCCCTCTCTCTCGCTACCTCACTCTCTCTGTCTAATGAGTTATTGGCCTTGTCTGACTGAGGAAAAAAAGCCCCATCCCTTTCCAGCACTGGCGCCCTGACAGTCTAAATCACCAACCCCCTCCCTTCCCTTCCTCCTCCTCCCTCTGATGCGTCCGGGACACTCCCCTCCCACCCGCCACCCTCCATCCTCCCCGCCTGCCTCCCCGCCTGCTTGCCTGAGGTGTGTGAAATATTCATGGGGCTCCATTGATTGGGTCAGGCAGCATTAGGGGGCCATTTGCAGAGCTCGGACCTGGGCCGAGGAGAGAGGCCGCCACACGTAGCGCCTCGGGACGACTCTCCTACGGCAGGGACGAGGGACAGCGGCAGGCAGGGACAGGAGGAGGACATGTTGGGGAGACACAGACAGGGTTGAGTCGGATGAAGGTTGAGAAGGGGAGAAAAAGAGGGGGAGGTGGGAAGAACGAGGGACGGGAGAGACCTGAAGGGGCACAAGGGGAGGCTTGGAGAAAGGACAGGGAGAAAGAGAGAGAGGGATGGCGGGGTGGAAAGATGGGGAGAAAGAGAGAGGGATGGCAGAGTGGCGGGGAGAGAAGAAGGAAGGGCAGGCACTGTTATGATATGGAACAGGAGACAGAGGAGGGGGCCATTGAAGGAAAACATGTGTGTGTGTGTGTGTGTGTGTGTGTGTGTGTGTGTGTGTGTGTGTGTGTGTGTGTGTACAGACGCACGACGCTAGCACCTGCCTGGCTGTGAGGCTGCTGCCTTGCTCTGTGCAGTAACATCTCTCTCTGTCACCCAGGCGAGATGAGCTGCCATGCATACTGTCATTCATCCATCACACAGGACAGCAAGCACACACACAGACACACACACACACACACACACACACACACACACCTTCACACACAAATGCTTGCTGAGACACAAAGACAGGCATCATCTTCCATCTTGATAATTTGTCCCTCTAAAAAAGAGTAGTATACAGGAGCTGTGTGGTGGGGAGTGTTGCCTTACTTACACTATGATCATAACAGTATCCACTAGCACAGGTTCAACTCAACTGGAATCCCTCCACCCTCCAGACATTTTTATATAAATCACCATCTTCTTGTTGTTTTCTGCTAGAGGATTGGGTTAAAGGGTGGAAGTCTAAGTCAATAGTTTGCTGTAGTGACACCGATTGCAGTCACAGTTGGTCGCTGTGACATCATCAGCGGTGGCCTTTCGCCGTGGTCTCTCGTTGCTTTCACCAGAGCTGTCTGTTCGGTAATCTATTTCCTGCACTCCATTTACTGTGCATTTATTTACAGCGGACCGTGCCATGTAGTTGGGTTTATTTAACCATAACAGTCAGGTAGCGTCTCACCCTCTCTGAATTTACAACTTGTCTAATTGCGCCGGCGCTCGCTCCCATCTCAAGGAGCGCATCTTTGACCGGCGGAAGATGTGCTCCGTTGTTTCTCCCGTCGAGTACACATGGTGGGGCTAACGGGCTCGCCGGCACAATGGATTTGATGAATCTCTTTATCGCCCAGAGAGACAATTAAAGCGTGTGTGACAGGTCTCCCTATCTCCGCTCTGCTCCTGTAGCGCTTCATTTAGAAACCATTTGTCTCCGCTATGGATTTCCTATTTTTAATGGCGCGTATTCAGGGGTCGGGGCCGTGCTGAATAATAGATGGCGGCTACGCCTTGATCCCTGTCTCTTCCCTCCCCCCAGTGAGGACCCCAGGGCCGGTGGATATCACTCCGGCGATGAGGAACATCATGTGGCGTCCAGCGCCCAACCCGCCAGCCTCTAGCGGCACTTTCCCCGAGAGCCCAACCTCTCAGTGAATGGACCCTGGGCACCTTCCCCGCCATGGACCTGGAGCAGACTGTCTGTTGATGGCAATGGTTCACTTCACCGCCACCCCTCCCCTCCCGCCAACACATCCCCCGCCCCCCCCACCCCTCCCCACCCCCACCACCACCCCACCACCCTGCCCATGATGAAGGACGTTTATCAGGCAAAGCGGGGGCCAGTGAAGAGCGAGGTGATGTATGGTCCCGACCAGGCCCAGATGAATAGACTAGTAATTATCCCGTTAAAAGGGTGGCCAGACAAAAAAAGAGTGCGCTATAATTTAAATTGTTTTGTTTCCCCGCAGCCAAGGCCCCGCTGCTGATTGACACCAGGGAATGGGAACAGGGAGACTATTTATAGGCTCGGTATGCTCTGGCTAATTGTGGGATTTAATAAGGTTTTCCTGAGAGTGGATTCTCCTGCCTCAGCACATGCCAGGAGGGCTGTGGACTTGTCTTTTCACCTTGCCATTTCTGCAACATCTTATCTATCTCCTCTAGCCTGATTTATGCTGCCCTCTCCCCCTGGCCTCCCTCCCTTTCATGTCATATACCATACCATGCTTCCCCTTTCTCCCTCCCCCAAGATTTTTTTTTTTCTCATAGATGTTTTCTTTTCACCTATCTTCTGTCACATCCTGCTTAAGTCCATTTCTGACATTGTCAGTCTCTCTTTTGGATGTGTTGATATATGTATATGTGTGTGTGTGTGTGTGTGTGTGTGTGTGTGTGTGTGTGTGTGTGTGTGTGTGTGTGTGTGTGTGTGTGTGTGTGTGTGAGAGACTGTGTGCTGCATGTGTCTCCTCTTTCTGGTTCTCCCTCGTTGTAAGACAGGGGTAATTGAGCTCAGAGGGTTTTCTGTCTTTGGTGGCAGAGGGGAAATTGGAAT
>CM030182.1:7629153-7634153 GCA_017639675.1 Aplochiton taeniatus | reverse complement strand
CGCAAGAAAAGGAGGATTTTAAAAGAGACCAAAGGAGGGGTTTGCTTTTGGGTCCGCGTGGAGAAAGAAAGCTGGGAAAGGGGGAACCCTCCATCTTTCTGTTGAGCGAGGAAAAAGAACCCCCCTTGCCCCTCCAGGCGATGGGGGGATGAAGAATGATGGGATGAAGGGATTGAGGGATGTGTACATTGGGCAGGGGATGAATATGTCGGGGCAGGTCGACTGCAGCGAGACTGGGTGAGGAAGAGCCCTGACTAATTATAGTCATCTATTACAGACACAATTAAAACAGGCTAATTCACTGCAGCCCCGCTCTCATAACCATCTGATTTATGTTGGATTTCAATGACACCCAGAGGACAATCGCACACTCGCGCACAAACATAGACTTACACACGCGGGCAGCGCACACTATCGGTGCACTATTATGTGTGTACCTGCACACACCCTGGCAGACTTTGGCTGTAAAAAATATGTCTCCCTCTCTTTCTCATGTTTCTCTATCCTCATGTGTCCTAATATATCTCGCCCACTTGAGTTCCCCCCTTGTTTCCTCTCTCTCCTCTTCTCTCTCCGACTCCATGAACAGTGCTGTGAGTGTGTATAGGACTCTGTCTCTGTGTGACCCCTGCAGTGTGACCTCTGTGTAATAATCCTGTCACACCATGTCAAGCATACCTCTCGCACCTACAGGACAGAGGGAGTCGAGACAAAGGGGGCAAGAGATGAAGAGAGAGAGATCGAGATAGATTGAGAGAGGGAGGGAGAGAGGGGGGAGACAGGGAGAGAGAGAGAGACAGAGAGAGAGAGAGAGAGAGCGAGAGAGAGAGAGAGAGAGAGCTGCCACGGTTATGTCAGCAGTTTTGTAGCTCACCCAATAGGTAATCAAGGTGTGGTGTTGCTGCGGCAACTGAGCCCGCCTCCCATTTTGATTGGCTGATACTAAGGTGCTTGCGTTTGCTCCTCCTTCCCATATGTCAATCAAGGGAAAAGGGAGGCGCGAGTGACACCCCTGTTTTGACTCCACCAATAGGATTCTCTCTTTCTACCTCTCTCTCTCTCTCTTTGTCCATCTCTGTCTCTCTCACTCACTGGCTGCCACTCCGTCTCCCTCGTAGGCCCCACCCCACAGGTGATGCAGCACGGCAAGGGTTAACGCTGGATCTCCGCAGAGGTGACAGATGCTTCCTATCCCACCCAGCACCACAGGGGAACGGGGCCAGACACGGCATGCCAATGAGCCTCCTCAATCTCGCGCACGCACGCCCTCAGACACGCACACACACGAACACACGTACACACAGGCGCATCCCATGCATATGCATGGGCGCACACACACGGCTAATATGCATCCGTGCTCACGCACATGAACCCACAGAAGGCTCCCACCCATATGCCTTGTACCCACAGGAGCAGCGTGTGACACTCAGAGCGCCGTCCTGATGGCTCAGCGTTCCCGGGGGGGAGCCAACGGCATCTCGGCGCTGGAGCCGTCCACGCTCCGGCCGTGCTCCTCTGTGCGTCGACCCGCGGGGGGATACTTGGTGATCTCCATCCTACCTGCCCTCACCTCCGCGTGACCCCAGATGGTAGGCCACAACACGGAGGTGGAGCAGGCCTACCGGCAGCGGAGTCCCTGGCACCGCACACACACACACACACACACACACACACACACACACACACACCAAGAGGCAGAAGCAACCTAGCCCCTGCTGTTGCACACCCGCCACACCCCCGGTACAGGCCCCATAAAAGTGACAGCTGCCGTGATGATGGAGCACTAAGAAAAGGGAAAGTGAAAGCTAAGCCACCGCGCAACATGGTGTCGAGAAGACCTGCTATTCATTTTCAGCTTAATATGTTCCAGGCCATTGGCAAAACATTGCGGCATATAATGTAAGCAATTTCATATGCGCTCGGCTTCTCGCTGCTCCCTCTGTTGCGCCTCAACCAAATGAAGAGACCAGATTCGGCGGCCGCTTGAGTGACTTCAGAAATAACACACAGGCTGTGGGTGCGTGTGTGGCGGCGGGTGTGTGTGTGTGTGTTTTTCATCGGCGTTTGTTAATTAATCCGGCATCATCAGTGTGAAGGCTCTGCGTTTGCACTGCGTCGTGTCATTAGTTCATCGTTATGTTTATCCGCCAAGCCACCGAGGATGATCGGCGGCGTGCGAACGGATGACTGCCCGCTCCATCGGGAATGCAAATGTGTGTGTGGCCCTCAACACACGACACGCACAGGCGCACGCACATTGCGTTCATATGCAACGGCACACCCCCTCTGCTTACACACAGGCCACACACACACACACACACACACACACGCACGCACACACACACACATACACACACACACACACACAACACGTAGCGCAGGTCTCTCAGCATCTTTATATGGGTAAATAAATGGTGTGCTTGGCAGCGGGTAAATGCGTTTGCGCTCAGCCCCCGGGCCCAGATGGCAGCCCAGTCGTTTGCTTCACCTTGTTTTGTTTAATTACTACAATCAACTCTCTATTCCTTCAATTAATCACCACCAACCTGTTCCATTAGTCTCTCTCCCTTGTTCCCTCTCTCTCTCTATCTCTCTGTCTGTATTTACACAAGACACGCACATACAAAACAGACACACACACTGGCATTAGCACAAATGCATGTCAACGTAGCAAAAAGGGACAAAACACACAAGCACATCAAACGTTCCAGCACACAAACAGGCCCATCTATATCAAGTCTGTTGCATGGGCCTAGTAGGACGTACCACCATGTCCTTGTCGAGTTATTAGCACTTAAACTTGCTAACGATTGAACATTATTTGCACCTTGCGGAAAAATAAGCAACTTGGGGAGGCAGAGTGGAGGGGGAACGCCAAGATAGTGGCGAGGTGCATGACAGCCACTGGGCGCGTGAGAATTACGGGGCGGAAAGCACTTCAATATGCCTTTTTATTCCGTTATAATCACCGCGTGGCCATCACTCCTCGCTGATGCCGGGCGCAAAGAGTGACACGAGGATTGATGCACTCGGAAGCACATGGCTCCGCAACACAATAAACAAAATCATTAAGCAATGTCGCGGGCCTCCATAGCGCACCACACTGACGCCGTAAACAATTCCTATTAATTATACCCATTCATCGCAGCTAAAACCTTGCTTCCACTTTGCATTTAATCTGCCTAATATAATAAGAGCTTAGATTGTCAATAATTTTTATGTTCAAATTATCTTGGGCCGCAGGTTTAGCAAGATCTAATAGAATTAGATTAAATCAATTTCAAAATTCAACGGCAAATGAACCATTGATAGTTCTGCGAGACATCAACACCAAATGGCACAAATAATAATAAAAGTATGCAATAGCGTGTGTGTGTGTGAGAGAGAGAGAGAGAGAGAGAGAGAGAGAGAGAGAGAGAGAGAGAGAGAGAGAGAGAGAGAGAGAGAGAGAGAGAGAGAGAGAGAGAGAGAGAGAGAGAGAGCGAGAGAGAGAGAGAGAGAGAGAGAGAGAGAAAATGTGTGTGTGGTCTGTTATTGAGCATCACAAAACCTTAAGGTGTCCGCTTTTAACGCGAAATCTATCGTTCAACTGTGGTGACAATACCATCAAAACAATAGCCTCATATTTTTATTCAGTAAGTCTCATGGGTTATCAAATTATTCTTGCCATTTGCGATTTTGCTTGTAAAAAAGACAGAAGGTATACATACATACCAGTGAACATAATCCTAGTATAGACACAGAACAGAAGGACACCGCCAATCTTCTATGAGGAGCAAATTCTCAGTATGTCATTCTGTGCAAGTTTGCTAATGATCTTATACTGCCATCTTTTGGTAAAAATGGGTCGTAGCTGCTTAGCGTTGATAGCGGGTTATTGCCCAAAATGCGAACCGGCCATTGCCATTGTATTTGTGTCAGAGAAACTAAGGCCATGAGGTCATGCTGCTAGGAGAGGGTTACTTTGGAGACTTAAATTATAAGTAAATTATCATCAACATTTCGAATTATGAGCGTTTTCTATAAGCAGTCAGCCTAGCAAACAACCTAAGCATTTAGCCGAATATATTCATGTAACGCAGCCCTACACGGTAGGCCTATATTTTAACATAATTTACTAGCCAATTAGTGGCCGATCGAGTTACTCAATGAAATTCCTTGCCAGATTGAGTAAAAGAGAACCTTACTTGAACATTGTTAAATAGCTAGGAAATATGAATGTTCCAGTTCAGTTAATTGTCTGCATCTTGTCGTGATCGTATCGTTGCTCATCTGAAAAAAAATCCCAAACCTGATCAAAATGAGTCTCGATGAACACATTGCTTCCACTGCTATAATGAAATGCAAACGTACTTCCATTTGATTGACAAAAAGGTGGGCACGTGACTTGAGCGGGTTATTGACACAGACTGTTTTTTTTAACTCGACTCAAACAGTTTCTACTCAACGTTGTAATGGAATTAACACATTATTAAATAATTCCTTCAACAAAGACCAGGTTTTGAAAGTTATTATCCTACTCAAGCAATTGAGTTTGGGAGTCGCTGTGATTTATCTATCCTGCATGAAGACAAAGATATGTTCTAAAGTAGGCAATTGGAGAACTTGTTATAAATAGATTTGCCTTTATATTGTCTGCAGCCATATTATATAGACGATGAATACCTGTGCAACGTAACACATATGTGACCTTGAAGTCTGTAGTGTGAACTCAGGTGTAATAAAGTAATAAATCATCACGCCAGTCATTCTCTGATTGGACAGCGTTTCATATGGGCGCGGTTAATGTAAATTAGTTTGACGTCATACTATGTAGGCGAGGCTTGGGACTACCTCCCTCCCCCATCTACGTATACTCCTTCCCACACTTTCTTCCTTTACATCGAAAATACGAACGAATTTTTCCTGTAAACATTCGCATGCGGTTCATACATTTCACTGTAGAAAGTATGAACACATACAAAACTGAAATGTAAAGCAAGAGTAAATACTGGAAATGT
>CM030182.1:7506653-7614153 GCA_017639675.1 Aplochiton taeniatus | reverse complement strand
ACACACACACACACACACACACACACACACACACACGCACATACATTTTTGGGCGGTGCTGACAGAATAGGAGGAGTGTTAATCCGGAAGGCTCTCAGTAGCCCCCTCTGAGAAATGTCCTTCCTGTTTGATATGTTGACTTCCTGTCTATTTCATGCTGATACTTCCTGCTTGAGTCAGATGTCTTTGACCTTTCGGTTTTGTGACCAAACCAAACCCAGCAGCTTGCAGCTTCCCCAACCGGGGAGGAAAGAGAGAGCCTTTGACTTTCTCTCTCTCAGTTCCACCAAATTTTTTTTTTTCTTTTTTTTTCTTTTTGCAAAAGCTAATTAAATATTTTGATTTGTTTATGAGCGCAATAAATAATTAAACATGGTTATTTATATAAGCTATTACCATTTCCAGATGATAACCTAGCGGCTTTTACCACAATGTAGAAGAAAAAAATCCCTGTATTCGCAACAATGTATCTCCAGAAACACTCAGGCTTTACAGCCACCTCTCCTTTTCATTCATCACACAGCCTGAACGTATGACCGGGAAATGAACCCTACACACACACACACACACACACACACAAGGAGACAGACACACACAGACACATAAACACCGTGCACAATCACCAGACAAACACACACAAACACACAGACGCAGCTCACACAAAAGCCCAATACATTTTTCACTTGCATGAAGGATGGATAAAAACACAACACACAACACACACACGCACACACACATACACACGTACACACACATAATATCCAACCCAAGAACAAACCATTTGTCAGACACGAAGAATATCTACACACACACACACACACACACAAACACACACACACACACACACACACACACACACACACACACACACACACACACACACACACAGGCACAAACGTAGCTGCTCCTATCACAGCCGTTACAGATGGTTTCTCCTCCTCCTCAGTCCTAAATGAATATAAATATGTCTGCTTGACATCATTCATCTGCCAGGGAGAATATTTACCCCATGCAGCCTAGAGAGGCAGTGTTACTCTCTCCACACACCAGAGCTGTGAGAAAGTGTGCAGGAAAGAACGTGTGAAGGAGAAGAAGAGGAGAAAGAGGAGGAAGAGGAGGGTGTGATGAACCATTGATGGACTCCGCAGATAAGTGGGATCCAATAGCATCTAGTACTCGTTCCAGAGCAGTACAATAAATAGAACAGATAAGGCCGTGCACGCACGCACACACACGCACACACAAAATATTTTGCCACACTCTTAGAAAATACTCCTGTTTTCATAAAAAAGGATTCGTATTCTTCCGTCGTCAAATACATCCAATTAGATCATATCTCCAGTCAACAGAATGGGTCTGCCCACAATGTACTATGAAACAGTTCCAGGCTCCCAATAGTGCGGCCATGTCAGGCATGAGAATCAGGGAGCAGATTTCAGCCAGCCGACAACTGTCATCAGACTAGACCGGAACTTGCTGAGAGGACATACAGTGATAGGAGCAAACCGAAACAAAATGCCGGTTGATTTCTTTGTTATTCCTTTTGTACCAGAGATGAGATTTTGCAATATACAGCTAGAAGCCGTCGGCTACACTTGGAGGACCAAAAATTTGTTTAAATAAAATGAAAGTGCTCGACACTGGATTAAAAGTAGGGGTGTAGGGTTGACCAGCTAATGTGTATATTGTTTGACAAAGACGTTTTATTGTGTGATTTCAAATGCAAGTTTATTGGATGTTTTAACTTATTAGGATATAACGGGGAATCATAAAATTAAATTATTTTAATAGGGAATGAAAATTAATTGGTGGAAATACAATGCTTTGCGTTCAGGCCCAGTGCAAATAATAGCCTGTAAAGTAGTCAGGGCGTGAAGTCCTTATCTTTACCGACATTGTTCCATAGACCGGTAGGAGGCGGTGGTGGTCTCGCAGTGGGCTGCCCTCCACAGCAATTTGTGTCCCATATGTGTTTCAGAAGACGTTATGGCGGAGCCAAACCAATGAAACGCTAACATTAGCCCCGCCTTGCATCTGGCACATAATGCAATGTTTTGAACGACCTTGTTTGGTTCTTCCTAATGTTGGTTTGCATAGTTTTCTGACGGTTTCTGTTTTCTTTTTCAACATCTCTCCCCATCAATGGTCAGGTCCTCGGCCTACTGCTTGGGTCTTCGCCGCCATTTTGTAAGCCACTTCTTTGTCTTCCACTCTGCCCTTCTGTCATAAGTTACTGTGTCGAGCCAGCCACGAGGGAGACATCTGTTAAAAAGAAGTTGCAAATCTATGCTAATTCAATAAACAAACCACACTCCTGAATGCAGTGTTTCAATGGGTGCCTACTCCATTGGTGTCTGCCTAATGCATCAAAAGTGCTTTTTTCACAAAGTACACACATAGACTCTTTTTTTCATTATGTGTATTTTGGGTTCTCCCGGTGCATTACAAGAATGAATCAGGACACACCGTTACAGACACCAGCAAACCAATGGAAATGGCACCTAAAGGTCAGGTGGAGGTCAGCGTGGAGTGTCGTGTCGCTCAACCCCCTCCCTCCTCCCCCCTTCCATTCCATGACAAAGGGAGCCAGTGTGGTTGCCAAGGAAACAGGCTTTTTCCATGGTGATGTTGGGACACGTAGAAAAAGGGCAGGGCGGCTTTGTTTCAGCAGAGATGAGGGACTCTGACCATGCATGTTCAATCGCCAGAGTTACGGTCCCAGAGCCAACGGCGGGGGCGATCCAGCCACGGCTGATTGAGTTCCGGGGAGCCGCGGACGCTGTCATGGGACAGTTCTATCTCACGACCCAGCTCACACAGCCCCTTCCCCACAGGGAGCCATTCGGTACAGCTGAGACCACGGGTAGCACAAGCACACAGCTCGGAATACACCAAAATGCTCATGCACACACTGAGGCCAACAAGCATACAATGCTTTTTGTCTCTGTCTCTCATCCTGTGTCTCTGCGCCCATCCACCAATGTTTGACTTAGGGCGCGCAGCAACTGGGGGGGGAAATGGTTGATCACCATGGCAACCATGTGTGCCGTTCTGCTTCAGCTGTGATGTATGTGGTGACACTTTTGACCCTCTGGTGAACTCTATAAGGCAGGAGTCGCACAGGGTCCAGATTGACTCCACTGATTGTGTCTGCTCTGTCTATCTTTTCTCTGTGTCCAGTAGGTCCTGTTAGATTTGCTGAGCTTACACACCATGGCAACCAAAGCTTAGCAAAACTACAAACAAGAGGAAATGATCATCACCCATTTTTTTTTATCTATGTATGCAAAGGTAACAAAATTAAAAACAAAATCATACAAAAATGTGTAACAAGGGTAAAGATTAGCAGGCGCTGAAGAGAACAGATTTGTTCCGAGTTAATTTAAATGTAAACGAGCAGCTAGTTGTATTATGGTAGAGTACTTCTAGTAGTTCACATCCTACCTGAGGCCAACTCATTTAAACTCGCTTGATAGTTCAAGGTGACTTTTTCTGGCCCACTGTAAATATTTTATAAAACACACCAGCAATATTTTCATGTATCTTGTCATCAGTGTGGGGTGTAGGCAGAGGAAGGCTGATCATGTAATGTGTCACAACCTTGTTTCCACTCCAAACAAGCACATGATTTGTTGTCAGCATGTATTGGTCAGCGAAAGGCAATCGTTGATTGGGGATTTGGAAGGGACTCGGTGTTTGTTTGGCCCCCATGTCTTTAGTTTCCAGCTCCCTCACCTTTCCGTTGTGTCCACAGGCACCACTGTGATACACTTCCTCTGGCACTGCCTTGGTTCGGCAGCTCCAGTGACATTTAGAGACAAGACATTACACACCTCGTGGAGAGGTCAAACACTCCAACCGACAAATACACACACACACACGCACACACCAACACACATATAGACACTTGCACACTAACATACAAACACACACACACACACACACACACACACTCTCCGCGGTCAAACGCACACTCCCAGACAACCGATGCACCCAGACATAGCGGCCAACAAACACATTGTTTCCCAGAATAAAGGCTGGTGCACTTCCGTAATTCCGCCACTAGAAGTGCTGCAGCTCTGCACAAGTGTTGCCCAGGGTCCCAGTTTGCCTGGCAGCTGCTTGGCTGGAGAAGACAGTGACCTGACAGTCAGAGACACACTCAGTCCTGAACGTCTGTCTTACATTAAGAATTTTTCTTTACTTTACTATACTATACATGTACAGAGGAAATCAATTAATAACAGACGAATACATATATAACTTAACAACACACAATAAATAAAGTCAGCAATTACAAAGCCTTAATAATACTTGAAGACTTTTACTTGGCAACTAAAAGCTATTTTTTTTTTCAAAACTGAACTATAACAGCAGAGACAATCCATTCATTGTTTCAGCACCTAAAGCTTATCTGGGCACACACATTCTAGGCACAGTATTGGAAGGATTTGTACGCGCCCGACGAGAGAGAGAGAGAGAGAGAGAGAGAGAGAGAGAGAGAGAGAGAGAGAGAGAGAGAGAGAGAGAGAGAGAGAGAGAGAGAGAGAGGGAGAGAGAGAGAGAGAGAGAGAGAGAGAGAGAGAGAGAGAGAGAGAGAGAGAGAGAGTTGTAAATCAGTGGGCTTGTCCCCAGTCACTTCATGTATGAGCAACGCCACCAACAACAAAGCCGGGGACCTACGAATATTAACGGTACGTACGGCTCACGTACCAGTGCATCAATCTGTGGCATGCTGAGTGTGTTTAAGTATCCTATCACATGTGTGTCATTCTGCATGGTGCCGTGCTTCAACAACTTGCCACATGCGGCCATCCAAGTTGGGGACGAGACCCTGCCTGCCCTCCCCACCGCCGTTGGCTCCTGCCACAGACGTTAAGTGGGTGACCTTTTCTCCCAGCTAATCCACACCAAAAAGCCCTAATTACTGTTGCCGCTCCACCAGCCCCCCCAGACCCGATAATCAATGCATCCGATCAGCCAGCGGATCACCCCTTCAGACACGCACTGACGCAAGGGGGACTGTGACTGTGTGCCTGTGTGTGGGTGTGAGTGCGCACGTGAGTGTGTGTGTGTGTGTGTGTGTGTGTGTGTGTGTGTGTGTGTGTGTGTGTGTGTGTATGTGTGTGCATGTGTGTGTGTTTGTGCGTGCTTGTGTGTGTATCAGATGTGTATAGAAACAAGGAGAGACGGGGGGAGTGTGTATGTTTGTGTACGTTCAGGGACGTGTTCATGAATGCATGGGAATTGTAGTGCTCAACGATGTTGACCACATTGCGTGAAGGATCCTGGTAAGTCAACGGCGGACACACACGGGCCGAGAGAGACGGGGCGACAGTGAGTGGTCAAGTGACACGGAGCTTGAGCCGAAAGTGACTCCCCCTTCCCTTCCCTTCCTGAATGTTGTGACACCAGTTGACCTTATTGAGCTTCTGTTGTATAAAGAGTCCCTGATTAGAATATCTTCCCTTTAACCTTTAGCAGAGTGACACGGCACGCAGAAGACGGGGGGGTGGAACTATTGGTTTATGCAGACAAGGTAAATTTATTCGGTCTTCATCTGGTTTAACAGTGTCATTTACCTAAACTTCCAGGTTGATTTTGAAAATACAAGGGCCCTCTTTCGCTTGTTTTGAAGTCGGTGCAGGTGCAAGCTTAAGGGCAAAGTAGGCTACTGTTTGAAGCACTGACATAGCAAGAAATGCCTGAAGCTCCTCTACTACTATCATTACATTTCTTCACCTGCTGCTGTGTGTGTATCTATGTGTGTGTGGGTGTAGGTGTGTGTGCCTGCATGTCAGCCCGCGTACTTAGGCACCATTGACAGTGGTAGGTTGTTATGGTACTATAAGTAACCTCATCTGGATTATGGAGTCTTATTCCTAAAATGGAGTACTGTTTATGTAATCTGTAAAATGTTTATCCCTTACAATTTACCATTTGGGATAATTGGACAAACAAAAGATAGAATTGTGCTAAATGAAGAGCTCCATAATGTGTAATATTCCAAAGGTATCCAAAGGTAATGAGTGTTTATCTCATACCAAAACATTAGCTTTTTTGTAACGTTATCAGAACCTGCTTACATTTTCCAGACAATTAGACAGTACTTCCCATTGCATGTGACAGCAAGGCTCCAGGTCATAGTTGCCTCATCAAACAGGCACTCAGACTGCCATCCCAAATTAAAAGGAAGGGAGGGGAGCTCTTCTTTTCATTTCACTCTCTCTGGCTGACAAGCTATGATTTCACGGACGGGCCAAATGAAAAGCAAAACCGACGGAACGACTCCAGCACTTTGACGGGAGGCCACACCTGGCCGTGTGCGCGACTCCACATTCCCTCCGAGCAGGGAAGCCAGCCAGTCAGCGTGATGAGACGCCACTTAAAAGCCACATGAAAAAGCTCTACCTTTGAGGCACGATCCCTTCGGCACAACAGGAATACCATTAAGTACAGTTCCCACAATTTACAGGCCGTTCCTCTGCCGAGCATAAATCTGCCAAGGACAGAGACATGCTGTGTCAGCCTGCGTGAAACCCATAGTCTCTCTTTATGTAATCGTGCAACACATCCCCTTCTAGTAATGAAACTTCTTGTTGTTAAGATTCCGTGCGTGGTGTTGGACCAGGCCCAGCTCTGCTCAATAGCGGTCATCACCTGTAATGACTCACGCTGCCCTCGGACTGAACAATATGACCTGGAGTCAGTTATGGCTAATTTATTGATTCTTCATTTCTGCGACCCAGTCAACAATGGTCAACAAGCTATCAATATAGGAAAAAAGATTCCAGCTCCTTTCTATCCCCCTTCTGTCACGGCCCAATTGGCCTTGATTAACCTTGTGGGAATGTGACTGATGCGAGATCAACCCATGTCTGCTTGCGGATTCTGCTGGCAAGAAGTGTCACTTACTTTGAGGCCCCTCCTCCACGTTGGGAAAAACAATGCCTGTGTTTGGGGCCACATCATGTGTGATGTTGTGAGTGTGACTTTCTGTTACCTGCTGAGACATTTCTGTTTTGGAAAACAAAAAACGACACACAAGTAACATCACGTTTCATATATGTACATAACACAAGTACAAATAATGTTGAACACAAAAATATGTTCTGCCTGACATACTGTACCCACACACCAAAATTAACAAAACACGTAGCAGGATACATAAGCTAGTTCAAATAATCCTTTGAATAATTCCTGAATTAGGAAAGACTGATCTTGGTTGTACAACATGCAAATGAAATGATGTCCTGGAGAAATTAGTATCAGACCTGATAATCTAATTGAATCAGTTCCAAGCTGTCATTTGAGACCTAGCTGCAAAGGAAACAAATACCTTTAATTGCCAAAAGAAAGTCAGGAACACCAAGCAGCAGTAAAGCCTGTGTTTGATTTCACAATACAATAATGTGGCTAAACACTTTAGGACACATGTACGCCAAATGAGACCATTAACCATAACTGCACGAACTTCAGACATATCTTAGAAATACATTTTGGAAGCAGCATCAGAACCCGTCATGAATTCAACCGGAACACAAGACAACGCTAAAGCCTCTATTGGAGCTAACTTAGCAAAGGCATGCTACTTTACACCAACGTGTGAGTCAACAAGTAAGTAAATGTGAAGCAAAGTAAACCTTTTGTACATGTGCAGTGCATACAGCATGTCTATGACGACCTGTGTCAGACGTCTTGGAGCTGGCCTGCCAGTGCTTGGCCATGTGAGAGACTGAGCTGTGTGAGCCTGTGACCACGGGCTGTGGACATGCTGCCCCAGAGAGCTGCCCCCAGCCAGTCAGCACGCTGAGTGAAATGCTGTGGTAATGTTTAGCTTGTGGGGGTGTGGGAAGGTGAGGACGTGGGGAAAGGAAGACGGGGTAGGACCGGAGGGAGGCAGAGGGAGGGGGCGGGGGCGGTGGAAGGGGCAGAGAGAGTGAAGGAAATTAAGGGGGGGGGGGGGGGGGGGGGGGGGGGGGGTAGGAGGCTCCTCAAAGAAGGGAGTGACAGGACACCAGACGGCGGAGGGGTCAGCGAGGAGTGAGGGAGACTGACAGAGCGAGGGGAAGAGCGAGAAGAAAAAGGATGAAAGGCCCAAGTGGGGCGCGGGAGAAGGGAGGCACTGCTCCGTCTCGTCAAGTCTCCCTCTGACACCTGAACCTCCGCTGACCGGGTCGTGGCTGCCTCCCCGGAGCAGGACAAACCACGGGGGGAGTTCTGACCTCTGACCTTTCAACCCCTCGTCACCCCCACCATACACCTCACCACCTCGCTGCCTCGTTTTCCGCTCCTCTCTGGCTCTCACCCTTTTGCCGGCAATTTCTCTGTAAAACAAATGAAAAACTCCCAAGTGAATTAAAACTTCAAGGAACACACAATCGTGTTCACACTATTGTAACAATGTTATATATTTTTTTTTGCTGTATTTTGAATAAGATCATTTAGGAATTGAACGAGACACTCTGCATATAAATGGATTACCCTGTGCCAATATTGATCGTCCATGCTTTGTGCCCCTCTGAGGACAAGGCTTAGACTGGCAGGTTTACTCAGTGAGGACAACACACACCGCTTCTCCTTCACACCTCCCCGGAGAGTTGGGCTTAATCCCAGGTTTACACTGTTAAGACAAGAGGGCTAATCCTTCTAACAGGGTGTTTATCTAATAGCTGCAACCACTGAACCTCTGACACACACCATATTAGAGAAATAGAAGAAGAGGCAGGCATTAGAGAGAGTGAAAGTGTAAGAGAGAGAATGTAGCGAGAAAAAAACCCTGAAAGGTTAAAGAAGGCAGAAAGAGAAGAGGGAAAGACAAAGGCAATCGAGTGAAGAAACATAGAGAAAGATGCCGTAGGTGTGTGTGTTGTTCTTGTGTTTATGTATCTGTGTATGTGTGTTTGTGTGTATGTGTGTGTGTGTGTGTGTGTGTGTGTGTGTGTGTGTGTGTGTGTGTGTGTGCACGCACGTGTGTGTGTGTGTGTGTGTGTGCATGTTTGTGCTTATGTATGTGAGTGTATGTGTGTTTTGTTTGTACAGCGGCCCCAAGCCGTCCTATCATACTAAGCAAACACCAATCAACATAGCATGGATAGCAGAATCTTAAGAGTAGACGTAGAAGAATGCAGAGTCTAACAAACAGTTACTGAGCAGGCGCACTGCAGCACACTACACCAAAAGCTCATGAAGGAGCAAGTTAGCTCGGTTTTCACTGCAGGGCTAGCTGGGGCTTGCCCTGCATGGTGGGTTTTGGGGTGGAGAAGGCAACATTACAGAAAGGCTTTTAAGAAGCCAAATGAGTTTGCATAAAATGCACGAGTTGAGGAATCCCCAAACACTAAACGATAAAATCTAAAAAGCGTAATACTTGTTGATCCAACGTACAAGGGTAAACCATTGACCTCTGACTGTCTAAATCATTGCCTCGTTGTCTCAGTCTAAGTTCAATACAAAGCATACACACACACATGCACACACACACACACACACACACACACACACACACACTCACACACACTAACACAAACGTACGCACGCACACACATTCCTATCTCCATTCCTAAGGGAGCGTTAACTTCAGTGGCTAACTGCCACTGTACTATTGGCCTGTCCCTGGCGCTGCCTGTCGGAATATTGCGCTGGCTGGCGTAAACTTCCCGATGGGGGATATCGGCTGGGGCGGCCTTTAGCATGCACGTCAGGCCCGGGGGCTTGGGACGCGCTCCGAGCCAAATGCCAGTCTATAGATTGGAGAGCGGACTAAAGATCACATCATCGTCCACCCCGACACGGGTGACAACGGACGGGGGGTGGAGGGGGTGGAGGGGGGGGGGCCGAATGATCCCTGCCCGGACGTGCCTTTATAGACAGCCACTGTCATTACAATACACACACGTACACACACACACACACACACACACACACACACACACACACACAATCTCTCTTCTCTCTCTCTCTCTCTCTCTCTCAGCTACTGACGACGACGTTATAGACAAGCGGTGTCATTAGTCCGGTCCCCGTGGAGCTCAAAAGATAACGAGCAGGAAGGGGGTAGGGGTGAGATGAAGAAGAGAGAGAGAAGGAGGGAAGGAGTGAAGGGAAGGGTAACCGTCCAGCTGTTTGCAGGTGAGTGCATGTGGGCATCAACTACCCTCGCTCACACACACACCCACACACACACACACACACACACACACACACACACACACACACACACACACACACGAACACACACACACACACACACACACACACACACACACAGACACGCACGCCTACCCGCTCGCCCGCCCGAGAGCAATCTCACACAGCATGAAAGAGAACCTAACAATCTGCACACATGCACGTGTTCAGTTTAGCTTTACAGTGATAGGGGTCGGAGAAGCATGTCTTGACTACTCTTTGCCTGGAGGGACAAGCAAGCGATACCACTGCATAGTTTCGCTCACGCTCTCACAGTGCTTTGTGCTGCAGGCATCTTACAAACGGCAGGCTTAGAATTACACTAAAGCTTACATCTGTCACTAAAACATTTCCCCAAACAGTGATTAGTCTTTGCCAGTGACCGTGCTCTCCACAGCATTGTCTTCTACTGTGCAAATGTGACTGAGTTTATGCTTGTCTAGCCCTTGGGCCGGGCCAAATACTGATCTAAGCTTTTGCTTTTTAAAACAGCACCATGGTTAAGGCGTCCTGGAATTCATGCCGTGATTTTGGCCAGCGTCCAGGACTTTGATGACCACCACCACAAGCTTGCAGCTGGGCAACTGCTCCCAGTCTGCTAGTTCTAGTACAGCCTGCTGTCTGCCCAGAACCCTTCCCTTCCCACAGGTCCACCAAAGCAGCCCTGACAGCAACAGTAAACCATCACCGATCAGGGCTGTGGAACGTGTCAGCCAACACACAAATTGCTCCCTAATCCCTCACAGATTGTGTTTCTATTGCCCCTCTGTCACCGGGCACGTGAGCAACACTCCTCCCTTCCTGAGGCAGAGTGACAGGCCAGGCACTGTGGGACGGCTCTCAGGTAAGAATGGTGTCAGGTCAGCTCAAACCATCTGACTACCAGCCGCCACGCCCCCCCCCTCCCCCTCACTCCCTCCCTCTAGGCAGAATGAAACAGTCAAACAGCTTCATCTGACATGGAGATGTTTCATCTGAGGTGTTGAAACCTGCACTCTGTCCTCAAAGGGATGTTTGTGTGTCTGCATCTGTTTGTGTGTGTGTGTGTGTGTGTGTGTGTAATGAGGAGTGTGTGAGTGTGCGCGCTCGTGTGTGTGTGTGTGTGTGTGTGTGTGTGTGTGTGTGTGTGTGTGTGTGTGTGTGTGCGTGTGTGCGTGTATGTGCATGTGTGTGTGTGTGTACCTGTGTGTGTTTGTTGCAAGAAAGTTAAATGTGGGCGAGTAATTAACTCCATGACGGATATATGATTCAGAGCTTGAACAAAATGTGATGTATCCAGTCAAATAACAATTTACTGACTTTTGTGCTGTTTCATCCAAAGGAATACTTTCACAATTACAAATCTAAGTAATCAACCTCTCTAAGAATAATGTGGGGAAAGGACTTTCACACATAGTGTAAATCTGAAGAAGAACAATGCCTGACGTGATAAAGAGTAAAAGTAATTCACAACTTTTACTATAGAACTATGTATAAAGATGTCAGGAGAAATGTTGAGCACTTTTCAAGTAGGATTCAAATAAACAATTACGTTTAAAGGGACACACCAATATTTAGGGATCAGAAAACCAGACTATATACGTAAGTTAACATGTTCATTTAATGCTATTGTAATAGAAAATCTGTTGATTTTTACTTAAAAAAAACGAAGAGATTTGTTGTGTACATGTTTTGTAAGAATGAAGATGGGCTTTTTCAGGTGACACAATGTTTTATCTATCCAGAACTGCATTCTTCCTCCACGGCCAGTGATCTTCTGTGATCTATACTGTCAAAAAGGAATGTTTTTTACCGTGCATGTACTTGTGTGTGTGTGTGTGTGTGTGTGTGTGTGTGTGTGTGTGTGTGTGTGTGTGTGTGTGTGTGTATGTGTGTGTGGTGTGTGTGTGTGTGTGTGTGTGTGTGTGTGTGTGTACATTTAGGCGGTGTGGTGTGGGGAGGGGGTGAGTGACTGCCTGTCTGTCAGGTGTTGGTACTCACATTAGTCACATAAAAACAAAGCATTCTGGGAAGCGATGATTGCCAACACAAAGACTCCATACTCCACTCTGTGCCACAGATACCCGATCCCCTGGGTGTGGGGTTTGCTTTGCTGTGTGTGTGGTGTGTGTGTGTTTGTGTGTGTGTGTGTGTGTGTGTGTATGTGTGTGTGTCTGCGTGTCCGTATGTGTGTGTGTGTGTGTGTGTGTCTGTGTGTGTGAGTGTGCGTGTGCATTTGTGTTTGTGCTTGAGTTTGTGAAGGGGTGGAGGGGGGCGAGGGATAGAGGGCGCCCCATTGGCTGCAACGCAAGGGTCAGCCTGAGGTCGGGACGTGTGTGATGGATGAACCTTTCTGTCTCTCGGCCAGTGCCCCTCTCCTCCCTGTGGTAGCTCCCCCAGATCTCTTGTGCTGTGTCAAATCAAAGCTGTGTCCTCTGTTCCTCTCTTTCATTTGCTGGGCCTCAGATTCCTGCCATTTGGTTTCTGCACTCTAGCATCTGATCGTCCATAACCATCCCGAACATCTCCCCCTTTAGGAGTGCTGGTCCGGTCTTCAGGGTGTCTTATTACGTTTCATATGTGTCTCCACCTAGCATGTAAGTATTGCCTTCTAATGACCCCTAACAATTGAACTGACGTGTGTGTTTTCTAACTGATTTTGCTGGGATGCATATCATGGCATCGAAGGCATGCTTGCCTAACCCACTTGCCACATGGACCACATCCTTTCATGATGTCATCTCCTTTTCTCTCTCGCCCTCCCCTCGCTACCTCAGTCATGCTGTCACTCCGTCCATGGGCTCCGTGCCTCCATCTGTTTATCGGAGCCCATTTTGCCTGCCAATCAAAAAGGGGAGTGGTCAATGCGTGCAGACGTGCCAATATGTTGACTACCCTGATGAGTGACTATCTGTCTTGCTGATCATCCCTCTGTCCTTACTCATCTTTTGGAATATTTGCCCTCTGTCTGTCTCTAACATGGTGCAGCTCTCAGGAATTGGGAGGGTTCTTTTCTCTATAAGTTATATGTTTATACATTTAAATTTGAGTGTGTGTGTGTGTGTGTGTGTGTGTGTGTGTGTGTGTGTGTGTGTGTGTGTGTGTGTGTGTGGTTGTGTGGGTGGAGTGTGAGTGTAGAGTTTGAGTATAAGTTGATGAGCTGGGTGTGGATACGTACTACATGACACTTGTCCATCTCTTCCTCTTGATACGTTTGTGTGGGTGTCAAACTGACATAAGGTGCAAAAGAGATTGAACTATAGAGAGACTTAAATGCACAACAGCACGTTCAGATCAGTTGTAGATTTAGGCATTTTCACATGAATACAGTATTATCTTCACAGGGGCATTAATGCAGCATGGGGAAAGGGACTTGGTGGACGTTTAATCCTGTGCATCTGGCTTGTTGAAACATCGGACACTATCCTCCTCAAGGATCACTAAACCACAAATGCGATTAGGACCAACCTTTTCCGAAATACTATCGATTACACCACCTTCACTCTAGCTAAAGAGAAAAAGAGAGACATGGCATGTAGCTAGAAAAGCCGGCTTTGTGTTGACAACTGTTTCATGGCGTGTTATTTGTACAAGGAGAAGAAAAATCTATGGTATATTAATTAAGATTGTTGTTGATGAAGATCCAGAGATCTTTTCAGAAATGTTACATTAATTGAATGTGACCATGTTCATTTAATCATGTAATGTACTTTTTTATTTAAATATGCATTCGTGACATTCAGTTTGTAATAACAAAAACCCACAGCTTCGAAAATGATCGGCTATACGAGTAATTGTAATTTTTTACTTCAATATAGAGTTCAGTTAACTCAAAACTTGTTCAGGAAATTTTCTATTTTCTTTATAGAAAGCGTTATTAATATAGACATGTCCATCGTCCACCATCCGGACAAAACAAAATACATTCCCCATTAATTCTACATACTATACGCAATTATAAAACAGGTTAAATTACATGGCCACCTTATTCTATTACTAGATATTGTCCTTTACAAGCCTGTCGACAACTTTATTTTGCAGCCTGATCGTGGAAAATATAAATGTAATGGCAGACTATAGCCTACTGGTATGGCCGTAAACGCAACAATATCTCTTTTTTATTTTTTACTCCTCTATTGCAAAAAATTGAATAAAAAAAGAGTCACTCGAGGCACTTGCAGAATAATTCCTCTATTTGAGTTAATTGAAACGCTTCTAACATCTATTATTGCTTCGAAGGGCCTTAATGGTTAATGTCACACATCCGTCATCAAGCCCTGTTTATCTGCAGCGCTAATGGGAACCATATTTGAATAAAGCGAGACTATGTTGGTAGAGTGACAGTGTTTTGATAAACCTCAACAATACGATGAGGCCGTTTTTGAGTTATGGAGGTGTTTTGCTTATACAGACCATTGCTGTTAGACTGTGATAAGGACGGTAATATTTGCTAAGTGCGGTCTGTAAACTGTTGTTGAAGTTTGGCCATGATGTGACAACAAACTCAGCAAGGAACCCTGACCGGAATATGACCCCAAGATTCCCTTTGAGAGTCATCTGCGTTTCTATTCCAGGATGGGTTCCACGGGGAATGTGGTTATTGTTAACAGGCTATGGAGACGTTTGACTTTTTATTGCATGGTTTGAACAAGGTTTAGCAAAATGTATATGCAAATACTTAACAGTGACAGACAATGTTTATCTTGAAGCAATTTGCTTATTTTCATTAGTTGCGCTACTTTCTTTATTTTATGTGTAATTTATTGACAATTCTCTTGTTAGAATTAAAAATTAACAATAGTCCATTTCACAATGACTTCAACAAAATAGAATTATGACATGTGCAGACCTAAAGCATTAGCGCATCCTCTACTTTAATAAAAAGTGCATTCTTCTTTTTTTACGTAGATGTTATTAAACAACATTTATTAAGCATTACAATTCTAATTTAGTCACACTACATTTATTTACACAGAGTTGATATACTGATAAGTTATGTTACATCTTACACATCTTACATCTGGCTACTTTTATGAATTCTAAATCGGGTAGACCTATGACTGAGTATAGGCCTACTGAGTTAATTATGATTGAAACAAATTGAATAATTTTCAATCGGTGTATGATATGATTGATATTCTTAGCAGGTTATATTGGTAACTACACAGTTACATATTTAGTTTAAATGCATTTAAATGGCTATGTCATTTATCTTGTTTAATTCTGTATGTTTAGTGGTAATTTTGATCCACAGAATATTATTTACCCAAAAATACAACCTCCAACGCCTGAATCACACAATATAATTCGATATAGAGGCCTACCTGTTGCTTACCATAAAGGAGCTTTTAAAAACAATTTGAGGTATTAAAAATTGTAAATATGTATTATTACTTTATTATTAAAGCAAATTATGAAAATACAGTGTGGCTTACTGAGCTTCCCCCTCGCCTAACGATCGGACTTGTTTGAGCAACTCTGTACTCATTATGACTTTTTACATTGGAAAGATTTTTTGTGATGATGGTGTCTTTGGAGTTCTAATACAACTTGCCAGTGAGAATGGTGTTTTTGCAGTTCTAATGTCAGTTAAGTCTTAAGTCTTGCAATAAGGGTCACCAGAAAACTTGATCTCACCAGGCTAGTGAAACACCACATAAACTTTATTGTAGGCGTCCGCGTTTCATTTGGTCAAATTGACACGCATTCGGCAACTCAGAAATGAAAACATCAGAAGTGAGAACAGTGAAGCAAAGATGTTCTAACAAATTACCTAACACATTCATGTAGGCTATTTATTTTACAATAAACCAAGTACCTTACAGTCGTTTATTGCACAACTAAATTGAGACAAAGTAATTAACTCAGATGAATAGGTCTCGTTGCCTGTTAAAGAATCTAAACGTTCTACAGATCATATTGCATAAGTGGGCCTAAACATGAACAGATGGTGTTTAAAACTAAACAGCGTATCCCACAATCTTTTACTTTTAGTCGTCATATAGGATGGTGATGATGACGGATCATGTTAAGTTTAGAACCCTGAAAAGCAGACATTGACTGTTTTGAACGGGCGCTTCCTTGTCAATAGTCTAACCCCCATATTTAATCAATGCCGTTTCTTTTTCATTGTCAATGAGCCAGCAGCTCGATAAGGTTGTCATCGCAAGTGATGTTAACGTCCTCGCTCTTATCCCCTCCGTGGATAAACATGCCTTTATTATGTCAATAATATTTTACCCCCGGGACAAGAACGCACGCGGATGCATATATTGAAAGTGCTAATGGTCGGGGACATACGCTCTTGCAGAATAGGCTTATTGCACCTACTGCACTGCTACTGAAGCATACTAAACAGGTTAACCAGCATAGCAGGTCATGTTGACCACGGGTAAATACGCACACAGGGTTTAATTGATCCCTTTATTTAACATATTTTTCGAAGCTCACGTTGCAGATCAACTGGCCCTAATCCACAAAATCCAAGCCTAACAATTCATTTGAAATGATAACAGATGAACGAAGTAGGTTTCGGAGGTAAAGCACTTTAATCCACACAAATTGACCCGTAAACATTGCGCTAGAAAACACTTACAAGTAGCCTACATCAATTAGACAACAGACAGACGCCTATTACCCAGGTCATACGCCATCCCCAAACTGATAAAACTCAGCATCCAATCAGGTAGTACATAAAAGCAATGTGCATCATGCAAACCTCGGACGACATATTGAGATTGACACTTGCGACATAAAACACCAGCTACAAGGAGGTACACGTTTTAAGGTACATTACACGAAGTCTACCAACAATAAGAGAGAACAACTCCTCACTGATTGTATTTTATTTGTAAACCACGGTACATTTTGTATACCCAACCTGACAATATTGCACCTTTTGTAGTCTACACTCACTGTGGAACACGAGGTACTTGCTTCTTGTGCAGCAGATCACATTTAAATACTAAGCACATTTAGCAGCATCAAATTGGCAAATGAATCCTTGTCTGTTAAGACAATTAACGTTAGAAAGTATATACCAACATAGGGCCTCAGTCGATGGATATTCAGATAAATGTGCTCTTATCAAATAAAAGCATTACATCACAGAATGTGTCCATATTATTCAACACAAATGTTTCAAGTATTCAAAATTGTCCACTTGCAACCTCGTCATGATTTACCACCTTGCAACTGAGGTCGTGGCGCTTTAACTCGAAGAATATGGGTCAGCCCCAGATGAAGACATGGTCGAGGAGGAGGGAGAGGGAGTGGAAGGAGCAGAGATAGACTTTTCAGAAGTAACGTCGTCAGTTTTCTCCTGCCCGCTGTCTCCTGGGTCTGCAGTGGGAGCTTTGGATGGAAGCAATCCCTCCTTCTCGCGCTTCTTCTGTTTCATCCGCCTATTCTGAAACCAGATTTTTACCTGAGTTTCGTTCAACTGCAAAGCTGCAGCTATTTCAACCCTCCGTGCCCTGGTCAAGTACTTGTTGAAGTGAAACTCCTTTTCAAGCTCCGTCAGCTGCTTAGTGGTAAAGTTGGTTCGGACTGTGTTTGGCTGTCCCCCAAAACCATACTCCCCTGACCTTCCTATGGGAAGAGATATGATGGAGTAGCTCATGAATCCAATAACTATGAGACAAGGGTATTTATTTCGGTTAAATTTGGTCCTAAACTCCAAGAGAACACACAATTGGGCAACCTGTAGTTGGGTGGACGTGTGAACCTATTACGCATCAGCTCTAACCTAAGGTTGCTTATTACCTGATCAATTAAGTCACCCAATATTAGACTGCGATAGGCATGATGTGGGCTGCAATTTGTTAAATCCCCTTCTTTGTATTACATTCACAAAGGCCATGCTCAATGTTTACACATTTTGACGATGGTTCATTTTGATGTTGGTTTTAAAGGAGTCAACGTGATAAGGGATCATGATTGCCAGTGTTGACCATATATCAAATAGAAAAGCTTGAAAAGTTTGAACAATTCGAAACATTATCATAGGCAGCACCATTTGAGGTTTGGGCACGCTGCCTTAACTTAAAGAGTATAGGTAATGATTAATTTGCTTTTACAAATACTTTGCCACACGCCAATCATGAGACATTATAGTCCTATAACCGCATTTATTATATGATACCCACCTGTCTTGGGTGGGTTCCGTTTGACTTTCATCCAGTCGAAAGTCTGTGCAGAAGAGACGCCCTCGGACAGTGGTGAGCAGCATCCATCAATGTGTGCTGCGTGAAGGGGTGACAGTGGATTTGAACAACTGGAAAACGGGGGCAGGTTAGCCTGCTCGGGCCCGCCGCCGTAGGTGTACTGAAGCTGACCTAGAGGCGCGCCCCCGTAGCCTTGGCGATGCTGCTGGACCATGGATGAAGAAATATTTCCGGAATACACTAACGGGGCACACTGGGGGAACCCCGGTGCCGAGTCTACTTCCTGGTTGAGCGCGTAATGATTATAGGTAGTACAGAAACCCTGGGAAGGATAGCCCGACCCACAAGGCGGGTGGGCACCATAAGCGATACCCAAATGGCCCACCGTGGACGGATAGGGCCCGGACTGGTGAGCAATGACATCTGGGGAAGCCCTGCTTGGTAGGAATCGATCATCTGCCCCACAATTGTTAACAGTTACAGCGCATGACTGGAAAGTTGTAATCCCGTGGTCCGAATGGAAAGCCCTGACAGAGCACGAGCCACCTTCACCGCTCATCACAGAGTAATCTAAGAAGCTGCTCATTGTAGCATCGTTTTAGCTAGACTAAGGGACCATGCACTACAGGCCCCTTCAGCATACTCTCCCCTCTCTCTCGTCCTGGGTGACCGTGCCAACCTTTACATACTCTCCTGTTATCAGGGATATGGGAAGAGGGTAAGGACGGGTCGATATCAATGAACGGTAGCCATCACGTGGACCGGGTCAGCCAGTGAGGTGTTTGTCCTTATCCCCTGAGCGGTGACAGATTGGTGTTTGAGTGGGTATTTAAATTCCAAGCGCTCGTCGATCAAGGTGACGCGCTTCGGCTAATGTATTGGTCGAACAAACAATGAGCTGGGAGGCAGACGACAGTGGACAGCTCTGGGGTCGTATGTAGAGCGCGGAGCAGTAAACACAGCATCCTCCAACCCCTGTTGGGTTTCTAAAGGGAAAGAGTAACATTTTACCTTTTCCATCATCCAACAAGGACGGCAAATAAACCCTCAGGTAAAGTGCTATTTTTGGAATGAAAGACAAGGTGGTGACAGTTTATGTATTAAGGGTGCGCGCGCATGTGTTTGTATGAGATGTGTTTGTGATGGCACTGAAGTCAAGTACAGAGTTCTACATTATTCAAAGGGAAACAACCGTTGGAACAAAAACAGAGGCTTTATGCTTAACTATGGGATTGCATATGCACGAAGCAAAATGATTGTGCTTGGACACTAGCAAACATTTTGGTGACGGGGCTAAGCTAACGAAATTACTTTAAACACAGCAGTTCACACTGACAGTGCACGCTCATTGAAAGTGCTTTCGGTACCCACTCACTGTCAATGCAACGTTACAGGCTGCTAGATTGCTCAGCGAGCGGTTTTTGAAGGCAGGTGACTGCACCTAAGATTTCCCTTAATATTACGTATTAAACCATACCCATCATAACGGCAAATGTACCTTTTTGACCTTTTCCATACTTGTTTGCATTGCGTATAGCATTGTATGTATTCACTAATTAAACTTTAGAACGATCGTTTTCCAGTTAAAACAGTTCAAATGAAATAGTTGCTAAGTACATCGTTTGAAAACATAGGAGAAAGGCCAACAGAGGATGCTAATCTTTCTGGCCATTCGTTTCTTTCCAAAGACTAAATATTTTGTTGTCATGTTTTGCCGTCAGATGTGTTGCTATACCCTACCAGTTAGTCTAATTCACGCTTGGCCATGCTTGCCCTGCTTATTTCTGTGGTGAACATTAGGCTACTGACTGTGAGCCACATGATAAAGGAAAGGGCGGGGGATTACTTTGGTCAAGACAAGAAAATAGGAAATGGATTTGCGCCCCTGCAGGACATGCGTGCTCTTAACCAGTGACTAAGACATCCATAGGATTTTATCAGTGATGCACAGAAAGGTTTATACACGGTAACACCTGATTAATGTCACAGGAATTCCCGAACACGTTACCCACTGTGCTTTTGTGGTTACTAGAACATCTTAAAGGTTTAGGCAGAGGCGCTTTTAATGCCAAAAAACGGTGAATGGAAATGCATTTGTCCAAATAGGCCTACAGCTGGAGCCTTCTGGTACAGACCAGTCATCGAGGCAATGGAATTGTTTAAGTCTGAATTGCATTTATAAATATATGCATTTATAATTAGACAATGAATATGGTTAAATAATTTGCATTCATGTTTGCAATATGACCAAATAGATTGCTATAGATCATTGGCTTATTATCTTAATGTTTTTTACATATCTCAAACAAAATACTCATGCCATAAGATATGCTATCCTCCCTCAAACCCTTCCTTTCACAACAGCTTCCTTTGTCCCCATTGGCTATGAAGCAAAGTGCGTGGGCGCAGTGAATCGCTGTCTGTCCAAACTTCCCCCGACCTGGCATTCCTATTTAGATTATATACTTTTTTTTTGCGAAGGCGGAACAGCAAAACCTCTTTTGCTGTTCCGCCTTCTCAAAAAGTATATAATTTAAATAGGAATGCAGGTCATTGTGAAGATTTGGTTTTTCTTGTTTAAAAAGTATGCTGGCGTAACCATCTAGGTTCTACGGTCCAGGTCACAACAATCCAGCCAACCACAATGTACACCTACAACACAATGAGTGTGTTCAAAATGTCAAAGGGTAGCCAGCGCCTTACATCTCCGCTAAGCACTGTAATAACAGCCGATGCCGGGTATGAATTGATAAATCGATTGGCTTCGGTCAACTTCGCAACTGGTGGTTTGCTAGCATTGACCCCCCGCCCCCAAACGCCCCCCCCCCCCCCCGCCCCCCCCCCCCCCCCCCCCCCCCCCCCCCCCCCCCCCCTCCCCCCCCCCCCCCCCGTCTCTCTCTCTCTCTCTCTATCTCTCTCTATCTCTCTCTCTCTCTCTCTCTCTCTCTCTCTCTCTGAGCTCCATCTCCACACACACAATCACAAATAGAACAGTCAAATTCGGCATGCAACCGTAAATAGGCCTATTACATTTTGCGAAGACCAAACCCCTTTGAATTAAATGATTTCTGTTCATAATATCTTTACCAACCACTGTATGTTAATACATGAGTCATGGTATAAAGTGTTAATCTGCTATTTACCACGATCTAAAAAAGATGTTTCACCAAAGCAACTCATAGGCGTGTTTAAATACTAAACTATCAAATGTTTAATATAACACTTTTAATTTTCTAGTAGGGCGAGGGCTTGTCTGTTTTCAATTGGACACCTTTTGAATGAAGTGTTTAGGGTGCTAGCATTGGTAGCTTGGCTGCTGCGGATTCACTATTACGGCGCCATATGGTTAAAAAAAAAGATTGAACAATCACATATTTGTCTAATGTGATTTCAACGCGTAATATATTATCTGTCAAACACTGTAAGATTATGGCATTTTAGGGCTGTTATTTATGGTAGCCTATACGCAAGGACACATTAAGTGTTGTTTTCTTTTCATTCGTTGTCAGGATGGATTTGTTATGCAAAAGAAAGCGTTCAGGGATTAGAACACAGTGTCTTTATAACTCACTACCCTTAGTTTGCGTGCTAATCCGTTTTTTTCTTGTTTTTTCATTATTGTTATTATTATTATTATTTTGCACCGATTATAGGTTAATAAAGTAGGCTACAAAAAAGAAGACAATACTTTAAAAATATATATATACATAAGGTGGTGGTAAGTGAATTTCTAATTTAATTAGAGCATGTAAATTAAATTAAACGATAAACGATACACAGAGGTTTATTTCATAATACACAGGATATTTCAAAATAAACCTCAATGTTTCATCTAACATTCTTCTAAGACTATCTGCATGCCCAAGGTCTTCAATTACAATATGCCCTTTATTTCTAAGCTATTACCTAAACCATAATCCTCTGGTTTTTTTTCCCCGGACTATGATTAACAAAAAAAAGAGGAATAAAACAGCATCGACATATCAGGTAATTAAAAGTTAAATGTATTAAAAAAAAATATTCTGGACAGTGTAAACAATACAAAAATAAAATAGCCACGGTCCATAATAACATGTTTTCAACTCCAAATTTCCCCATACGTTCATTGCAATATATCAATAATTTGATATTTCAGACCAACATTTTAATATACTTTTCATAATTACATGGCTAAGATAAATCCTTACCTTGATTTAGTCGACAGTTAAGTGTGTAATACTAAATTAAATCATATGTAGTCAAATTCAACCATAAAATTCACTTAAAATGTACTGTAAGAACTGCAGCCAAATATTTTATGTTCTACACATTGTTCAATAGTTCAAATGTTGCAAGTCGATTGTAGTCAGAGACTCCGAGAAAAAGTAAAAGCTGTCTGTAGATATGTCCACGGGACTTTCTAGAGTTTCTGACAAGCTAGGCGAGGCGGCATCGGAGAAGTGAAGGCAAGAATCCGAAGAGAATGCTTGAAAATCGTGTATGGAAACGTCGAGGTCTGCGGGACTATCTCCATTGTCCGGGCCTGATGCGGACCCGGAGCCCATTGTTGACACGCAGCCTATAACAGTGGGTGATAAACTGGGGAAATGTTTGAGATTTTTGTCATTGCTGTCCAGTGGCGAAACAGTATAACGCATGGTCTCGCCATTGTGAAGGCCGACATTCTGGAGCTGCTGTGTGGTGCTGAGTGAGTTTTGCTGAAAGGAGCATGTCTCTTTTTCCAGCAAGGCCCCGGTCACCGTATTGAGACTCTGCTCGAATATAGAGCCCTCGTCCTCCTCATCCTCGCTGTGGAGGCCGTCTTCTATGTCTGGCCCCTTTCCCTCACCGTTGTGGTTCTCTTTGCTCTGTGTTTGGCGTTTGTGTTTCATTCGACGGTTCTGAAACCAGACTTTGACCTGTCTCTCAGTTAGGTCCAGCAGGGCCGCTATCTCCACACGCCTCGGGCGGCATAGATACTTGTTGAAGTGGAATTCTTTCTCCAGCTCCAGGAGCTGGGTGTTTGTGTATGCTGTCCTCAGTCTACGGGAGCCCCCTCCTCCTACTCCACTCTCCACGATCTCAGGCGAGCCTTAAAATAAGTAGAAATGTTAAATATTACGAAGCGATATATTGCTAGATTACAGGATACAACACCAAACATCCTTACACAGGCCAGTCAGACACAGGCCACTACAAGTAGGCTAACTGGAGCAAAATGGCCGCTGAAATACACCCTAGGCTTCTTTGCTATTTAGCAATGCTCTTAATATATTTACCGAACAGATAACGTATGCAGTTGAAGACATTCAACCACAAAGAGAGCAGAAAGCTTTAATAGCGACGACATCAAGAAATAGGTTACTGTGCGTTAGAAAGGCAACTAATGAACGCACCAGCTGCCTTTCTCTGCAATGGTGCTCCATCACTCTTCATTACTGTCACACATCAAACCTCTGGCAGTACAAGGCGTGGAAGGGCATAGTAGAAATCAAATACATAATTTAGCATTACAAAACTTTTCACAACTTTTTTTTAACTAACATAGTCATGGGATAAAACGATTGTAGGCTATATCACTTCTTTATAGGCTAAACATGTTATTTGAAGTGTATAATCAAAACTATTGTGGTCAATTCGTTTGTTCTTTTTGAAAATGCACCCACCTTTTGGTGAGAGGCAAACAGGTCCACTAGCTATCGTGGCGGTGGAAGTTGGCAAGTGATTCTTCTTTGAGGCTTTTTTCTCCCGCATCCAGGGATACTCCGGGGGTAGAGAGGCGGTGGGCAGCGGGCTGCATCCATCGGGGCTATGTCTGGGTCGGCTGTGCCGCGGATGGCTGCCCGGGTTAAGGCAGGGGATGGTCTGCTCAAAAGGAGGAGGAATCAGTGTCGAGCGTGAAAGCGTCGAGCTCTTGATTGATGAACTTTGAAATGAATCACCGACAGGGGGGAAAGATGTCAGGCACTCAGCAAGCGACGGCTGGCTATTGATAAAACCGCTCTCTCGCTCGAATTCGTAATTCATCTCCGCTCCCTGAGAGCCGAGGAAAGTTTGCACACGTATTTTTATAATGTTGCAGCTCAGTGAGAAAATCAAACAAAGAAATCATTAAAAAATCTTCCGGTGATATTGTTTTTTTCTATATCACTGATTACAGCCGTATGGGGACCAAGCCACTATTAAACTATTGAATTCATGGAGACAAGGTTGAAATTGGACCGAATTGCCTGTCACATGATTGCTTCTACCCAATGACAATTTGGGGTTTAATCAAAAGAAGCCACAGTCTGCGTGATTGATCCAAAATCTCCCGAAAAGATGCCTAACTCAGTAGGGACGTCTGTTTTATTTACATATTTGTCCGTTCAGTTCACCTTGCCTCCTAATCAAGAATAAGCTTTAGAATGATTTTGGAATGGTTGGCGCTAAATATGACAGGGAAGTAAGTGGCTAGCCTTAAACGTGCGCGCTCTCCCTCTCTTTCGTAGGCCTATTGTTTGAGAATGTCAGTAAAGAACGCCCCCAGTAACCTATATGCAGTAGCTCCAAACGATGTCTATGGCCATTAGCAAAGTTGCCAATTCATGTAACCTATCAAGTAATACTTAACCAAAAAAGAACAACACTTTCAAACTGGTATGGAGATATCTTGTCCCAACTAGCCCCTGGGTCTTAAATCTGCATGATAAAATATTTTTCAAAATGTGAAGTTAGGTTGAAGTGAAGGGAATGATAACCAATGAACGGTGAGTTAATACCTTACACAATACATTTACAACCAGGCCACGGCTGTTGATAAAATGCACACAGTGTATGACAGCTCCCTTCCATTTTACAAAAACTTACGCTGTTCGAATAATGTACTGATGTTCATTTCCATCAGGAGGATATTACAGTGCACGAACAAAAACACACAAACGAACAGACACACACACACACACACACACGCACGCACGCACGTACGTACGCACACACACACACATGTACATTCTCACTCACACACTAAAGAAGGACGTATACATACCTGTATACAATATGAAATGCAGGCTTTACAAAATGTATTTCTAACGGATAACCCCAGTCTGGAAAATTTGCAGTTCATTAGATTCCATTCCAAAATAAAAACAAAAAATCGTATTTAGTCAAAGTAGGCCTACTCCAACTCAAAAATGGCAAGTTGTAAATGTAGGAACAGGTAGAGAACAACAAGCAGCTTTTGTAATTTAACCAACAAGGTGTTTTGAAGTTGCAGGGGAGGTCACAGCAGGCATCTAAGCCGAGGAAACGTTCGAAATATAAATGATTTGTGTTCACTACCGCACAACAAGAAAACACTGCTATTATATCATACTTAAATTACAGTTTATCTATTTTTTTTCATGAAGTCATAGGTTATCATTGAGACCTGTCACATTTTTGGGGGTTTCAAGTAGCGCTGCAAAATTGGCAATGGCAAAATGCTATCATTATGCAATATGTTTATCTATATTTTGTCAAACATGTGGTATTCCCCCCCAAAACTGAAATAGAGTGAGAGAGGGAGAGCAGGGAAAGAAGCCCTAGTCATGGCTACGTTTATTGCTTATATACCAAACAAAGAGTCCTGGAAGCCTGTGCGCGATCAATCTTACTCGCCTAAAGGTCTGACAGCTCGGTGCCCTCAGAACACATTTAAGGCTTCTAACTCTCCACCAGATCAAATACATGCAGGAAGCAGCAAGAAACACTGGCCGCTTAGATTAGAACTAGTTTCTGTTAGCAGCTGAAACTTTGCTGTCGCTTAAGGGATGTTTTAAGACAATTAAGAATCGAACAATAATGAGAAATGTTCCGTGTGAGCCCAAATATGCGCAATGGTGAGTAGCCTAAGCCAGAGAAACATTGATCTACAGTTGTGTTATCTTTACATTAGAATGTTTTCTAACTAAATGTTTTTCGTTTTGACATAAACCTATCTACAAGCAGAACTGTGGAATTTGAGGTATGGGGCATATAGGTCTATTCGATAAAGATGGATGCGTTTTTTTTTGCAATTAGGCTCAGGCTTTGTGCAAAGAGGGAGTGGGTGGCGGCATTCTGTTAAGCACAGTCAGTCTGTCCTACACAATTTTATTTTCTTCAAAGGATTGATTTAGGGGCCACTTTCCCACGGATGGATATAGCGTGAAAGGCAAAACTAAACCATACAACTTAAGTACTTGATTGCACGTTTTAGCATGTATGGCTCTAATTGCTTAGTATGTTTGTGTGAGAGTGTGTATGCGCATGTGTTGGACCCTAAATGCTGTCTATAAGCCTCGACACACCACATTTTAATTGTTCCAGGTTCCCCTGCTAGCCATATGTTCGGGGCAATAATATCCTTGCCCTGTAAAATCAATCATATTCACATAATAATTATTTCAAAGTACTTCGTTCAAAATAGTAAAAAAACATAGGCAGCTTACAGTTTTAACAGTTCAATCTGGAATTGATAATGGTCAGGCTCAAACAACCGACCCATTATTATTTTATGGATGAGTTATAAAAGTGGGTCAGTATAAATTATGCAGAAAGCGTATGATGTGAAAGAACTTGATTTTTAGACGGCACATTTTTGGCAGTTTGTTTAGTTTTAGATGCATTTTTAAAATGTATTTATCCTCAGATAAAGGCTATAGAAATGTTTTTTTATTACGCCTCATGCTTCGCTAGGTTAGCCATTCAACTAAACCCAAATTGCCTATCGCTGCTATAGCTCAGGTTTATATATTTGATTCGACCTACAGTAAGCCGAGATTTTTTGTCATTTTGGCACGTTTAAATATAGTTGAATGATAAACTGAATAGGTCGTGTTATTTCTTATTCATTTTGAGGCGTGTGGACTCTATTTGAGTGACTGAATATATCAGTGAATTATTTGGCAACGATTTCTCACTTAGCCTCTTCTCTTTTTTACAGGTACTCCAGAAGGCCCCCATGACAGGTTTATCATTATAAATGTGCCGAGGCAGATGAGAGGAAAGAGATGGCCACCAGGCCATTTATCGTACTGACGAAGACTTCTTGGTCAATTTTCAAATATTCAACTTTTCAAATTCAATCGTACTATTTTCATTGTTGCTACCATTTTGACATACATACACCACAATACATGCCAGATTAAAGACTGAAGATAGCCCCGAAAGGCATATAATAATGGCTATAATCATAAATAAGGCTTATATGCTTTAGTAGGTGAAAAGTGCCATATCCCTGAAATGCTAAAATATCACACACTAATTGAGGAATGAGTTGTCTATATTTCAATGTATTTATTTATAGGAACTGGAGCAGCATGGAATGTATGACACGGGGTGAGGGGGTTGTTTAAAAATGTTTTCAGTAAAAAAAAAAAATAAGCCAAATGTCTGTCTTTCTTTCAAAACGTATTGCATCTTTCGATTTAAAACTTATGCACTTTCAAAAATGAAAAGGAATCACCCTATCAGGTAAAAATAATAACATAACAACAACAACTTCCTTTTTGCAGGTAAAGGCTCAGCAAGCTGGTTTTATAACTTCTCCCCACAGCGCATGAGGGGTGTCATATAATACTTTCGGATTCTTTTCCCCCCAAATAAATAACAAAGAAAGTCCTTAAGAACAACACAAAACGGGAAGCTTGTGTATACACCTGCATTACTAACATGTATTTTCCAATTTTCCTAGCTTGTGGTTCTTGAAGATCCTTTCAGAAGTGCAACAAAATGCAAAATAATTCTTCAAATACGGATAAATAAAACCATAATTAAAATTTCACATTCAAATAATACCATTTGTTCAAAATACCCTGTTGATTTTTCGTTTAAAAACAATATTGTAAATAATCTAAACATTATGCATAATGTGGCACCCGTGCTTAAACCTCTACAGCCCACATAAAGGTCTTATGGGTCGATAATAGGAGCAAATAGAGAATATTCCAGCCAGTATGATTATTTTCTATTATAAGGCTACTTTACACACCAAACTATAAACGTATAAGGAAAGAGAAGGTCGAAGCCATAAGAATAAGAAACAAAGCCACATGGAACAGGAGGTACAACAATGGGCGGAGTGATCCGAGGTGTGCCGCTGCTACAGATGCGTCAATTTGGGCGCTTCCTGAATTCTTCCCTGAGAGTATTGCGGCGTAAGGTCTGTATATGTCGTGTTCGGATCACACACTCCGTGATGGGGATTATTACCCATAGTAATTGCTCCATTGTAGTCCATGCTTGTGGACGGTGGATGTGGGAGATGGGTCAAGCCGAAAACAGAGGGCCCGGAGTTGGGCATAGAATCGATGTAGCCTCCGCCAACGTAAACTGGGCTGCCCTGCAAGTGCGTCCCATAATTGCCATTGCCTTGAAGAGAATGCGCGTCATACTCAGGCGTGGCTAAATCTGTCCCAGGATACCTCTTCTGCGAGGGCGGGCAATTGTTGATGGAACTGTTTAAAGGAGGAGGATATGACGTAGGCATTCCGTATGCATTTTGATGAGACTTGTTGTAAGCCGTTGGTGACTGGGACTCAAAAGGTACACTGTTAACAAGAGAATGCATAGAGTTTAGGTATCCTCCGCTACCACCAGAGGCTGGGCCGAGGGGGCTCCTAGGGGATTGTCCCCCGGGAGAGGGTATCATACCAACGCCTTTCTGATCCTTCTTGTACTTCATTCTACGGTTTTGAAACCATATTTTTATCTGCCTCTCAGTTAGGTTGAGAAGGTTAGCCATCTCCACCCTACGTGGTCGGCAGAGGTAACGGTTGAAATGGAACTCTTTCTCCAGTTCAACTAGCTGGGCACTAGTGTAAGCTGTCCGAGCACGTTTTGAAGCTGCTGATCCGAGTGGACTCTTGTCTCCGGAACAACACTCAACTGCGTGGGATTGAAAGGAAAGAAGGGCAATCAGTAACTCGTTCCAGGAACTATGTGTATCCCTCTTTTTATCGTCTTCCTCATACCCTCAAAGGCATCCCATTTAAGAACAAATTCACGCCTGTATCCCCTTTTGTCTCTTAGCACTATTACCAGCCTTGCTAAACTTAGGCAATGCTTTAATGCTTCAGTTGCTTGTTGTTATCAAACAAAGAAAGCCAAAACATTGAGTGTCTTTAACAGCCTGTGAGTTACCTTCTTCGGCATAAATATGGCACAAAGGTTATCAAGAGGTGCATTTAAAATTAATAATCAATGCGCACTAAACTTCTATGGAAAACACAACTAGAACATATTTGCTAACTAGCTTGCTAACACAATTACTCTCACCATTACTACCTGCATCACTTTGTTGCTGACTTATAATGCAAGCATACAGGTCTCACCTTATATAAGGCTTTTAAAGTGCAAGTTGTTGTCCCAGCTACCTATGTGGCCGAACACCATACATTTGACCATTGTATGGCATGAAAGCTTGCTACGCATATTGAAAGAGATGTTAGGCCTACATCAGATAATGGTTGAAAGGACAAATAGACCTAAATCACTTCATGAGCCTTGTAAAAAAAAAAAGGTTGTTTCAATAAAGTAGGCCTACATGTATGTATTCTTAAAAATATATGCCTACTATATTGTTGATACGCTAAATAAGCGGTTTTGTAATGAGGCCAGATACTTTTATTTATGGTATTAAGTAGACTATAGTTTAAAAAAAATGTACTCTACATATAGCCTATAGATGTAGCCTGTCAGAGGCTATTGTTACATCTGGAAACTTTTGTGGAACCTATACTGTTTTCGTTAACGACTCCACCACCACTACAATCAGCACCCTTTTCCTATCAAAACAAAGGGACAAATTGGAACATTCGTTTTACTTGTTTGTTTGTTGTCTTTCAGTTAACTGTGATCAGGGCCAATGCCTGTTTACATTATCTAAAAGTAAATATTAGGTATACCGACAGCAAAATGTTAGGTCATTGCAAAGCACGAGGCTAATAGGCTCATTGCCAATTAATACGTTAAGCAATTCAAACAACTTCTCAGAATTGTGCAAGCAGGTATGTAACAAAGACAGAAATAGAGAGAAAGCGAAATAGTAGAGAAGAGAAGAGATGAGAAGAGAAGAGAAGAGAAGAGAAGAGAAGAGAAGAGAAGAGAAGAGAAGAGAAGAGAAGAGAAGAGAAGAGAAGAGAAGAGAAGAGAAGAGAAGAGAAGAGAAGAGAAGAGAAGAGAAGAGAAGAGATGGAACAAGACAGAGAGAGAGAGTGTGAGAGAGAGAGAGAGAGAGAGAGAGAGAGTAAATGGGTTCAAGTATACCTGAACTGGAGCTACTTGTGTTTTTCTGCTTTGTGTTCTGACGAGACTCCTTCATCCAGGGGAATATGTGCTTGCGCGTGGACGTCGGGGAGCCGTTCTTGGCATGGGACTGGTTAGACCCGTTACTCGTGTTTTGGGTAAGAGAGTCAGGTGATTGGGGAGGAGGGAGTGGGCCCAATATTGGCACCTGCGGTTGATTGCTTTCGGGAGGAACCGTGGGCTGCGCTGCCTGAGTTGCTGTGCTCCTGTCGCGGCTCTCCGCAATCTCCCCCGGCTTCTGAAGGACGACGGAACCGTCAGGGGACTGCAAGGAGCAGGCAGGTCGATGGTACTCACTTTCCACATGAGAGGCTCGGGGATATTGGATGTGATTGGCATCATAACTGAAGCCATTTGCGCTTTGATATGGGTAGCCACTGTAAATTGGGGAGCTGTCGTAGTAGGTTGCCTTTTGCATCTCGCCGTTTCCCAATATTTATTTCAGAAACTGACAGGGTCTTGACACCTTTGTAGAATAACATTGGCACCCTTTGGTCACGTGACGCCTCTCCGCCAATGGCCTCCTCGATTAAACCTAGGGTTACAAGAAGCACTGTGAGGGGAAGAAATGGTGGCGATCCATCTTACTTTTCAATACAGGGCTGACACGTGAAACTATGGAGACGGTAGGGCCAAATGTCCTGTAGACTGTTACCGTTTACCTTATGGCTTAGACAGGGCACAAAGACATGCCTGACCCTTGAATCCAAACAAGACCCTTCGTAAATATACAAATATAGCCTGGCCTAAAAAGAAAACCATGGTTCTTCCCAATCTATAAACAATATAGGTTAATGAGGGTTTTAAAATTTGTAATTAACATTAAGACACATTATTATTGTCTACACATTTTAAGCATAACTAGTAACAGAGCATAAGTGTCAGGTAAGAAGAACGGCTAGTTGTCTGTTTATTTATTTTTTGGGCAAGAATATATTCCTCTAATTGAGACTTCTGTGGCTTAAAGGGTAAACAACCGCATTCCCAAATGCCTCTGTTTGTGCAGAGAAATAGTAGAGGATAGTAGGTTCCCAAGGAAACCCGAAAAACCAGACTGGCATGCACCTACATGACCATGGCGTGAACTTTGCTTGCAGGCCCAACACAATGGCAACTGACGGTTCTGTCGGCGCTGCCGCACGTCGCAATATTGGGGTCAGTGGACCGGGACGGAGCATATATCAGACTCCGTATCCAACCGGACCGAAATCCGGCCTACCCAATATTTTTTCTCTGCCATTACTCACTGAGTTAACAATGAGGATCACATATATGGTTAACCATTACACTGAAACTGTACATTTTTGCATATTGGCCCTACTATTTAAAGGGCTAAGGCAAATGCCTAAACATTTTTAGCCTCAACAATAGGCCTACTCTCATATACAATATAATAATAATGTATTTAATTGGTCAAAACACTTAAGGGCTAACACGCAATGCCAGCAATAACTATGGATAGCCGGGATATCCAATGATCAAAGTTGTACAATATCCACAACAATATTGTTTTATATGTTCACATGTATATGTGTAGCCTATGTGCACATATATAGGCCTAGGATATCTTAAATCAGAATGCGATTTTTGCAGGATATGATAACTTTATATATGTATATATGAATATATTGTTCATAATAAACGTAAAAAGGGCAAATATATTTTGAGCTTGCCTCTCTGATTGATGAATTTAGCATGTCAAGTAAGACATTATAAGGCTGAAAATAGGGGATTAAATCAGCTATAATATATGGTCGCTGTAACTTATTTGTGATGGTAGGCTATAATTCAAATAGATTTGTATGCTATTACAACATTTTGTTAAATCCTAAATAATAAAGAAATGCCTCTTGGAAATGTCCAAACAAAGTTTCTTTCAACACCATCAAACTGTAGACTAAAACTAAATTTAACGCTTGTCGTAATCCAAAGCACACATTATTCAATTAGGTGGAAAAAAAACAATAGGCCTACGTTTTTGGTGGTTATCACAAAAATAGTTGCCTAATGCTACGGCCATTTAAGACACATCCTAGTGAAGAGACAAGCTCAGGCATTTAAACGCTCAGATACGCGAGAAAAACCTGGCTGCTTGTGTGTGTGAACTCTTCCTGAACCGAGCTGCAAGTCATACGGTGATAAATCACCGAGCGACACACAAACTACGCAATTTACAACCGAGGGAGCCTATTTCTGGCCTCCTTACCTTATCCTCTGACGAAGAATGCAGAGCACGACGCAATATTTTTTCATTCAGCGACGAAATCGATAAAATCAGCAATCCAGAGAAAACTTTAGGCAATGCGAACTGTGCAGCAGCGAAACACAGCGTCTTGTAGTAACAACCACCAACAAAAGAAAGGGAAGAGGCGAGTGACTTTGCAGAAGAAACGATATCCCCCTTTCTCTATTTGGTGTGGATATGGTAAACTGAGATAGAAAAGCAGGCGCGAACACTCAGGTTGCCCAGATAAGAGCTATCAGCCCTTTGAACTTATCACATTCTAGAGTAATGCACAGGCTTTATATACCAATATAGGCTGTACCTAACGAGGACTACATGCTGGACTATGTGTTCCAGCACAAGTAGGCTATACTATTGCAGACAACAGTGAACTCCCCCGAACTAAAGCGTCATAGACAAGAAAAATTATGCAAATGAAGTAGCGCCTTGAAAAACCAGTCCAAGTCAAGTGGCTCACCTCCCCCCAATGAAATTAAGTAGAATCCAGTTTATGCTTTAAAAAACATCATTAGTAAGGAACACAATAGTTCACGTAGGCCTGTTACAAATCTTTGTTTTACTTTTACTGTTGTACTGTTACCGTAGTGATTGAAATATAAATTGTAGCCTACCTCAGGACACAGCCGGGACAAACGCTCATCTAGCAATCCCTGGAATAAACAGGACTTCTATCCAAAGGTTAATCATTAACTGCCTTTTCCAGTGACGCGTTAACCATTTCGTTTGCAAATAATTAAATATTTGATTCTTGCAAGCCAGGTAGAATGTCACCACCTTAAATTATAATAGTACATACAAATGACTATAGCCCTGGGTTTACACAATTAAAATATAAACTATAAGGACTCCGTTGATCTAAGCTTGTTTGAAGTGGACCAAAGCAACCCCCATCGGGAAAAGGGTGAGAAATGTAAAGAAGTTAAATCACCAAAAGGCAAGCAGAGGAAAGGCAGCAAGAAGCATGGAGCGGCAGGGGGGGGGGGTCATTTGATTTTGCAGCTTAAGAAAAAAAGATGTCTTCGTTCGTGAAATACTCTAATCAAATTAAAAGTGTATGTTTGAGAAGATTAGAAAAACGGAATATCAAGATACTTGAAAAGATACGATACGGGCGTGGGAGGATGAGTAGTGGTGGTGGGGGGGTGTAAATTCACATGGAGACTTTTTTTTGCAAACGTTGCTTTTCTATTTTTCTAAAAAAAAGAAAAGGTTTTGTGTAATAATTGACTCTTTTGTGTTATACTAAAAGCTGACTCGATATATTCTTTAATGTGTTACTAACTAGAGGGTTAAAAGTGAAAGAGAACGAAGATTAAGGACGCAGAGGGCTTTGCTAGTAGAAGCCAACTCCATGGAGGCAAAACATTTTGACATATTTTGGCTAAATAAAAGTAAAATAAAGGTAAAACTTCAGGAAAGTAAACTGTCCGGTCCCGGCAGATAGTTGTCAGATAAAGTTTTTTTTTAAAGACTAAGGCACCGCTCCAAGAGGTGCAAAAGGTTACTCTTCGTCACTTTTATACTGACAAATTACACTATCAGATGTGTTAGATAACGAATTATTGCTCTTGGGCTTGTCATAGCTCTTGCGAGAAAAACGCCAGTGGCTCCGATTATTTTTGTGATGGTTTTAGTTGATTTTCTTTCTTGTTACAAAATAAGGATATTACCTTATTATGTGATACGAATTAATTGTATACCTAGTAAATTATGAACTTTTACCTACCGAAGGTAAGGAGGGTCTCTCGATGATTGTATTTGAGCCAGAAGTTACTTGGCTTCAATTCTGTAAAAAAAATAAAAATAATAAAGTATCAGTTAATTGAATCAATGGCCCAATCTGTACAGAATTTGAGATGTCTTCAATGGGTTATATTAACGGATGAGCAAAACGTATTCACAGTAGACAATAAACGTAAATAAAAGGACTCCAGTAGTTCTTGTAAGTAAATAGTATTCTATTTATTAAACGTATTATATGACAATTTAACTAAAACCAGCCTGTCTGCATATCAAATGGTGCCGAATGGCCTTTAGTGACATTTGTCTTATTTGGCTTAATAGGTAAGCCTACGTAATGTAGTAAGCTTGCTATTTAGAGAACAGAAGAGAGTGCTCACACAAACTATATCTAATGCAAAACCTTGCCAAGCAACATGAACCATAAATACATTTAGTTACATTTTTTTGTTAGGTAAATCAAGAGGAAAAAAACAGAGGTTAAATTATGATTATAGTTGCGCTTTTCTTCTTTGTGGATTTTCTCCACTTCTGGAATTGGATCGAATAGTCATTAGGTCTAGAGCAACGGCTGCCCTAAGTCCCCGTGCCCATAAATCACACACCCGCGGCATGACCTCAACTCAGCCGCGCGATCCTTGGTGGTACTCCGTCTTCCATTATAGCCTTTGATTGTCTTGACGTATCCGCTAAAGAACACATATATTGTAATTTTTTTATACACCTTATCCTATTTATATTTGTATTACTGTTATTATTGTTAATTACATTTTTTTTATTTTCAAATAAAAGCCATGTCTAACTAGAGGCATATTGGACGACCGGGCATGTACACCTGCTTTTTTTATTTTTATTTTTTTATGTATAGGCCTATGCTTTATATAGGCCAATTTATTTTGCACTGTTTCAGTAGCGTCCTTCAGTTGCTGCATTGTCAATATGATATGCAACTGGAGAATATTTATCCGTAGCACGTTTTCCATTGTAGACATTTGAACAATTAGTCTAATTCAAATGGATCTATCATAGTGTTGACTCGCGGCCACCATATGTTATAAAAACAGACGCTCTTTACAATTTAGTATTTGATTAGTCCTGTTTCATAAGCTTTACATTTTTTATTTCAAACACCTAGAATATCAATGCATAAGCACGCTATTTTCCAGTCTGTAACTACGGCTTTATTTACTGACCTCTGCTTTTCAGGGTAATAACTCACGACAGTAAGGAACAATCGGCGGAAATACCTCAAAATAATATCCATCCTTCCAAAGCATGGCCCCAGACTATATGTCCGCGTGGAAAAACATATCCGTCCGTTGCAGAGGTATAATGCCATCCACAAATAAATTAGACTCACTCTGTATTCGTCTTTCTCTCCCTTTCTTTCCTAAATAAATTACAAAAAGCAGACACCACTCATAAAAAGTAGGTGTCGGCTAAAGCGCTTATAATCAGTATAGTATTTCTAGACCCGGGCTCCAGTTTTCTTCCCGGTGCCATATCACCGCTCTGTATTATGCGCACCACTCACGTGACTCAACGTCAACTTAAATCCCTATTATTTGAGTCTGTGAATCATTAATGGAGTCGGTCATTATCCCAGAGGAGGAACGGACAAGTTGGGAAGAAAAAAATATAGGACTAAATCACTCTAAAATGTATCGGATAGAAGGCGGACTATCAAGGCAGTTCCTTTTTTTTGTTGACCGCATTCAAAATTAATGTTCAGCGTCAATTTAGTAAACATTTTATTCATTTGGATTTGGGCACATGGACGCAAAGTCACTCTAGTAGGCTAATTGACCCTACTGTGATTAAAGTGGTAGACTACTTATTTATTAGTACTTATTGAGATCTAATCCATACCTTTAATTTGCGACTTGTTTTGCATTCACGTGAGAAAATGCACAAGGGAGATTTATACCTCGAGGAATCCCATTGTAGGCTATGCGTTGATGCTGATACACGAGTCACCCCTTTGCTCTATCCTTTATTAACTCCTAATGTGCTTCATGTTACTATCGTACATTTACATGTCAAATCAAAGATACTACACATGCTTATGGTCGAATAAACGTCATGGTCCTTGTGTGGTGGTCATTAAAGTGACTCTTATCTCAATAGCAGTCAGTGGAAAGCAGAAGTGTATCATATTGGTCTTGATCAAACTGGTCAGCCAAATTACCCCTATGCTTTCGACCTGCTTGCACCCAAACACGTATCAACCGAGTGAACGGTGCTTGAATAGTACAAATGGTATCAGGTCTGTAGCTAGGTAGTGAATCAGATAGTTTTAGGGTCCGAGCAGTCAATGCTAACGTTGGCATATGAGAGAACAAAAAAGGGGCAATATATATCGTGATTAACCCTATCAGCAATACTCTATACCTATGAGAAAATAACACAGGTTATAGTCTATTGGTAGATTGCTTACACCAATTGTTGGTAGGCCTATAGCCAAACCCATAAACGGAAGAGTTTCTCGCACCGTTTGGCGCTTGTTTTCTATCAGCACAGAGAGGCAGACGTTTCCACAACAACTGGACTATTAATCACTCAGGGCGGACATTGACCGCATACAACTAATTTCTTAATTTCATGAAAGTAAAAATGTTAGTACATTTGGTAAAGATATACATATTTCCATTGAATTTCTAAGATAGTGGTAAGATAGCAGGTAAATTAATTTAGTTTTTCTAAAATTTAAGACAGGAATTTTTCATATTTTTTCGCTACCAGAATCTCGCAAATAGGCATGTAAAGCTGTGATGAGGCAAGTGCTGTGAGAAAAGATTTGGGGTTCAAGCGGCTGTCGACTGGAAATATGAGACCGGATCCCACGCAGCCTTTCCCCGCGGTATAGGCTACCTGAAAGTAAAACTAATTAACCCAAGTATGATTTTGCCCCAAAGCGGAGGATGGTTACAATCAAGTGATAAAGTTGTTAAACTTAAACATGAACCTGAAAACATGTTTAACAGACTATGTTACCAAAGCTACATAACATGCAATTTTAAGGGCCTCTCGTTTTAAATTTTTCAGATAACTTCACCCAATTCTTCTGACTTGTTGTTTACAAAATAATTGGAAAAGTAATAGAAATGTGAATTAGTCGTTTCACCACTTTGGCTTTGGAAGTTAATCAGACAATGGTAGCCTATATGTCTTCACACTGTTAACATTCGGAGCTCTTAACAGCTGGGCTTGAGTTACCGGTGCTCTCAGACAAGGATAAGTATTACTTCAAAGTCGTCATCAACGCTATGCGTTCATATGCATGTAACTCCGATAAAGTCATGTGTTGTGTCCTTAAGCCTGCATTTATTATGAGTGTGATCAAAACTAAAGTTAAACTTTTCTTCAATTACTTTCAAGGCAATAGATATTACCTGAAGAAAGAAAATGATCCCGTCAAGGGAGGATATTGAGGCATTGTTAATATTTAACCAAATTCAACGTATGTAAATTATTCAGAGACATATTAAACAAATGTTGATTAAAAAGGCAACTTACACCAAAAATCCTTTTCAGTTAAAGTTCTAAATACTGGTTTTAGCATTGTATGGAACATTATCCTACAATTGAAAATATAGTGTAGCTAATATCTGGACATAAAGCAAACTTTGAAAGGACATGAGTAATAACCTTGATATAAGCATGCTCCCCATATACTATTCAAATGGTTGCTGATAAACCCAAGGGTCGGGCCAAAAAAACAGAGGGTGAGTAAATCAACTTTTATGCACATAGGCTATATATGAAGTTACTAACGCCTAAAAAACTTTTCCTGTCATATAGCCTATATGCATATAAGCTGCTAGTACCATTTGCTAACTCAAGACGTCATAGTACTTACAATGTACGAGGTATTATTTTATCATATACAGCTTGAAACTTATTTTTCAGTCTAACAAATAACCATATGTTCAACCAAGCCTCCTTTCGTGTAGCTTCTTCTTTTAAAGGCTATAGGCTAGCATTAGGAAGAAGAAGAAAAGAAGGTTACCCACTATATACTCACAAAAAAAGCATGCCGGCTGAATTAGTACACCAGCGACCGAAGAAACAAAGGAAAACTTTGTCAGAGCGACGAGAAATGGTACGAGCCCAGCTGAGGATAGATCCTAATGCAACTAAAGATGGTTTCATCCATATCTGGACCCCAAATAATTCATAATTTAGTAAGTCACGTGAGCGAGAAAATTAAAATTTCAATTTTAGGCCTACTTAGAAGTCACTTATATTCATGAGTAAAAGGAGATGACAGACCAATTTGTCATTTAAAGTGTCAGATATATTGAAAGGCTGTGTATAACTTGTGCCTATCAGAAAAAAATTACTTTGCTGAAGTTATGGCAGGAACAAATTTAAATAAAAATATCAATAGGCCTATAGCATATTCGTTCGCTGCATTTGCCATAATAAAATACTGTTTTTAGTCTCAACGTAAGGAACAGAGATATGCAGTGAACCAGCCATGCAACCAAAAATATACATATTTAAAGAAAAATTTGAAAGGAATTATTAAATAGCATCTTATAGACATCCTTTTATTTTAGCGCACAATACTTGGCTTACCCGGGTCTATCTGTGACGGTTGGCAAAAAAATATATACATATTTTAAGAATGTCCATGTCAACTATGCTCAGCTCACATGCGGTTTTGTTATCTTGTTAGGCAAATAACAACCATAATAAAGCCATGGAAGTCTCCAATGATCTATGATGTGTGTTTTTTTTGTGTGTGGCGTAAGGTCAGGGGTCACATAGAGTGCTCCTGGTCGATGATTGGTCAGAGGTTTCCATGCCCTCTTGTTGAACCCGCTATTGTTTGGATGTAGCAGGTAGTGACCAACACTCACACACTAGTGTACGTTTGCAGAGATCAGTATAATTATAACAGAAGAACCCGATTAGGCAAACACCATTTCAGGTTTTCTCTACCATGCACTTTTATCGCAACTGTCTATTATACCACTGTTGTAGTGGAATTACGGGGAAAGATAACATCGTTGTCATTAATGAAAATAAGTTTTACAACGTAAATGCTTCATACTGGCTTCAACAGTTTATTTGAATTGTGGATTGGACAATTGCTTATTTGGCCCATCGTGCCCATACACAACAAAAAAAACTGCGAACTGTAATTCGTGATAAATGAAAAGCTTTATTAGACTGCAATCATTATTTCGATGTTTTATATTGTTTTATATACGCTCAAGAATCTATTTATTTTACTTTCCATCTTTCTGTTAAAAAAGAAAACATATAAAAGATAGCCCTCTTTCTTTTCGATATAATTGTAGGCCTATTGTATATCATTACTGGAATTATAGTTCCTTCACCTCAAACTGTAAAGGGCTAAATAAATATATAAAAAAATATATTGAATATGTTTTTGCATTAAGTTATGCTACTGATATACCCATGATTACAGGTAGGAATACCCAATGACGCCACGAAAAGCCTGAGTTTTTATCCAAATCAATTCAGTCATTTACTTGAATTACATATTTATTTCACAAGAACAGCGTGTATCTAACATAACCTACATTACAACGATCAATAATTAGACAACACATACAAAGATTCACAGTTTAGATAACACCACAATTTTGGACGCAACATCACAAATAAAACAATAACGTGCTTCACAAACAAACATTTCTAGTTGATAAAACGGTTTCCTTTTGTGCCTTCACTAAGATTTATCTATTTACATTAGGAGTGAAAGTCACCTGGACGACATTCAACAGTGAACCAACTCATTCACATACATAAGCTACATTGTTACTTTGCAGGATACCGAACTGGACTAAACATCTGACTGGTTTCAAATGGGCACCAATAATCCCTAAATAGTCTGTTTTTCAAGTATATTAGAACTTTCCATTGATGAACCAAAACATTTCATATAATAGTTAGAAAACGAGTTCACACTTCACACCTCACCTCATGTACCTTGTGATACATAATCCCAAGTCTTACGATTGAATGTGCGTTATCCTTTTCATACAATTATAAACAGATACACTTTAGTTGTCATCTTGACAATGTAAGGTTAATTCTCACTCAGAGGAACGAACCAAACTGAGTGATATAGGTTGTAAGGGAAGGGGTTGAAGGGACTCCAAAGGCCCAGTACCCGGAAAGAGTTGGCTAACACCATATGACATAGGTATAGTCGAGAATCAGTCCCCAAAATTCCACTTGTGTTAATTGCCATTCTCAGTCTGTGCTGTTATAGGATGTTTTGCGAGTTTGTGTAATCACTATAGGCTGGCACTGCACGGCGTGGGAACGAGCTGCTGCCCTGTTTTGATTTGCTGCTGCTGGGCTCCAGACGAGGAGGACGTGGCCGAGCTGGAGCGAATCTTGGTGTTTGGCAGCTTGTGATCTTTCTTCCATTTCATCCGGCGGTTCTGGAACCAAATCTTCACCTGTCGTTCCGACAAACACATTGTGTGCGCAATCTCCACGCGCCTGCGACGAGTCAGATAGCGGTTGAAGTGGAATTCTTTTTCGAGCTCAAGAGCCTGCTGGCGGGTGTAGGCAGTGCGAGATCTCTTGGGCACTCCTCCATTGTAACTGGCATTGACTGAAGAAAAAAAATACACACATGCAAGCAGGTGTTAGGCGACTTTAAGCGTGCCATATATGCGTTGCTTAACTGAGCCCGTTGAATCCCTTTAAACTTTTTACTTAATATAGAATTATAGCTTGCCTATAAATTTAGTTTTTCTCGCCCCCTTTTCTGCTGCGTAAAGGACTTTAATTTGGAGAATGCAATACGCTCAAATCAAGGCGCCAATACATGTTAAAATGTATAGCCTACTGTATGTTGCCAAAACGGTAACATCAAACATAAGCTACAGTTGAGTTGAGATCACGCATAAATGCAGCCTTAGATTGGGTTAAAAAGCAACAAAGACACATGGCCCCGGCAGGCGAACACTGGCAATAAAATTTACGAGGTCCTTAATTACCGACCCTGCTGCTCGACGGTCGTAAATTGCTGTTGTATGGGGTGCTACTAGTGCTGCCTCAATGGGCGTGCATACGTTCCAGTGGTTATTTCTTGGTGGTTCTGGTATTTAACCGTGACTATAACTCACCGGTGTTACAGTGGACCTTCTTCATCCAGGGGTAGACCACCGGCTCCTTGCCCTTTGGTGCACCAGGATATGCATCACTGGCGAGACTGCAGTCTTTGCTAGGGTTCGCCCCTGCGCCACTGTCTGAGACTGTATTGAGGCGGGGACCGTGGTTCTGTGGAACGGGTTGTGGTTGTGCGTGATGTCCATCGGTGAAATCGTCAAGCCCGTTGGTGGGGACATTACCGTAATCGTAGTTCGGTTCTGTGTAGTTTGACCTCGGATAAGATGCCTCGTCGTGATGGGGAAAACCCGTATCTTTTGGCCGTTCGTAATATTCAGCAGGGGTAGGGATGTATCCGCTCTGTTGATATTCGTCGCATGGCGGAAAGGAAGGTTCGATATAGTTCGAGTTTATCAAGTAGGAACTCATGGTCATTAATTTGTGAAGTGCAACAATACTAATTTTTATCGTGCTGTCGTTTTTCTGATCTCCACAAAACCCTCCTACTCTCTGTCAAATGTACAAAGTTGTCCAGTCACGTGTAAACCACCACCAATCACCGTGTCTCCTGTGGGCATCATGTAAACATGAACCAATGGAAAGCATGACATTGGCACAACGAAAATTACTCGGACAAGCTTACGTTAGTGTTTTCCTTATTAGAATAAATAAAGGAGAAATATCAAGGAATTTGCTTACATTATGAACTAAAGTTAAATAAGAATATTCTCATTTCGAAGTTGCAAAAATCCAATTCCAACTTTCCATTGAGCCCGTGCCCTGACCCCATATGGCTTGGATGCTAAGTATTACAATTCCGCCTGAGCAAGATTTTTTCGACAGTTAAACATAGGTTCACAAAGTAGATGACAACATTTACGATTCATTAAATAGGTTAGTCCTGCTGGCCTGATGACAAAACTAACAAATGTGAACCGTGAGTCATCAGGCTATTCAGCCAGGTGTTTTTTAGATTTTGAAGTAGGATGACAAAATTACAATAACGATTCTGTATAGGACCAAGGCACTATTACACTAACGTACTATAATTAAAGAACACTGCCATTGCAGCATAGGTTTTGCCCAAATTTCCCAAAGTGACATTATAAAGATCTACTTACACTATAATATCAACTTTGTTTATTTTGTACTTTTAACATTATTATTCAGAGCATGGATTTAGTTTACAACGAAATAGTTAATGCGACCTAAACATTAGGTAGACATTGTTGCCTAGCAGTTTCAAATCAAAGCATCCTGTGTGCACTAGATTTGGTCGAGCATTATGTTCAATATTTTCACAGCATAGCCTATGCGCACCCTCAAACATTTACAGTCCCATTAAATTAATTTGGCAAGGCCTCTACGAGGCATAGCGGCAAGGGTTCCCCTAAAACAGAATCAGTAGGTTTCGATATGTTTTCATATTGAATTTGCATTGATTCAAATGTGAAAACGTTTTTCCCTTTCCACAAACACACATCCATTTTAACACACAAGATAATGTTTGTTTGTTTGCACAATAGTACTTGAAATAATGTTACTAGTTAAGTAAACAGACCAAGAACATTATAACCTGGGCTGGCAATACAAATTATGACATTATTTCAATCACATGTCTTGAGCCATCACAAAGGCCCAAACGTTCACACATAAAACATAAACTGACCGTGTTCCTTATGGATCAGCAATGCCTCGTAAACCGTCATCTTTACTTGTTTGTGCTCCATGTTAATGTATCCTTTAGTACAAATCTAAAGTGTATCAAAGTTTAAGTATCGGACCGCATGAACAACCATGTGAAGGTACACTGCTAAAAAGGTCCCCTGCATCGCGCAAGGACTAAACTTTAGAAATGTCCACAGCTTTTTTTTCTCCTTTTCACTGCACATTTCTATTCGTTCCCCTAAACTAAGATAACTTCTCTTTGACCTCTTAGTGACATCGTTTCCATTTTGTGTCTGATTAATCTTCTACACTGACAGTCTTTGTTAAACAACAAGGCGTTCCCTTTTCCAAAGAAGCGACATTTTCATATTTGTTAGACGTGGTGACCTTAGGCTCACCCCGGACTTGGACTTCGGTTGCCAGGGTCCATTATAGTAGGCATATGGTTCAACACTCATATGGACAAGCCAATATATTAAAACATAAATGGAAAATCGTTGGATCGGGTCTTATTCGTTGGTCCCTCAGATTCTAGTCAGCCTGAATATTGTCTAATTTGACTATCACGCATAATGCTGCTGGTTACTGATATGAGCTTGAGCGAGTCGAGGCGTTGGTAATGTTATCATACCAACACGAAAACATTTCAAGTGGGCAGAAGTGAAAAGGCACACATACCAATCCCTTACCGAATATCCTACATTGCTGTGAAAAAGATAAGATTATCTTAGGATAGCCAACATTAAGCTATTGTATAGTCTACCAAATGTATTAGTATACAACCAAGAAAGTCTCCTTATTATAGTTATGAGACCAATCAATACTTTTTAAGTCATGTTAATTCACATGCAATCGAGATTTACATTCAAGTTAATACAGAAATCTTTTGTTGAATTCTCTCAGAATTCTCTAACAAAAACTGTACTATGAGAATGTTTTCAAAATGTGTTTGTAGCTTTGTAATCAATTCGTAATGGTTTTAAATGTAGACACTCATGGAACAGTATCAGGTCTAGAAAGAAACAGGCATCGTCAACTATGCCTATCAAATAGAGCAATAAACCAGTTACACCGTTCGATTGACCTGTGGATCTCCCAGAATTTGAAAAATAGTGTATTTTGACATAAATTATTTGACTTAGAGCTATACCCGTGATACACGAATTGTAAAAGTATAATATCATTGGGGTTTGAAAATTACATTTATCTATTCATAACATTTAGCCCTGCATGCTTGCTTGCTATGTGCTAAAACAAAAAAAAAAACATGTGTGTATCTTAAAGTGTTATATATTATTAGTTATTTAACAGTAAGGTCATTAAATAGACATGCTTATGATGTAACTCATGTCCTGTCTATATATAGGAAGCTTTCCTATAAAGTATCTGCATGAAAATCTGTCAGAAAAAAAATTTCATGGGGTAAAGGTTTAAATTAAAACAAACCAAACTGGTACAAAGACTAACTTTCCTAACGATTACTTTTAGGGACCAACAGAAATAGGACGAAGTACAAAATTCGAGATACGCAATCCACGTGAACATCTGAAATTATTCAGAATATAGTTCACTTTAAAACCAAAAATCAACAACTTTTAATTCATAAGATTTTATTTAAAAAAGTAAAAATATGGCAAAAGGATTCAACCTCAACTACAATAGCATTTTTATTTCTTCAGGAGAGAACTAACTCTATTAACACAGGCCTAGCCTAGCAATTTAGCGAAGAGTTACAGACTAAGAAGGCCCAACTTAGCTGGATATGTGTGATAGTATTAATGACTATTCATTTGAATTTTTGATATCGGCATCGAAATATGAATTTTATAAAGCATGCAATTACAATGTTTAAGGAATTAATTTTAACCGGACAATTTCCCATCCTCTAAAACTAAAACTATGTCCAGGCCTCAAAGCTTTAAAATGAATGATGACATTACTTAAAGTGCTGAGTATCTAAATATGGGTTATTGGCCTTAACTGGCGAATGCCTATTTTAAGAATAGGATATTAGGACATTAGCCTAGTTTATTTCAATTTTAAAAGATCCAGGACAAAGAAAATGAAACATGTTTATGAAGTAATTACACCGATGCTGATATTCACCTTAGAAATATCAAAGCTGTTAAAGGTTTTACAGTTGAAATATAGATTATACGTACAAGTTTTGTTTTTTCTGTTATGTGAAATATTTGCAATCAAACTCAACCACATTGCGTGCATGCATGTGTATGTTTTTTTCTTTTTTCTTTAATTTTAGTTTTATTGCAAAGAAGTGGTTCATAATATTTTTTCTACGAGGAAAAGCGAGGCTAAATGTTTTTTAAGAAGTCTAGGGGCTCCATTTAGGAGCACTGGCATACATTACCCTGTGACCGGGTCGCCAGTATCAATCCTCAAAATGCAAATTTTGTACTAGTACCTAATCATATGAATTTAAATTTATTCAAAGGAAATCAACCACCCAATAAAATGCAAGCCACTCAATCTTTGCATGGGGACGGGTGGGGGTCCCGTTCCTATGGTCCCTAAGTTGGGGTCACCCCGCATCCAGGGTTCACCTGGAGTGCACCAAACAACATATGTATTTCAAAGCTATTATATCTTTTGTGTTGAGAGCCAAGATTGCCATTATGGCTCGGCATCAAGCCCCGGTTGAACAGATGACCGAGACTTGTTCAGGGCGTAAACTTTTGACCCCAAATGTTCAACTCGCATTTCGTAGGACAAAAGTTACTGCACGTTCCATAAAACAAATGTTTTAGCCGAACTAACACTTTTGAGCATTTTGGCAGATTAAACGTATTGTTTGGCGATCAATGTTAGTCGTAGGCTATAAATGAAATGTGGTTGTTTACATTGTTTTAGACTACATTTTTATATTATAGTTTAGACAATAGACCTTTCGTATTACTATATTTAAGTAGGTGTTATTGGAAAATGATGTTCTATGTAATAGCCTGGCTATAATAGCCAAACTGTATGAAATATCTTTCCCTTTAAATCTGTGTTTCGAGTGTTTCGTTTCATTACTCTCATTTCGTCCTCTGGCATTATACATTAGGGTACGCCTTCTCCTAAGCTGAATAGCAAATACAGTAAACAGAACGTATGTATCCCAGAAAAGCATACCGATCAGATGAGGTACTTTCATTGGTTTATTGTTGTATTTGTGCTATATAAACAGACCGAAGAGGCAGAGGGTGACGGTGAACTTGGCCTAAAGCGAGCTCTGCTGGTGGCTTCGCGAGGATGCAGATTTATCTTTATGCTGGCTGACCTTGCTGTGAACCTCATACATGCAGGACGGCTTTTTTCTTTCTGGCTACCATTAGCCTATCTACAGCTGTTCTTCTGCAACCCGGCAAATTTGTTTTGATTTGAATCTTCACTTTTATAACATTGCCGAGGGACGAATTTGTATGACAGTGACATGAATGACACGCAATTGGGCAGACTCAAGCTGCATCAGGTTCTACACTGTGAACTATTGGAACAAGTAGCTATCCCGATTGTTTGGAAACATGTTGGTAACTTTTGTTTTAAACGTCCTACAGTGTCTGGGTTAAAACAATGCAAGCTGTAAACCTATTTTTCTTATGAAAAGGTAGGCCTATGAAGCCAATATAAAGCTAAATATAGGGTTCTAAATAGGCATACTGAGACACAAGTTTAAACATAGCCACGGATACATCTCAATTATCAAATGTACTCATTCATTGCCGGTGGATAATGTCTGTAAACTGCAAAATAGCCAACACTGTAAACCGTCGGAAAAAAATAATAATAATAATAATAAGATAAATAATATCTACACATAGGCCTATATCAAGACAGATGAGTAAAATCCAAATTGAATCTGCATATTGAGCCTGCATAACAGAGTGTCACTTTAAAACGCAATATTTGAAATAGATCCGTGATATTTAAAATAAAAGGAAACCACTGAGAAGCCATCAATAAGCGACTGCTGTAAACTGTAGGCTATTTCCCCCAAAAATAACATTTTTTTTTATATTATTGGTTGCCATGTTTACGTTAACAAATCAAAGACAAGAAGTCAGCACCAAGTGAAAGTGAATACTCACTCAGAGGGCATCCAAACTTTACAAACCCAAAACACAAAATTACTTGGCTGACACAAAACAGAATTCCTTTTCGAACGTACCCCTGCTGTGTTTTGCCCTCAAGTTCTGTTTAAACCCGGCAGTGTGTTTATGACTCAAGCCTATCATAAAACCATTCGAATACCAACGTCTGTAACACATGATCCCTTGACATAACCACACATGATATTTTTAACTTTTAAGTCGAGTTTACTGGAGTTGTGTCCACAACTTCAACACATCCGCAGTTTGAAAACATTGGTCCTTGATTAGCAATAGCCATAGAGCCTATAAAGAGTACGATGAAAAATACAAATTTACAGAAAATAGTGGGGGTAGGAAGTTGACAGAGGAGTAATTACAGAAACAGAAATTGATTATGAGTTTCACCACAGATGGATAGAACTAAGTTACATGGGGAAGGAAGCAATTAAATGTCCATGAGCCGGACCCAGCCCTGCCCAACATCTGCCGAGAACACAATTCAGCAAAGCACAACTGACAATTTAACGTAATTGGCTAATATGGATAGATCGAGGGGGCGAGCACTGTCTTAACGTTGTTTAGCTCAGACTTAGTAAAAAGTACAGTATAGGTTGGAGGGCAAATTACCTCGAGACTTTGGCTCTGTCCTGTCGTTCGTCCTGTCCATCTTGAGGCAGTCTGAGCGTGGGACGGGTGTAACGGTCAAGTAGGATCCCTTCCAGCCTGCAAAGAGAGAGTAAGACGAAGCCTCGCGTCAGTGCGATTATATGTTATGTGCAATAGCCTACTGTCAACTCCCCAAAACCATAAAACTTACTTTAATGACCACCACGTGACCGTTTATGGCCAGTGAGCCTATCTGGCCGCTCTCTGGATGATTTTTACGAGCTAACTCATAGACAAAACTCCCATTCATTTTGCAACCAAATGTCAGGGAACCAGAAACTGGCCAAAAGTTAAGCAATCCTACGTATTGGAAAGTCGAATTAGTGGCCAACAGACCATAGTTCGTGGACGCACAGCCCATACACTTTTTAGAGACAAGGCATGCACAGAGGTGAGTAAAAACACATTTAAACTCGATAGCCTTGAGCAACTTGTTGGTTTCTTCGTATAGGAGGTTCAGAAAGTTACCTTAAAGTTAAAAGAGTGAAGCGTTTGCAGAATTGAATAAGCAATATTGACCTAATCTTCCAAACTGTAATTGTTGCGTAAAAACGATATGCACTGTAACACATTAACATAAACAATGGACGATTGGCATGTCCATGGTTCGTTTTCAGAATAAACATCCCTCAAAACCAATTGTGTTCCAGTAAAAAGTTTAATATAATTGCCATCATTATTATAGCATTTCCTCAAATTCCAGTCATGTAAAAACAGTTACAATCGCATATTACAATGGAGCTATACATGTAGACAATATTCCTCCGTTCCGAGTCCCTGCTATAAAATATATATAACAGCTAAAACAAATGCAAACATGTTTTACTATGCGGAGCCAGGTAAATGACAGCTCGTGCAGAAGAATACAGGTATACAGGCTACAGCAATAAGCACCGGTTGGAGCCGCAATCCCACAATTGTTTACAAAGCACAACAATCAAACAAGGTATATCAATAGGTTGGTCTACATTTAAAAACGATATACTTGACAGCTTGGAACTATACAATAAATACATAGGCTGGCATATATGCCAAAACATCTATACACAAAGAGCAACATTTTACTATCTCATTCATTATGAGTGTTAATATCATTTTGAGAGCGTATATCACAATTTAGTGAGCATTATAATGAACCTATTAAAGCATGATATGAACAGGACATGAACATAGTTTCCTTTGATTTCTCTACCTAGACGGATAAACACAGTACACATTATGTAACATACATACACATAACACTTTAAAAATTAAAATAGAAAACAATAGACTTTAAATCTCATCTCTAAAATGCAAATCTGTCATGTTTTGTGACTCCAGCTCATCGTCTTTTGCGTTTTCTGGGGGTAAGCTACCCCACTTATTGTAAGTGCTTTTCAAACAAAGTATCAGGGCCGGTATACCCCGCTTGCCGCTGCCATGCTCATTGTCTTTAACTTGTTGTCCTTCTTCCACTTCATCCTGCGGTTCTGGAACCAGATCTTGATCTGACGTTCTGATAGGCAGAGCACGTGTGCGATCTCAATCCTCCGTCTGCGGGTCAGATAGCGGTTGAAGTGGAACTCTTTTTCCAGTTCCAGGGTCTGGTAGCGTGTATATGCTGTCCTCGCCCTCTTACCCTCTGATCCAGTAGATTCTGAGAGGAACACATGGAATAGTACCACATCCACATGAGTGCGTGAACATGAATGCATTCAACTTTTAACTGCATACTTTTGTTTTGGTTAATTTCTAGACTTTTCAATCAATTGTTCATACACTTAACATGCGAACACATGGATGTGTAAAATATTTAAACATATTGGTCTGACACGTAGCATATACGTGGGGATATATATTGCCCCTGAATTGTCGGGCTTTTCTACATTGTTATTTGAATTAAACTGCTAATTACACCTTACTCTCAGCCTATCAAACATTTATATTCATGATTATATAGGTTTTAAAATGTGAACAGGTGGCAACATAAAATATGCCACGCACTGTAATCATATCCCTGTTCCATGCTTCAATAGAATAGTTTAAGGTGCTGTAGACTTTCACATCTCTACTTAAATAAATATGCATACAAGCCAGATCAAACACATTTCTAACCCAATAATTAATGTGGGTTAAGGAAAATTACCATGATTTATATGTAGTTTCCTCATCCACGGATATATCTGAGGTTGTGCAGAGTCAGATTGGGAAGTCTGACTGCTTCCCGCGGGCTTTTCCTCCTCGAGGTGAGAGCCTTTGGACAAGCTATCCCGATTCAGCAACACACTTCCGTTCAAATTTGGGGTCGAACAGGGGTTCGTAAACGAGTTTTTTATGGCTCGATGTTGAGGTTGCGACTTGGTGACTGGAGACGAGCTTGCAACAGAAGAGCAAGAGAGTGGGTCATGTGGTGGAGAAAGAGACGGTGTCCGCGTTGCGCTAGTGGGCTGAGTGTACCTGGCTGGTTCGACAGTGGACGTCGTTGCAACAGAGTTGCTTGGGGAGTATGCCTGCTGCTGCTCGTTTCCCACAAAGTGTCCGGCACTGCCCCGACCGACAGTGAGGTCCATCCCGTTGTAACCATAAGTGTACCTGCTGGAATGCATGGAAGTAGAGTCCCTGAATTGCTCATTTGCCGAACCTTGGTCTCCATAATTGTGTAACGGGAAGTCCGCGCCATTGGGATAGCGACCGCAGAATGAGTTCACAAAATAGGAGCTCATTTGTTGACAATTCCAATATTGTTCCTTATAGTGTTTTTGTTTAGGGGATAAATAACTTGTGGGCTTGATTTGTGGCTCTTGATGGTTTGCGCGTTCTATTGCACCCTTGCACAATTTATGATGAATTATGGAAATGAGTAGAGCATGTACTTGATTCGCTCTTACGTAGGCATCCAAATATGGGGTAAGGCTGAGAATCACGTGCCTTTGTTGACCAGTCGTAAATCCTGTTTGATGACCTCCAGAGGTAAACTCGTGCACAGAGTAAATCTGGGTGGGATGTCGGAGGTGCGCGCGGTAGTGTTTCTCAGCACTGCGCTCTCCCATGCACTCTCAGGGCCCGGACGAAAACTCTTGGATTGTCCTTGTGCGCCATCCTCTGGTTTTAGTCTTGAACTGCTTATATGTGTTGAATTTAGAGGCGTGCAAACGGGGTCGTTCAGAGGTTAACGACCATTGCGGCAAAATAGATGAGTTCCCAAACAATACAACAAGAGACGCTCGAGAATGCAATCCCTCCACGCGGCTTGTGTACATTGAACATTTACACACACTCAAATATGTCTAAAATAAATATGTGCATATGACTACAGCACATAAACCCCTCCAACACTGTAAAAAAAATGATTCGATATAAATAGTAGGCTACAGGCTGGATATTAAGATATTATCTTTTCACTGAACAATGGTTGTGTTGTTCTGTTTCTTTCTCTTTAAAAAAAAAAATCTGGAAATGCGTTATTGGTGATAACCTCTCACACATTCTATCAAACCTTTAATAAACAAACAAGAACAAAAGCACCACATTCATAACACAAAAACGCAAAAGCTGCAAAATTCTAAGATGGCAGCATGGACATAGACGGCATGACATACCATCGGCGCCCTTTGCACCAAGTAAAGGGGTATTTTCAATTTCGATTATATTCAATAGATTATTTTCCCCATTGACAAAAAGGTGCTTAGGTTCTTAAACTGAATGAATCTTAAAGTATTGTGTGCAGATTTCATTTAATGCTCAACGTAACTTCTAACATTTTCCTTTCAGTATTCCTAAATAAACAATTGCCATATTTTAGATTTTGGTTATTAATTTCAATGATGCTAAGAGTAAATCTGTTTGTTCTGTTTTTATTTGTTTAGCAGCGTTTTTATGCTGTGAATAGCAGCTTTAAGAAACACAATCCACAAACACCACTCCTATAGCCACCTAATGGCAATTCGCCGATGCATATTGTTTTTATGGAAATACAAAGGGAAACAATACACGTTCAGCCTGGTATCTGAGTAGTTCTGTAGTGTAATCGATAGCTACTTTGAAACATAATTCAGAAGAACACGATTTCCTTCCATTAATCAGGAGTGCAATAAAAACTGGAATGCCAAAAAAAATAGAGGTGACCATGGTGAAACCATGAAGCTTGCATTCGGTGTGTCAGGGGGCAGTGTATGCAAATAAGCAGCAAACATACCGTCAGTGTGAAAGAAAAGGTGGAATCATCTAAGTTCTGTTACAGAGGGAAGCGCATAGACGAAACAGCATAATGGAGGTGCATTCTTAGGAATCTACCAACGCTATTAAACAAGATCACAGTTAGGATATGACACGTGAGGTATGCGAAGAAGGCTTAAAGAAAGTAGCCCAAAACAGGAATGGCATTATACTTCCGTTAGAATGTAGTTACATAAAGAAATGTGTATGACAAATAATACTGTTAGTCAACCACAAATCACTTGACACGTAAGAAAAGAAATGGGACTAGAATACGAAATTCTCCATCTAACAAATACTTTGGTCAAGTTAGGCTTTACTGAAACGCATCCAAAACGCTATTAATTCTGGAGCTAACTGTTTATAGTCTGCATAGCGAGTGCAGCTGTGTTATTGAGTACAGCCGGTAAATTATCTGTTGTGTAAAAAAAAAAACATAATAAAACATTTCACAATGACAACTGGCAACGCAAATGTGACAATCTAGTCCGCGAGAATGAACGGAAGCTGCAAGGAAGCAATAGAAAACAAAAACAAAGGGCAAAGATATGTCAGCAGTGAAGGCAAATGGGAAAGACATGTTGCAACCTATGGACGTATCTTTCCCACAGGAGGGCGACATGGAGCCAAAATCTAACAACTGATTAATAATAGGTTATTATGGAAGACATATATCTCCAATAGTTCACTTATAGATTATACGGAAAACATACAGACCAGATGATATCAATCCTAAAAGGCTTTCAAAATTAACTATCAAGATAAGAAAATAAAAGACAATATGGGTAACCAACCACACATTCAAACTGAAAGCGTCAACACGAGTGTTTATACTATTAAATAATAGTAAATACATCAAAAGCCTAAATGTGTATTTTCAACTTGTTAGTTCAGTTCTCTATCTAAATATCCGGCAACTCCAAAGCACGCATGCCAATAATCTTACCTTATTTGACTGGATTCGTTCTTAAAGATGTCTTCCAGATAGAAGAGAAGGCACGGACAGGTAAGGACTCCAGCGATCGAGGAGGATCTCACAAAGTCTCTGCAGATTCTCTAGATGGATTTATATGATTTCAGGGTCAGCAAGCGTCGCTCATCTCGCCCAACCCCCGAGAGAATGCCCACAATTCAGGCTATCCAAGGGATCCAGGCTTGCGCCTTCTAATACAAATACAACTCGAAAACAAATGTTAGCAAGGGGGGACATCAGAAAATGCTGAGACAAGAATGCGTCTCTGAGAGGACACTAAGTGTTGCTCTATTCTGGAATGCACACACATATATTTATATATATTCAAAAAAAGTTAATGTCCACGGCTCCCTCCCATGTGACCATATGTCGCCAATAGCAAGCCAAGATGCATCGTAAAGTTCTATTGCCATTTTGTAAATTTTCATAAACAACAACGGATTTATGACCCTGAGGGCGAAGAAGAGTAATAGTCTAAAGGGGAGGAGTGTGGTACGTCACACCGAGACGCCATCTTACACAGGAAAAGGGAAGTGCACAGTAGAGTTCCAAAGTAATTATCTCTGTGGGCTGCTCGCATATCCTCAGTCAACGCATGCAATGCTTTATTTGAATTTCCCTTGACAATGTCCTAAACGCGGCCTTAATTTTCAACTATGTTGTTTCAATACATGAAAAACTCAAGAACAGCAGACCTATGGCTCATTACCCACTTCTTTTGATAATTACATTATACATAATTGTATAATAATAATAATAATAATCTAACCAGTCACCAATTAGGCGAGCCCACAGTTTTACCTTAAACACCCAAAAAATAATGAACGTTTTAGACTATCCTATCATTACTAGATTTGAAATAAGTGACAGGTATGCAATATTTTAGGTTTATTTGATTCTAAAATACAGACAGCTCCAACGGAAAAAATAATCGGATAAGAAACACTATTTTTGCATGCAGCCAGTAGGTGCCAACGATTTAGCTATTTCAATCTTGTTTAAAATTTCACGGAAACTGGATACATTATATTGGTACTTCACTGTAAACAGAAGTAGGCCTAATAGTGACAACTGGATGAGTTGTCAAAAAATGAATGTTCAACAGGAGACAGATCTAATGGTTTCAGTAGTAAAAACACTCCAACGAATGCAACAGAAAAGGCTACTGTTGAAATATTGCTTTTAAAACACATTTTTCAGTTTATCCAAAATGTACCTAGTATCTGTATCCTTTTATGAGCAAAATATCCATGCCAAACTGAAAGGATGTCCGCTTGGATGAAGGCTAAGTGCAGGTCATCCTCTGCGGATGAAAAAGACCTTTGTGCATGCATGATTGGATGTCAGAATGCTTTTTGGCAAGCTTAATTATTTTTACAAAAAAGAGAGTGTTTCTTGTAGAGTCAATGTCTTGACCTCCATCATTTTTTAGGGGACTCTACGGTGATGATTCTGGAAGAAAGATCTTCAACACTCTCGACATACTCGGACTGTCTTTCAACAGAACTTGCATCACAGTCACTGGTAGCGTTTTTGTCAGTCGCAGTAAGAATAGGAGAAGGTTCATCCTTCTGATCCTTCTTCCATTTCATCCTCCGATTTTGGAACCAGATCTTGATTTGACGCTCAGTGAGGCAAAGTGCATGAGCAATCTCCACTCGCATACGGCGGGTCAGGTATCGGTTGAAGTGAAACTCTTTCTCTAGTTCCAGAGTCTGGTACCGGGAGTATGTCTGCCGTCCACGTTTTCTGTTTGGCTCTGTGGGAGAGGGTTACATATAGCACAATCCATGGATATGTCCGTACCCATAGCGGATGTTGTTGCCTTGGGAACTCTTTAAAAATAAACCCAATACTTTTGGCATGTCCATAGGTCAAAATATTGTTGTTAATAAAGACAACACATGTTGGGTTTTTGTTTCTTGTTGACAAGAGTTTAATTTAAACCAATCAATATAATATTTTTTAAAGTACGTCAATTGAAATTCACTGTGTTAGTCAGCGTGCACCAGTGGATTGCAGGCTAAATCATTATCTTTTGGGGGAAATTGTATATCACAATAATAAGTCTGAAAGTTTTCAATTAAAAAAGCTATATAGATTATATTGCGTTTTTGTGTTATATTAGTTTGTATTGTGTATCTTACGTGATCTGTTTTACACAACAATTATGTCATATCTACCACATAGGAAAAGCAAGTATAGGGCTATGAGTACAAAAAATGCAAAAATGCAATTGAATCGTGCTGAAGCAAGGAAATAATGAATTTGTGGTCAGATAACTAATTACTTTATCAATAAAAGTGATGATGATTCCTTCAATACAATACAGCGGCCAACCCTGAATTAATTAAACAATTTAGAACTCTGTTAGAACTGTTAGAACTCTTTTAATATCACGACAATATATATATATATATATATATATATATATATATATATATATATATATATATATATATATATATATATATATTGTCGTGATATTAAAAGAGTAGCATGCAGAGACAGTAGCCTACCTGATGTTCTCATCCATGGGTACATCCGGTAGTGTTTGTCTTCTGTTGAGGTGAGGGGGCCAAACAACGTCTGGCCCTGATCGAAAGAGCTGCAAGGCAGAGTGTGCACGTCTGGTTCCTGCCCATAGCCCGAAGTAAATTTCGGATGGCTCTGGTAAATAGTATTATTGCTGCTGTAAACCCCCAACAAAGATGGTGGATAGGCAAACCGTGCAGCGCTGTGGACTGATCCATGTTCATCTTCACTGGGTCCAAGAACGCAAGACCCTCGGCCAGTGTGTGGGAAGAACGTACCAGTTGTTGGAAATTTGCTAAAAATACCATCCAAATAATAAGAACTCATGTTTTATTTCTCTCTGATTTGTTGGTCCAGAATCTTCAGTGTCGTTTTTACGAGGTAGTGTGATATATGACAGCAATACACTCTAGATTTACACCAAGCCCCATTTTCGGGACCCAGAGAACTCACCCATGTGATTCAGCACATACCTCAGCAGCCAATCAACATTTAGACAGACGTTTAATTATGGTGCAGACTACGAGTGGGATTAATACAGTGTACAATCACTCTGTTGTTCTCCTTCTCTCTCTCCTGGCTCTCTTACAAACCCACATATTTCTTACATAAACACTAAAACATACGCTCTGCTTCAAAAAGCACTTTAACCAAGAATATTTGAAGTCTTTGTTTAGAGACATTATTTTGAAGGTCCTCTATAGAGGACATATATGGGCATATATGCTCATACACAAAGGACTGCCAAACCATAAAAATATAAATCAAGTAGTTGCTATACAAACAAATGCAGTAAGGCCTGCCATTACCGTCACCAAAACATGGGTCATGGTGTCAACTCAATACCATTGCTAAACTTTAAAAACGAATGTTAATGTTACATCTTTAAATCAGAACAGTTTGCATGGATACAAAAGAAAGAGAAACATTTCACCTTTCCATCTTACGATAGCAGATTTGCCGATATTGGCTTTTGAGCTATGGGCCTTTTGATGGCCCTCTTCAAAAATAAGGGAGATAAAAAACGTGAAAACGTCTATACTAAAACTGGCATGCATGTTGTTTATATGTACATTATTATTATTATATATATTTTTTTAATTATACCCCTCAAAAACTAAAACAATAACTATAATATTTACAAAATGTGGCAACGTCTAAAGGCCGATTGCAAAACATGGTTTTGTAAAGCATTTGTCTATTTATCTTTTTTTTGTGAACCATTTTGATCGGGGAATAGGCCTGCATATTTGTACCCAATATTAGATTTGTAATCTACTTTTTTTAAAGGAGGTTTAAATTTAGAATACATAGTTGAAAAAGTATTCGGATGCATTTATTTAAAGTCTATTTGAGTTGTTTAGTATTTGCATGATGTCTTTTGTACTATAGCCTAGGCTATGTGATAACATGTAAACAACATTGTTTTAAGAAAAAACGAAAATACCACGAATATATAATAACGCATATTACGTGTGATTAAATGTAATTCAGAATCTGTATTTGTATGAGCTACTTGTGTTCATTGGAATATAGCTTAACATTTTATGAATTTTTTAATCACAGAAAAAAGTAATTTATGACTATAAATAGTTATATTTATTATATTATCATCAAGTGTATCAAGTATAATGAACTGCATCCTTACTGAAAATGTGTTTAGACAAGCATAACTAAAGCAGTCAATTATTAGGACTACACACTGTGTGGAACATCATTTTGTAATCGCAGAAGAGGCCAAACTATGGGGGGAAAAACATTTTTGTAAACTGTGACATTTAAATTAGCTGGCAAATGGTGAAATAAAGTCAGACTATTATGGAACATTGTCGCCACCCTCTGGCTATATCCAGTAATAGAAGAAGGGAGAGATGAGCTGAGCAGACATTTTGCAATAACCCCCACCAACAAAAACACGAAACAGAGGGTAGCAAGAGTTGTTGCTGATGACTCTATACCAGATGTTTACATAATACATTTGTCAATTTTGAAATTGCCTATTTTGTCCATAACTATTAATTAGGCCTACATAAAATGAAAATAGTGCAAGTGCCAATTTGCATTGGTACTTTTTTTTGCAAAGAAAGAGTGAAAAGCGTTTCCCAGGCCAGGTAAACAAAAGGAGGTTCGAGATGACCATGAGTCCTGCGCACAACCATCAGCAAGACTCCAATAAAGCTGATCATTTCCGCTGGGCCTTTTGTCCCTATAGAGCAGTCCCATTGAAAGAGAAAAAAAAACAAATGGGTGCCGAATTCTGGAAACAACCTAATTGTGTCTGGACAGCAATAAAACCATTAAAAGTGGAATGCCAGACAGTATAGCCTACCAGGCGTTTTATTGCTATGTCTCTGGTCGAGCCTTTGAAGTTTTCGTCCATCTGCACCCTCTGACACATCATTGCATATAGACCACGTATATTATATTGTATATTATATTTTGTTACTAATAACCTATTTGTTTAGCTATACACCCATTCGTTTGAATAAAATAGCTAGGCATATATCCGGCGAAGTATTCATTGTTCTGGTGACCTGTTCCTTTTATTGGTTGCATATGCCTTATTTCCGAGTTCAAAATATGTTGTGTTACATCCAAGGGAAAACTTGTGATATTCCGACAGAGGATAATCCATTCATTAATCTGTAAGAATGGCTAGTCAGACGTAGACATACATCAACGCACGCAGCACGAATATAAAACATATGAGCAACAGAGTTGATTTATATTCGGATACTAAGGATTTGAATGCATTATAACCTAAATTGACTTTTCAAGGAAGACGATGCTTGGATAATTTAGGCAACTAGGGAATAACACAATTGAGCCAAACTAGCTAACGTTGGCAACATTATTTCAGGTTTCATCCTTGGAAGCTCTAGAGGTCTTTCGCTCGCCTTTCAGTGCTTTGCACCCCATAAACTGTTATAGTGGTAATTGTCTTTTATGACTGTATACAGCTAACAACATCCTCTGCCAAGAAGCCCATGCCTTCTGCAGAGTGCGAGCTGGGCCTGCCTGTTTGCCCGGAATCCAGACACGTTTGAACAGAATATACACAAACACACACACACAGAACACACACACACACACACACACACACACACACACACACACACACACACACACACACACACACACACACACACATAGAGATAGAGAGAGACATACACACAAACTCACTTAACGATCACAAGCAAATATTATCGTCGTAATCTGTGAGCGTTAATGCGTTGAATTTAACTTGATAAATGCTATTGAGTAGGCCTATATTTTCTCAATTTGGGTTGACCAAATATTGCTTCTTGAAGTAAAGTCATAAAGGTTACTTTTTTGCCATTAAAACAGATGTGAACAAAAAAAAAACGCAAAGGTGTTATTAAAACTGTAAAATGATATTTTTTTAAAGGATAAAATTAAGTTATGATGCAAGTTGAATGCGTCAGCTTATAATTTGCTTTATTCAATAAATAAAGTACAAATTACATTTAGTGAAACAAACAAAAAACGTGTGCGGTCAACAGACCGTGAGGTATTTTTTTAGACGACAGTGTTTTATCTCTAACCAATACTATATTCCTTTAAACTCCCTGAAATTGAGACAATTATTTGAACGAAAGTATCATGGAAACAAAAAGTTAAGGTACTTGCAATTAGGTAGTTGAAAGACATTTAGGTAGTGAAAACAATATTCTTGTTAATAATTTATAATGATTAAATCTATGCGCATATTCAAAAAGCTTTTGAGGCGCATGCACCATCCCAAAAGGCTATGCTGTTTAAATGAATTAAACTCATGGTTACCAATACTTTAAGTAACATGGTTGAACGACACTGAAAATGTTCACATTTACAAACTATAAACTCAGCAGAATCTGAGACACATATTAGCTACAATCCAGACAACACACATCTAAGAACATCCATACACAAACAAGGACAAGGATCCGACCAATAACCTACACGTCATACAGTGCCTCTGGAATCAATGTAGCCAACAATCATCATACAAAAACGACTGAGCACTGTTAAAATTGTGCAATGTATAAAGGTAGTTTCATTCAAATTGACAATTTAAGCCGGACATGCTTTTTACAAGACAATTATAGGTCTAACCGCTTTTTGTAGAGCTAACAATAAGACAACGAGGTTTAAAAATCCAGTCCAATACAGCAGGGGCTCTTATTAAAAGCCTGATAATAAAAGCCTATAGCTTTATTCATCAATCGTCTTTTGGTCCACCGTCTTTGTTAAACTTCTTCATTTTCATCCTGCGGTTTTGGAACCAGATTTTAACCTGTCTCTCTGTGAGGTTTAACAGCCTCGCTACCTCGTACCTACGGTCCCGAGTCAGGTATGAGTTAAAAAGGAATTCTTTCTCCAGCTCGAGGATTTGATGTTTGCTGTATGGGCAGCGCTTTTTTCGCGTGGCACTCGCATGAAGCCAGTTGGACACGGGGTTATCTGAAAAAAGGGTGTGCGATACTGGTGTAAGGCCAGGTTTGGCTGGCCTAAATGTCCAAACATCACTCATAATGACTATTATGATACCCACACTGCCTCTCTTCTAACCATGGCAAATACAGAAGTAATTAACACCTAATTGATATAAAGCAACATGAAGCACGCTTTTTGGCCCTTTGCAACTTGTTTATCTTGTGAAACGTGTAGAATCCAATTATGTAAATGGTGTGAGAAAGCTAGCTAGCGCATAAAGAAATGGCACGCATAGTGGGACCATTACAGACTAGCAGCCCATATAGCGGTACATAGGCAATACCTGCAACGCTGTGGCATCGCAAAATATAACATGATAAACTAAAGATTTAAGAGCACTTACTTTGATCAATCCCGGATTTGTCGTTCTCTACAATTATGTCCCCAGCCTGGCCCATCATTGTGTCCTTGTTCACTGGGGAAACCGTCGACACGGTCCCGTTGGCATAATCGGATAGTAGCAATGCTGTATGGGGACCAGCTAACGCGACGTCTCCGCGATTACTCAAACCCTCTGGTCTGATGCCGTAGTGGTGGGTCCTAGGTAACCCAGTTAGGGGCAGGGTGCCGGAGAGAGGCTCCAGTACCCATGACTGCATATAGCGACTATCCGTGTCCCCAGCGGCAGGGCCTTGGGGGTGGCCGTAAGGGTGATGATAGACAGAGGACACAGCTCCTGGAAAATGACCCGGTACATGGCTCCAGGATGGGCCGAAGACCGAAGATTTGGTCGGGAAGGTGCAGGGCCCAAGCTCACCATGATCGCTGACTGGGGTGGTTTGTCTCACACACTGGATCCCCCCTGACCCAGAGGAGAATCTGGGCGCGGAGAGCTCCTCGCTCTCGGGGAGAATAAGAGAGTCAACGTAGTAACTTGTCAGCGTTCCGGATGTCGACATGGCAAAATACTTTCACATAGGCCTAAACTACGCATTCATTAGGATACGATAGTACAAAAAAAGAAAGCGCGCACATACCGAACACACATACACATGCACTAAACCCCCGTTACAATATCACAATCTGAAGAAATCAAGTAGCAACTTGGCTCCTCAAAGAACTACAGTCGATAGTAGTGAGGCCACTAGCTCACATTCTATTGGGTAGTCCACGCACGTGATCATAAAGGCTGAACAATAAATAATAAATCAATCCATAATACCATTAAATGTTCGCCGATCTCTCTTATAACGTATAGTTTTAAAGACAAATATTGAATATGTTAGCTTTATAATTACTTGTGGAAACTGTAAATGAAGATTGTTCAACAATAAAGTATGGCTAATATAGGTGGTTCTGTAGCTAAGTTAAGATGAGACCAGTATAGGAAAAATCAATCCCATGACACCACGATCATATAGAATTTCCCATGTACAATTTTGAAGGTAGGCTAATTTATTTCCAATGTAGGCTATATTGCCATGCCCACAGACGGCATTATAGACGTCCAAAAGTATTAAAATATCCTTCTTATTCTTTCACTAAGTGAAATATTTTCTTTATTTCAAACTTATTTTACGTAGTATAAGCCCACTGTGAGGATAATTAAGGCCCCTCAAAATTAAACAAGATCACGTTGACAAATCACTTTCAACTCGTAAAATAGTTAGTTTGTCTGTTAGATTGTCAAACCAAATATTAAATGTTCTACATAAAAGTATTGTTCAAAAACTAAACCATTTGTCTATTAGCAAGTTAAGAAGATGTATAATGCAATTTGAATTAACTTTTCTTAACGTTTTATTAGGCCTAAATGAAATGTTTGTAAACAATATACATTACTGCGATGACACAGAAGCTTCCGTAATCTTTATTTAAAAAATGCCCTAGGCCGTAGGCAATTAAAAAAGAAACATAATTTCTGCATATTGCCTCTATTTTATATAGTAATATTAGTAAATGTGATATCTCAATAGGCAATTTAAGTACAAATTTTGTGAACATCTATGGAAAAATCACTGGGTTCATTACGTTTGCGTTTTAACTTTTCAGTTTTATTCATAGCGCAAAAAGGTGCGCCCAAACAAATACAGTGTATTACATACAAAATCAACCGAAAATGGATATGGTGAGATAAAGAACGCGGATGTATATCGTGAAAATATATAGACTGGCCTATACAATATAATTGCGAATAAGAATTTCCATACCCGTGTCACAACTGAAGTCTAACATTGCACACATGCAAAAAAGATACGGTCATATGCTCAGCATAAATCTAACTGTATCCCATTTTGAAAGACTATTTTTGTAATATTTAGAGGTATAGGCTAAGTCAATACGGACGGTTAAAAATAAATATAAACTACGAAATGAATTTAAAACGATAGGAGATTGTTGGAAAGGGCTGCAATGTCGCTATTTATTTTATTTTCATTTGGAAAGAATATGTTATTTTTGTTACATATATATGTTAGTCTATGCCTACATGGGACTTAATGGGACTTGATGCTGGCCTGTCATCAAGTATCACGAAATTATATTGACTATTTGATAATATGCTGATTAAAAGGTACAGCATTAAAAGTTGAAAATACAATATGAGCAAGGCATAGTTCAATATTTTCTTTAATACGTGGCATTGCCCAGTTGTAAAAATAACAGAAATGGTTTCCCACAGACAACTTAACGTCATATTTATGACCATGAAATAAACTGAATGCTGGGCCAACACCCCACAAGGCCACAGGCACTCCAACATTAAGAAATCATCCCCAACGCGTTTAAACCCTTTATATATTTTCGCAAGTTAAGTAGTGTGTCAGATTTTGCAACACTTAGCCTATATATTAATCGAATCATACTGCAAAAGCAGTGAGCTTGAGATACGTCAAAATAAGATAGAAAAAGTGCCGCATTTGCGCGCTAAAACCTTATATAACCGAGCTATACCAGCTTCAAAAGAAAAAAGGATGCACACAAAGCAATAGATCTAAGGCTGTAAAGCTAAATCAGGGTGTTTTAACACGGTCCTAGTTTACCACAGGGGCTATTCAGTTCTTTTACCCGATGATAACAGCCTGTCTGGAGGATCTAAATATCGCCATAAAGCCTTTCCTCTCTTTTGTGTTGGCCTCTATTGCGCAGCGGAAGCATCCGGTACGTTGCCCACAGTCGCGCCACTGAGGTCGCTGTTGCCTACTCAACTTCCACTTCCCCTCCACTGCAGTGGTCGTAACCGAGGCCTTGTCTGCGGTCTCTGCGTCACGACTGACAGATAGCACAGATAGGTTTACTCTTTTTTGAAGCCTACGTACAATTCAGCTTTAAATTGGTTGGTTCAAAATATAAGCCCATATATTACCCAAACGTAATGTAGTCATAGGCTACAAAAGAGAAATTAAATGCAATAAGCATATAGCATACGTAAGGAAGAACACAGAGCAGCCATACGAAAATATGACGGCGTGACAATGTGGGCAGCGCTTTTCTTTATGAAGCGTTTCCAAAATAACTGATCACTGTTTATTAACACTTCATGCGTTATTTCCTGGTTAGTTGAATGACTTGGGCGATTTCGATGCATTTAACTGGAATAATTCAGACAGTTTCGTGTTGCAGGGTAACGCTGTAAAGATCCCAACAACATGAAACTACCTAAACCAATCGACAGTCGTGTCCGAACGCATCATCCAGTGTATTATATACAATACATACAACGTTAGCAGCCCTAATAATATACAGTACATTAGCTACAACTGAACTGCTTCCAACATGCAGGTAAAAGCCAATACAGCATATAGGCTATGTATTCAATGAAACTCACTCACCCATTCCTTACGGTAATTCATAGAACAATTATTACTTTATCCACAGCAAGATTATGCAAAATGTCTAACTTTGTAGCACTGTCTGATGCCTCCTCTCCGTCTGCTCTGACACGAATGAAGCTACTCATTGAAGGGAGCGACAATCGTCATAGCCTAGCGAGTCATAAAACTACAATAGCCGGGTTGGCATGCAAGCCAGAAAAGTTATAGCCTTTCCGTCGATAATATTATCTGTATTATTTCCGATAGAAATGAAAGAGATCTTAAAAGACAAGTATGAACTGGTTGCCGTAGGTAAGACCAAACAACACGCAAATGGCCACTGCACGGTATAGGCTAGCTGTTAGATTTCAAGAAAGGCCTCCTTTACAGACAAAGAGAAAAAAGTAAAGCCTACGGTCAGCAAGAGGAAAAAAATATTATCTTGAACTCAGAGGTGAACTGATAATTTATTACGGATTACACGAAATCAGAAACTAATATTTACATACTACTGTACAATAAAATGCTAATTGATGGTTATATAATAATGTATACTATAGGCCTCAGCTTATCTCCACATAAAAAGTAACGTTGATGAACAGTAAATGCAGTATGTATATTTAATCCCTATAGGCTATACATTTATCTTAACTCAAAAATGTGATGATTTATAAAGGTATCAATAATAATGCTAATGATAAAGGGATCAACGTAGCTAAAATGGAGGAAGGGGATCTACTTGATGTCATGCGATTCCAATTAGATGACAATTAACATGGGCATATTTCATACGTAGCAATTTTTATGAAAAGCCTCTTTCCATACATACATAAATATTTACATTTAAAATGTAAACATGGATGTCTTAATTGGACGGGTACATTTTTCAAATATAGGGTATTGCCGATTTCGGACTGTCAGGCCTTTGTCTCACCCATGGGCGACATAAAGAAATGACAAACAAAAAAGCTGATGGTCCTATTATTTATGTTTCTATTTCAGTTGCCACAGAGAAAGATAGAAAAACAACCAATTGTGAATAAAAAATAGGAACCCCTCACAATTTGCAGTTGAAATACACTTTTAGTTTAAAGCTCATTGCACTTTATTTCATGACGAAAATCCATAGTTTGCAGTGTTCTCGCGGACTCTGTTTTCTCTTGTCATTTTCTTCAGTTTCATTCTGCGGTTCTGAAACCAGATTTTGACCTGCCTGTCAGTCAGGTGCACACTCTTACTGATCTCTAGGCGACGCTCGCGAGTCAGGTACATGTTGAAGAGGAACTCCTTCTCGAGCTCCAGAGTCTGGTGTTTCGTATAGGGGCAACGTTTTTTCCTGCCGCTTTTTGCTGTCAGCCAGTTAGCCGTGCTCTCGCTTTTTGTGTCTCCTATGAAATAGTAGGGAAATCCTTTTAGAGTGGCAACACTTAAACATGGATACTGTGTGTGTGTGTGTGTGTGTGTGTGTGTGTGTGTGTGTGTGTGTGTGTGTGTGTGTGTGTGTGTGTGTGTGTGTGTGTGTGTGTGTGTGTGAGAGAGAGAGAGAGAGAGAGGGGTGCTGGATAAGTTCCTGATAAAATAGCAAATATATTGAGCTCAGTCTGTGTACTTCAACCTGAAACATGTGCAAGTATTGTACATGCATTACACATTTAAAATATACCAAAATCAAAATAAGGAACTTGACGTCCTTCAAAAATGTATCAAAGCTAGGAGGTATCAAAGCTTACAGGTTTTCAATCTTATTTCTGTTAACAAGGCAACCGTGTTTGCATGGGTTAAGCCTACTTGTAGGAGATAAAGACCAGCGTGTAAATGTAGGCTAGTCATTTTCTTTCAAGTCTCCACAAAACAATGCTAATTTCTTTCAAATTTATCCTTGCCTAAAATTGTCATTGAAATATTTCAGCTCACAGTTTAAATGAGACCTCCACCTCCACCAAAAACTTCCTAGGGCCCCACTCTTAAAAACAGCTTGCAATAGGCTGCCACTATTCAAATAAAGTGCAACATTTGGAGACCCAACATAAGGCAGGTGCCCCACAACCTTTAGCGTCACATCTGACTCAAATCAAATGAAAACAACTATGGCTGACCACACCTAAACTGATCTTGACTTACCTTTAGTGACATTTGGTCTGTCTTTATCAAGCTCCTCTTTTTCGTCAGAAGAGAAGGCTTCAGCCTCAGAGGACCTCGTCTCCTCGTCCCCCGGTTGAGCGTGCTTCTGCAAAGGCACGTTTCCCGAGGAGACGCGCTCCTCGGTGTTTTCTCTTAGCTGCGTCGTGTCTGGAGCCGAGGACGTCGGGGGTGGAGGGGTGTGGAAGCGAGCTGGAGTAGAGGGGTGTAGGCCAAAGTGAGAATGGGACGGATCCGACTGGGGGCCGTTGTAAACTTTATGAGAATGTGCATGCGTCTGTGATAGGCGGAAGTAGCCCGGCACAGGCACTGAGCCTCCACTACTGCCTTCGGAAACCGTGCACGAGACCGAACCAGAGCCAGAAATTAGTCTAGAGTATGTGAGGTCTTCGGCAGTCGAGGCTTTCAGGCATTTTTGCTGCTCATATAGACAGTAGGCGCTCTCCTCCTTAATGCTGTGCGGGAACGAGCAGGGCGCGACCTGCTGGGAACCTACAGTCTGCTCCTGTTCCATTCTAGATGACCTCTGTGCATCCATCCACATCTCCATACCCGACATGTAAGCGCCTGGCATGGGCATCATGGTTTGGTGACCAACCTCGTTCCTTTTTCCTACACCTGGAAAGTATCCATAATTCTGTAGTCCAAAAGGCACCTCTGTGGCAGTGTTGTACACACTGCTTACTGGGTAATGGCCCCCTCCAACATCGGTCCGGGCATTGATCAGAGTGTCCACTAAAAATGCGTTTCCTGTGGGGCTGTCTGAACAGGACATTATTGTGGTGTATTTTGGCGAAGGAATGAGATAGCCCTTTCTGGCTGACATTTCTTGTCGAAAACATGCTGTATATGATTAGAAGTTACCCCATCTCCAGCATGCAAACTGCAAAGCCAATGGAAGTGCTTGTTGGTCGGCTGTCCCTCCCACCTAAAAGCTACGTAGCAGTCCAGGCAATATCCATCTTGGAGCTGAGGCACAGAATGAAAACGGCACGGTAATCAGCTCTCATCTCGGTTTAATGCACCACCGGTATCCAAGAGCTAAGGGTCTAATTATAAAATGAAACGGTTTTTGTTGTTGTTGTTGTTGGTTTTTTAAACCAAGTACCAAACAAATTGAATGTGCAAAGCTGTTAATAGGCTAATTGTCTGTCGTATTCCCCCATACAGTGTATGTTCCAACAAAGAACAGATTGCTTATTTGTTTTGCGTAATTTTGATGACTGTTATTCACACATTTTCATAATTACTAGCACGACTTTCTAAGCTTAGGCTACTTCAACCATTTTTCCAAATGTCTCCAACTTAATTTAATTTTCCATTTAATCTCAGAAAAAGGTAGGTTTAACAGTAAACTATGCATAAGACCCAACGATCAAAGCTTATAGAATTGTTTAAGCTGGAAAGGCCTAATATTCTTTTAAAGCGAGCTGTAGAACTGCTTTCAGCAAATTGCCTGTACCCTGTGGGATAAATAAGTTCATTCTTACACCGCATTTAAAATTAGTATGAATGGGATGTCTATGCTTTGTTATAGTAGCTAACTGGACACCAAACACAGTTGGATAAAAAAAAAAAAAATTGTAAGAAATGCTGTTACGCTAATATTTTATTTTATTATTTTATTATATTATTATGTTAGGTCAATATATTGTTAGAAAATGTGAATTCATTAAATAATAGAGATACCTATGTTTTGTAAATATGGTTTGAAAGGCAATGCAGCTTAATTTTACAATTCAATTTGGCCTATGTTACGAATTGGGCCGACAGCAAACGCCGGTAATGTTAAATACGTGCACTTTCGCTGGTTTCTTGTCAAACTTGGAGCCAGTAATTTCAATAAAACTTCCATTTTGTTTGCCCTTGGCCATATGCACCCTGTAGCTACAGGGTTAAGTTAATTCCAGCCAGCTTTGCTACTCCAAGCCCAGACGTGCTTTGGGCCCTGAGTTGTTTCACCTTGTTATTCGCCTAAAATGTGTAGGAACTGCAATAATTAAGTTTTTCACCAATTTTATGTTTTCGCTGTTTAACTGAAAGCCGCCGAGTTGTCGTTGCGTATCGATGATTCTATTACCCCTAATGTAACTTTCAGCAACTCTGTTTAAATGCTGGACCCATCCCTATACAGGTCTAGTTTACTTTATTGGAGTTGGGGTGCATTGGTGGGTCTAACTTTTAGGGGTGGGGTAGACAAAAAGGTTTATTTGATGCACTGCGTGCCTCGGTTTGAAGGCTATGACAAAGGCCATGCATGCATTTGCGCCCAGTTCAGCACATATGCCACGAACAATCTAAGTAATCAAATATTACTCTTGCAAATGTTAGCTGCAGTGCAAATCTTGACCGCAAATATGATCCAATAACGTGGGAATAGATAGGTCCACATGCATAAGTTTAATGCATAAGCCGAGTTTAAATAGTATCCTGCACACTATTTGCTTGCAATGACGCGTAGACCTATTCTTTATATGTTTCAGAAACAGCTAATAATAGAGGCTATTACATCTCAAATTTTCACAGCTGTCCAGCTATTATTTCGTCCAAACAGCTTTCTTTAGCCGCTGTCTTTGATCGAGCACATATAGTTATGGCCGAAGAGGCCGTTCAAGTCGGATCATGTTCGCCGTGAGTGCAGTTTTAAAAAATAATGTGGTATTTTATTACAACTATCGGAAGTATTTATTTTTCACAAGAGACAAAAGAGAATGAGAGTTCATCCATGTGCACGTACAGATTTAGAGAACCTTCTTTCATGCTTGTTTTCTATTGATACTGAATCTCGTGTAGATCCACAATCTTTGTATCGCATTACGGACGAATTAGGCATGGAAAGAATACAATTTATTTTGGGCTTTCAACTGTGCAGGCTATCATGGATTTTATGAATCTGACATTGCTACAACGTAGACTATGGAGACTATTGCAGGCAATTGCATGCAATTTTAACTAACTATGCAGCTATGGAATACGGTACAGGCCTGTAGGCCAAGAGGCCACTTTGCCATTTCTATTCTAACAATAAACTTGAGCTCAGCTAAATTAACAGCACATGTAGAGGTCTGGCCCAGATGCATCGCCTCATTAAGGCCCTCGGCAAATACTTTTTCTGCAGTCGATAGTGCATGAGCATTTGAGACTTAAGGTAACAACAGACTATAGGCTCTGTCTTAAACAATAAATCTACAGAAATGCAAGACAAATTGTCAGAAGGTGTTTGAAGATAACCACTTAGCCCAAGTTTCATGCTAAAGTAGGCATACACTCTGGCATATTATAGGTCGGCGTATTGTATGTGCATTTTTTTTTTGTTACCTTTATAGGCTAAGAAAGAATACTTATTCTGATGAGTCCTTGCAGACGAAAATATCCACGGCCATGACATTGGTCCCATTAGCGCCACCCAGTGGAATGTGTCGATTTTTTTTTACGGCGATAAGGCTACTGCATCGATTCAAATAGCGTTGCTGGAAAGTAATCTCAAATGAAGCCGAAGCAGCCAAAGAACATAGGCTTTTCGTTTGCGTCCTCTCTGTCGTAGCTTTTGCCTCCTTGGTAACAGTTAATAACCTTGGGTCTCAGACGGTTTATGACACTGCACTCCAATTGTACAAATGCTCCAGACTTTCAGACGTTTTATGACCACGTTGCTGAGGCAACGCGTAGGATGTCCCGTAATTAGGGACGGAATTCCTGCGCACAGTAAAGGATGCGCGAGGCAAGGCCGAGCTGTGGCAGAGAGAAGCAACCATAAACTTCGCCTCTCTCACCCGTTTATGGCCCTTTTGACTGTCATATATGAACGCCAATGCGCTGCGGCTAGGTCTCATAAACAGAGACATTATAACAGCAAATATGGCGATCCCCACTAAGCAGAATGTAATAGAGCAATGTCTCCAAATCCAATTCTAGAATGGCAGGACAAGTTGCACGCACAGTTTAAATTCAAATAGCAAATCCAAAGGCACATTCAAAGTCTTACTGTTGTGGTCAAGATATTGTATTGAGACAAACTGTAGAAGTTCAAATGCAGTTCACTGCTTAATCAAAATGAATATTTGGGGCTTTGAACTATCATAGCAAAATAGACTTCCAATGTTTGTTGTTCATTTTCAACTCTTATAAATACAGTTGTTTTCAATCAAAATGCTGTCCTTGATTATTTATTTTTAACTTAAAAATTGTATGATGCTGGTAATCAAGATTTGTATTATCTGTCAAAATGTTGGTATGAAAATTATATATTTACTTGATTATTTTCAAGTCAAGAACCAAAAAAGTTATGACATTTAGGTTAACTACAGATTTGCAGGATCTTCCCCGTGCGTAAACCCATCAGCATTACATGGGTTAACAGCGCTTGGCGATAGATGGAATGGAAATAAAAAGCGTGCACATATGAGTATTTAAGAATTATATTTTTAATTTCGAAATATTGTATATTACAGAATATTTTGGCATAGCCTTCCAAGCAGTTGATTTAATAGCATGTCCCTGAACATCCTTGTCTTGAAAGTACACATTTTTCGTTCATATTACAAATCACTGCACAGTGAGTAATTTCCCAAAAGATTTTGTAATCTGAACAAGTAGCCTAACCGGTATTGAAAGAATTTGTAGACATACAGCAAAGTATCTTACCTGTGTGAGTGTGTAAGGCCTATCTCAGTGCACTTAGACCAGTGGAACTGTAGGATAAGCTTATCGCTGGTTAAGGATGTATAATTAATAGTACAGGTATACCAAATAAATGGTATTAATTGTCAGTAAAATATGTTAATCACGTATAGATTTGGTGTTTAAAGCAACATCAAAAAAAATGTTATAATCGTAGTCTTCATTGTAAGCCACTAATTGCACGGAATATGAATTTGTTATTTTCGGGGACCTTGATAAGCAATCCTTTGAAATGAGAGTTGCTACAAAATAAATTAGATAAAGAGAAACTCTTCATATTCGCATCCAGACAATATTTGGTCACACCTAAGTCCCAATGGTGAAATAGCATACAAGGTGTCCGACACCAGAAAAGTCTTTCCTCTGCCACTTCATAATCACACAATAACAGGGAAAATAACATTTGAGACGATTACGTTGTAGACGACTTGCCCAGTTAGACTGATAGTGTCGTGTGAAAAAATAATTCCAAGCCAACTGTGCGTTACAATTATATCAACAGATGACTAGGCCTATTGTAGACCTAAAGAAGTCATTATTTGCAATCCGCTTTTACGTTTTCAACAAGAGAGAAGTGAGATGAACGTCATAATGTCTTAATTCATGCTCATTCTTTAAAAAAAGGTTTTACATCACGAGATGATGTTGTCCTCGAACTTGAAATTAACCATTGAGTAGGCTATAATTACAGTGTTGCTGCTGCGGCCATGGTTGTTGTTCTTGTCTTATGAGTGGAGTCATCCAGTCAATCAGTCTGTAAACGCAGAATTGTAAATATTCTAATCCTAAAGTAAAGGATTAGAGGTGTAATATTGTAATCGATCTCGATTTAATTTTTTTTCCTTCATACGTCGATTTTGGAACCAAATCTTCACTTGTCTGTCGGTCAGGTTTAGCATCCGGGATAGCTGCAGCCGTTTCTCCTTGTTAATATACACACTAAAAAAGAATTCCCTCTCCAGCTCTCTGATCTGATATTTTGAATAAGGGCATCTTTTCTTGCGGGTTCTCTGTCCATCTGGGGAGAGAAGAGAAGAGGAATCTGGTCACAAAAAATATGAACACAAAATAATCATGAATGATATTTTGGGGTATGCAAATATTGTAAAAGTAGGCCTACATCAAGCACGATGTTCACATGCAAATACATTTATTATAAATAATGTCAATAATTACGCTCAAGTCTTTAAAAATGTTTTACGCCTTGATAGTCTTCGGCACCAGAACATTGATATTTTCTAGCTTGCAAAAAAGAGTGGATCTATGAGATCTGTCAGAAGTTTTCATAGAATCACCTAAGGTCTATGATTATGCATCAACGACAATTGTAGTTTATATTTCAAATAAAAACAGCAAATTGTCCAGGAAAAGCCCAAATCCGCATATTACATATTAGTATATACAATGGCCCATGACAAACTGTACAACAGTTTAAAAACGCATGTGTTCTTTAACACAAAAAACACTGAAACATTATAATACTCTAAATAAACAGATGCCGGGAAGTTAACAGACTTTAATACAAAACCTTGTTTAGGCTATGTAGGCAGTTGTGGAAAATTGAGTTAGAAAAATCACTAGGCGTGTGTGTTTCACGGCCAATTTCAATTCCAAGCACGTGATCCTGCAGTTTATAACAAAGTTTTGTTGGGGAAATCTACAGGCCCTCTATAAACCTTATATGCTTATAAAACAGCTTATAAATTTTTAACAGCAGCGCGCACGATTGCAAACTTTCTCTCATAACCGAGGCGCTGACTTAATACGTACTTCCACTGCTTGATTTCTCCTCATTGTTGCCGGAAGATGACTCTGGGCTGCTGATATCCTCCCGCGGTTCCTTCCCTTCCGAATCTGGGCATGATGGCGCGTGGTCCACTGCAGAGCTTGGTGGCTTGCTGGCCGATTTTTCCCCTGAGAAGTCGTTAGTAGAGGAGCTTTCCGATGCACTCCCATAGGCAGTTTCAAAAAATTGGTCGAATGCTTGAGGCAGGACCCCGTTCCTGCCCACGTTTCCGTAAAAATTGGACGTGGATCCTGCGCCCGAGTGGTGGTGGTAAGCGGCAGCGGCAGCAGGGCTGTTCTTGGCGAACATGTCCCCCATGGTAGTCTGCGCAGATAGACAGTCCCTATGCACCATGTCTTCTGTAGTTGGGTAGCATTGGGGCAAATTTCCCCGATGTGGCCATTTACTGGACGCTTCTATCGCAGCGTAGTCTCTGAAAGTCACCTCTCTGACGGGCTGAACTTGCGGCAGGTTAGAGGAGTAAGAGTAGGTCATGGGGCGAGCAGAATGGTTCTGTGACAGAAAAGAGGGGAGACTAGAGAAATCAGCCCCCGCCGACACGTAGTAGGTGCAACTGGGCAAATACATGTTCGATCCGACGGGAACTCTCTCGTCAAAATCCATCATTCCTATTCTAACTGGAGTTTGCCTTTGGTCGCCCTAAACATTGCTCGCGAGCGCCGTGGCTCATGCCTCTTTGAAGCAGGTCTGCGAAGCTGAATTTTGAGACGTAAGCTGACGTGGAGAGTCATCTCCATCCATTCCAGGAGGCGTACGTCACGTGACAAACACTAGAAATTGACAGATTTTTCAGTGCGCTCGCTTGTGTGCGTGTGTGTGTGTGTGTGTGTGGGGGGGGGGGGGGGGGGGGGTGAGCATGCTTCATCGAAAGAAAAAGAGAGAGAGGTGGGGGAGGTGGGGGGGGGGGGGGGGGGCTGCGCGCGTGTGTGTTGGTGCGTGTGGCATGAAAGAGAAACATACTACTGGTTGTCCTAATGGTTCTTTATCGCAATGCCGGTTTAAAATTAATTCAAGCAGGAGGACTGAAAAAAACGTAGGCTACTTTTGTTTTGGTCGTTAAAATTCATGGGCAAATAAAATGAATTTTTTTTTATAAATGCATCTATTTTAATTCGGAGGCCTACGAGTTTTCGAGCGTTTAATGAAATAATTTATAAAGGTAGCCTTGCCCTCCAAGATGTGTGGAATCGATAGTTTCGTTTTTAGCATTAGACTCATGTTCATCCTAGAGTGCAAAAGGAAATATACCGGTATAAATACGTCTGCATTTGAAATTGGTTAATTTGCTCTAAAACGTTTAGAATTTACTCTCTTGAGTTAAACATTTGGCACTCAGGGTCATGTTCAAGTAACGTTTGATGTTTCTCCCTGTCTGCAGTCAGGTGTACACAGCAAAACAATGACCAAACAGATTGACTGCGTAAACAACACCAAAGGTCACACTATAGCCAACCAACTTAGATAAAAAACCTTCATTGGCTACATAGAACTATTTAATTCTAACATAATGATACTTTGCTGCAGATCTCAAGAAGCTACAAAACCAATGGTCAACTTTATACAGAACCCAGGAGATAAGAAGACAGGCTAATGTGGCATTTTTGTGAACTATTTCGAAGTTGAACTGGTTTTCTTGGTAGAGCACGATTGTTGGTATAGGCCTATCCCAAGTTTGTGACAACGTTCTGTTATTTATTATTACCATGCGGCATATCTGGAACAATAGACTCAAACGTTATGTTCAAAATTCTTATGGTTTAATTTAGAATAGTATATAGGCTAATATGATATCAATAGCGAAGAATATGCCCTATTTGAAAATACACGGACGGTATTTTCCTTTTAAATAGGCTATTCCTATATTATTTAATAGTTTAAAGCTCTGCTACTTCGGAAATTAGCCTATATCTTGACAGAAAATACAAATATCAGCAACAGCCTGAGTAAACCAAATTGTAATTTATGCCTGTAGCTCACTAATGGTATTGTTTGTCAGTTTGTTTAATAAACTCAAAATGGGGAGTTGCCATATAGCTTAGGCTACCACGAGAAATAGTCTCATTTTCAGAAATTATATCTTCAGAATTTGTTAACCATGCCTTCTTCATATTATCTTCCCCTCAAGACCATCTTGGGAAAATAATTTTGAAGAGGCTGCAACTGGAGTCTAATATTGAATAGGAGACCTGAGTACTACTTAGGTCCGCGGCAACTCCCTGGCCCCTGCGCATTTTATAAAATCCCACCGGTCTAGAGATTAAGGTGAGGAAAAGGGTGCATGTAACCCCCCCCCCCCGATGAAACGATAAGTGTGAGTTCAACGCCATGTAAGTACGCCAAAGAAAAAATGGCAAAATATTTAGTTACATCAATCTAAGTTATCCAACTACATAACCCCTATTTGAATAAATCTAGGAACACAGACCCAGTGATGGCCTACCACTCGCTCCACCTCTTCGTCAATTCAGACAAATTCTACGACTTGTGCTGAAGCTTTCAAGTTGTAATTGAGCACAGAGGGCCAAGGAAAGCCAAAGCCAGCTCTGCACAGACTTGCGTTTTTATAGCCCCTTTAGTATTCTACTGCAGCTTTTTCCCCTCTCGGGCAGACACCACTAAACGGACCAAGCTGATAGCAAGTCGCCACCTACAAGGACTAGCAAGCAGCAGAAGTCACCTAAGGCATAGAAGACGTCCTTAAATCTCTAAAGAGACAGGTAATGTTTGTACTTACTCTTGTGTATATCAAGAGAATTTTCTGATGCCAAACGCTCTGATTAATAGCTTAAATAATGTGTTAAATATAGCAGCTAGCGATCAGCCTCAGTATCAAACAAAACACATTCAATGTTAAAATAGTTTTAATTTGTGTTGACCATGTGCCATTTTGAAAGCGCTCTTTTGGTGACCAAAATTGAGACAGTATCATGCGTTAAAGCCTACAAATACCAGCAAAGGCTTTGTCTGTGCGGTCGACTTCAAGTTCGGGGGAGGGAGAAGGCCACCGCCTGTGGCGTGGGGCTGTTTACTGTGAAGGATCAGATGCAGACACCATAAAGGGCACCGTGTGCCCCGGATGAGGCTCCCTTTACAGTTTGATTTTAAGTTCCAAATACTCCTGCAGTGCAGGTACAGACGTGGGCTGAGAGAGTAAAAGGAAATTGGATACTATAGACTTAAATATTTTTAGTCTGTTATGCGTTGTGGCAAAAAAAAAATATATATGTATGCTGCTCATAGCAATTTAGGGCAGACCAGTTTGAAATTTGACATCGCTGCTTCATTTGGTTGTCATTTTCAAACTAGATGCACTTAATCAATGATCATAATATAAATAAATGTTAAACACTGATTAGTATCCACCTTACTCTTCTTACTATAAACAGTTCAAATAAAATGTAAAGTCATTTACTTATTAAAAAAGTAGTTCTATATGCTATTGGCGAAATGAGAACCTAGACTAAGACTAGTTTAGCACAGTATTCCAAATTGATGAATAGCACAATAATCGTCAACGGGATAGCAACAACGACCAATGCGTTGTTTAAAAAACGGTTTTTTCTGTTGTAACACACATACAAAATACTATTGGCAATGTGTCAAGATGTTTTATAGAATCAATTGAGAGCGTATTGTCATTTAACTTTGTTTAACATTTGAAAGCTTATGCGCATTTCACTTAAGTCAGAAATTCATAGTAAGCGACACCAACATTTTCGAAGCAAAGTGCATTAAAATGATCTCGTACTTATTTAGCCAACAATATAGGCGTAGCAGTTGGCCATCCAAGGAAAATACAAATCAATGTTTTTTGTTGCCGTAGACCTAAGTAATTTGGACGAATAGGTGATAGGTCTACAAATGCTACTCAGGTGGCATAAAGTTAACAAAAGTCAAAATAGCCTACATCAAGATAAATGTGAAAAGAACGTTACGAGATCAAATCGAGATGACTATATAAATACACATTTTTGGGAAAAGTCACAAGCCATACTTAAACTATTAAATACCTGAACGTGCGCATAACAACGTATAGGCCTCGTTTAGAAAAGAAAAGAAAGATACCCTAGTAATTTGTATTACCTATAATAGGTTTCATTAGGATATTTGCTTACTTACAATGAGAGCGTTGCTTTTTTATGTACCCATTTTTTGAATAAAAATAAATCAATATGATTATGAATAGCCTACATATACATACCGGTTCTTAAATCATTGACTTCGAGTACGGGGAGTTTAGGGCCTACTAGGCTAATGGACTAACCGAATGAAAAAGATAAAACAAACAGGTCAAACACAAGCATCCTATGAAAATGCTGCACTATAATGTAGTTTATTATGTAGGATATCAATACACCGTCAACTTGTTTACAAACGAATAACGTTTGATTTATCCACAGGTGACATGGATTTGGTCCAACTGTAATAGTGACGACAGAGGGCCTAAGCAAGGACCACACAGAGGAGGACAAGCCAGCACCGGACTCAACCGGCGAATATAGGCCTATGTGAAATATTTTGGAAGACAAACATGCTGTGTTAAATATCGATAGATAATCATAGACAAATAAGCGTCTCGAATAAAACCAATTTCCAAACTTGGATTAAGTAACCCTCGATGGGAAAATAAATTATTATGGACTTCTATTGATCACGCAATTGTAGCACAGATCCTTCAAGACTTAGGGGTTTGAACTTGGTTTTAGCATTACAGGTCACATGATTCTGTACGGATGGCCCTCAGCCCAGCATGACAACATATTGAAGTATTTATTACACTCCATGTCGCGCACCCTGTAACATTCTTTATAGCAGCAAATATATATATATATATATATATATATATATATATATATATATATATATATATATATATATATATATATATATATATATTCAGCATACAAATTCGAATTCCATATTGCTTGTTGTCAAAGCAGGATGGACTATCATTGGCCTAGTCTCTCATCTGAGGCTGATTGTATGTTCAACTAAAATGTCATCCAACAAAATGTCAATGAACTTTACCATACTTTTTTGGCATATCCAGTAGGCTGTGATATGAAATTAAAATAATAAAAAGCCTATCAATAATAGCCTATAGTAAAATATCCCACGATGAGACTGTTAAATGGTGGTGTAGCTAAGCCATTTCATTTTAAACTAGGGTGTGCAAAAATGATTGATTCGAATGCTTTCTTAGCCTTCACGTGCAGACAGACAGCGAAGGTCACTGTAAAGAGCATGGTATTGACCTCGGCTTTTCATCAAGGCTGAGATGGCAAAAGCTCAGAATCCATAAAACGTTACTGACGGAAAAAATAAAGAACTTCTCATACAAATACATTATCTATATTTTAAAAGTGAGGTGAACATTTTAAATTTGTATAGTCTTATTATATGTATGTACCCACATATGCCAACCACGACTAATCAGCTGTGAAAAAAACGCATTTTTAAGCAAACAGTGATGACCTATTGAGACCGATTAAAGACAATTGTAGCGCAAATTTGAAATATTTTGGAATGGAATGAAAGGTTCCCTTATAGTCAGTATTTTAACATGGAATTAAGAGTTTACTGATGCTTATGTACGCTACAATTTTGACTTAATTTGCATCATTTTTATAAAGATTTAAACAGCAATGCCGTCAGTAGGTTTTAAGGTTTCCCAACCAAATTAACGGTAAACGCTTTTATTTTGCATTACGCATTCACTGGCAGATTAAATTGTTTTATACGGTAGGCTGTCATACCTGATATTTCCTTTGGGTGGCAGCAACTCCTAATCTGCCACTGAAAATCAGGGAACGAGCAGTCCAGTCCAGCAGTTTGTCCTCGACCACATTTTTTAAAGCACACCCAGGATTCATTGCGCGTTGACGCAAGTGTGTATAGTTTCTGAGACTGAGTGAGAAGACACAATGTAGCCTAGTCAGTGGCACTTTTTGTTGCGTTTCAAGTAATGTTTTTTGCATGCCTGAGGCCTATAAGCGCTACAATGATAGTTTTGATATTATTTTGTCATAATTTGAATTTGTTTTATTTAATTTTAAATGCACTGTGCAACCGTGAAAGTCAGGTCTAATTTCAAAGCAGCTCGACATGCTACACATCTAAGAAATATCGCTACACAAAAGTTGCATGATCATTTAAGCAAAAACCTATATTGCATCATAGGCCCATAGTTCGGACTTGACCAAACTTCCATTAAAAATATAAATTCTGACCTATATCTATGAAGCAGTGCATGAATATTAAAATTATCTTAATGAATTATCACTGTTACTTTTCGTTTCAGTTAAACCCCTAAACCCACTTAGATCAAGCTCTAATTCGGGCATATTAGCTTATTTTCAAAGTCAAAATTCGATATCAGATGTAATTTGCTTTAGCCGTGCCAAGCCATTTAGCACTCATCATTGTCGTTTGTGGTGCACTGAAACAATAGTAAAGAAACCCCCCTGAAAAATACTGCTCATTCTCTATACACAGTGTTTTTAGAATAAACTCAGTGTTTTATCAACTGCCCCATGATATGAAACTAATACTTCACTAATAATCTGTACAGACAGGTGGCCTACATTGTTTTTATTCGAGTGCAAGCTAAATGTATTCATCCAGCAACAGCCTTTTCTACACGGCAGCCCGGAATGTTCTCTGATCATAGACCTCTCTGCAGACTTTGTAATTAATTTATATTTTCACATGCATTCTTAGAAGATTGATCCACCACACAGGAAGCGCCGATGATAATCTATTGGCTACTCATTCACTGTATTATTGAAGCTAAAATATGTAACAAGACTCCATAATTTATCAGAAAGTATTGGTCATGGCTGATATTGCTCGTGTGTTTGTGTGTGCGCGCTCGCACGTGTGTATGTGTATGAAACTATTCTATTGTTTTGTTATAAGTTATTCTTAGCCTACATTTCTTTGTTTCTCTTGTTACATTTCTCATATGGCAACCCACACACACACACTCACACACACACACACACACACACACACGATGGTGTGTGTGTGTGTGTGTGTGTGTGTGTGTGTGTGTGTGTGTGTGTGTGTGTGTATGTCATATGAGAAACGTTAGGCCCAAATAATACATGAATAGGTACCATATATTGTTCACAAGAAAAACGACACAGCGTATTATTCTTAATTGTATTTTAGAAATACTTTTATTCCTGAATTCGATTTCCAATTAAAAATTTGAGTTGAAAAAAGTCGTGTAACTACAATGACTATATGTGATGACCAAATCAGTACATAAAGGCCTCTATTTTTTTACTTTAAAACATGAATTATCTTCACGGATAGGAGATGACATTTTTGCCAAGTTATACATTGACTTGATTATAACCCACTTTCAAAAATGGAATACGCAGGCCAAGCATTCTTTCGAAAAGTAATTGCTCTATCTAGAAATCAAACCTCGTTCGTTAAGGTGTCTATACACGGGGGAAAACTGATAGGTAGGCTATATTCCTCAATATTATCAATATTAAGGTACCTAAGCATCTTCAACACTAGAAATAGGCCTATACATTTTAGAACATGGTAAGGCGGACTAGTATATCCTGTTGGGGCTATAGAGCAGGCAGACAGGCCTCCATTTGCAAGACACGGATCCATCACTAGATGGCGATATTGACTTACATTTCTGTAGAATTTCAGTTGATGTCTGAATGTTGAGAGGCAAGTTAGACATTTAAAAGCGATTGCATTCCCAAGTTTTGAATGAGCTACAATTAGAGACAGCTTATTCTTGAATACAAAAAACACTCACATTTGTAAGATGAACTCTGAAAGGCTTTAAGTAGGCCTATTTCACCATATTCACATGCCACAGTCGTCCCATTCGACCAATGGCAAATATCTAATTTATTGAACGACTTTAACATTTTGTAGTGTGTGTTTTTCCTACATTGTTTCCAGCTTGTACGAATATTAAACACGAATTTTAAACAGAGCTGGTGATACAATTGAAATGTACACGTTTTATTTAAACAGACTGACTCACCGACATATTTAACTGACAAGCACACAGCCAATATCCATGGAGTTGGGCCTACTTAATTAAAACCACAACAATACGCACACAATATAAAAGCTATGACTCAAATGAATAGGCCTAAATATTCAGGCGACTACATATGCATTCGTTTACAAGAATGATGGAACCATGGATTCATTATGAGAAAAAAAGTGAATGGAAAAGAGAGCACAACAACAAGCGATATGCATGATATAGCTTTTTAAAGGGAGTGGAATATATTAATATTGAATTCCAGATTTCAAATCTTAACGGGCTACATTTTCACTAAACGGATTCAAATAAGGTGAAAGTATAGCCCAACGTTATTTTGCTGAACAGTATACAGGTCAAGGCCTGCATATGCCATGTAGTACGTTGTCTGTTTTCCTGAGCTGAGATTGAGCATGACACAGTCGCATAAAAGCATTTCCACTTCATATGAATTCCACAAGCAACATTGTACAAATCGATACGCTACATCCCGATCCAAAAACAATTCAGTTAATGAATCAATTCAATGTGGAAAAAAATGAATACGCTCTTCCAATAGAAAATGTGGTGTGTGTAGTGTGTGCAAGATTGAGAGAAAGAAAGTGCGTGTGTGTGTGTGTGTGTGTGTGTGTGTGTGTGTGTGTGTGTGTGTGTGTGTGCACGCGTATGTGTGTTTGTGTGTGTGTGTGTGTGTGTGTGTGTGTGTGTGTGTGTGTGTTCATTTGTGTCTGCAAGCTAGCCAGTATGTGTGTGAACGTGTGCGTGTGTGTGTGTGCGTGTGTGTGTGTTTATGTGTGTGAGAGAGAGAAAGATAACTGTGTTATGATCCCATGGCGATAAAGTTCAATGCAATTAGCTTTTCACTTTGTGGACAACTTTTTTCTCCTTTACACGTCTGTTTTGAAACCATATTGTAACCTGTCGTTCGGACAGGTTTGTCTGAGCTGATATCCTCCTTCGTTTGTCCTTTGTAATAAATGTATTGGCAGCGTATTCGCGCTCAAGTTCCTTCAGTTGCAACTTAGTGTATGGAACGCGCTTCTTCCTACCACGTCGGAAGGAACCCAAGTCCCCTCCTGAATGGGATACTGAATCTGGAAAATTGAACAAAAAGAGTGTTATTTCAGACACTATCTTGGGGCCACGAATATGTAAAAAAGGGAGAAAAAAAAAGGATCCATTAAATTATTGATTAATGATCGATTCGATAATTAGTTGTAATAAAAGGAAATATATCCTGAAAAAATCATACGTTAAAATGTGCATTCTATTCCTGTATACCTGGTATTGAGGATTTCCACATATGGCCAGGCTGAGGCTGTTCTTTTGTACAGTAGACCTGTCCGTTCCACCCGTTGGTGGTGAGAGTCCATGGTTGATAGCTTTCTATAGGCAGTAGGGGCTCGTGTCTGGTTTCCGTTGGCCCGCTGAGGGTCGGCACGCCAGGCACATCCAAGTAACCGGGAACTGGTTGATATGGACCCGAAGTGTAGGATGGATAGAAAGCAAATTCCTTGGCTCTAGAAGTGTAGTCTTCCCCCGAGCCAGACGTGTCCATATATTTTTCCCCATAAGCAGAGGGGGGCTGTGTTCCGCATGCCTTTATGCCGCCGTGATGCGACATTCTACATGGGTAGTAGCCACTACCAAAGTATCCATAGGGCAAGGACGCACTTGAAGAGCTTTGGGCAGCCGAGCAAGGGCTGCACTGTTTGGTTGGCTCGCCCATACCCGAGGTTGTCATATCGCTTGTTGAGTAAGCGGTGCTAGGTGCCAGGGACGCGGGGTGCGCCATAAGATTCCTGCATTGATTCGCCGCAAAGTTGCCTCCAGCAAAACCCTCCATGTTCTTGCTCAATTCATCGGAACACCCGCCGTTGTCGTAGAGGAACATCACCGATGGGTCAACCCAGCGAGGACGGAGAAACAGTGACGTTGTCATAGCACGACATCCAACATTGAGGCTTCTGGCTCTTTTTTAAAAAGCTGAGAGAGTGAAAAAAGTGCGATACTGATTTCCAGAGAGTGAGCGACTGTGACGCGCAGGGAGCACCAAGGTTGCGCCACCATTGGCCTATACACTACCACGTGATATGCAAAGAGGATCGTAAACATATCTCAGTGATAATTTAATGTAGAAAAATGCGGCGTTGTAAGGGGACAGTCCCTACCTATCCTGGGATTTATAAATCTTTTACTTCCAAAAAGGTGGTGTCTGTTATAAAATGTTGAAATGTAATAAGAGAATTATCTTTGAACTGGCTAAAATATCGATACCTATATAAAAGGTGCCTGAGAGTAACGGCCAACTAAATGGCTTGGCCTTGTGAAAGAAATGGAGTTCAAGGCTAACGTGAATCTTACATTACTAAATACTCTATTGTATAACATCATTTATTCAGTTCTTTGTAGGAAAATTGGCAATTTGTTTGATGCAACTGTTATAAATTCCTGCTTCCCAAGGCGTCGCGCTCACATAAATATTAACACTGGAAATCACAAAATTCTGATGTAACATCATGGTTACATGTCTAAAATATGCAAAGCCAAAAACAACTCTCCCATTGGCTTTGCATGGTTTGAAATAAAGACTCTGCCCGGCTAGAGGCCAAGGTCAAGTTGAAAGTTGTTGTCTAGCCGACATGCCTGATGGGCTATTCAGTCTTTGAAGGGGCCGTTTGAGAGCTTGAAAAGGGCGGAAGAGCGGTGAGAATTCCTGTCCAAGCTTTGTTGTTCCTTTTTACTATCATTTTGTTTTCTCCAACGTTGTGTTCTCAAAAGCTTAAACTTAACCATTTTTTGAATAGTAAATACTCCTATCCTAAACGCTAAAATAATTTGATTGTTTCCCTTCTTGTAGGCCTTTAGATGTGTTTAAACGAATACGGGTGAAAAAAGCTGGATAACATTGAAAAGCGGCATTGGAAGATGTTAACGTTTGTGTATCAGGTTTGCTTGTTCGTGTTTACGACCAAGTGCTTTCCCCCATAATGTGCTGGGGCAGTCGACCAATAGCGTACATATCACTATTAGCTTCCATTCAAAATGTGTTAATGCAGGACCATATGAATTTAGATCTACATCTATGCATTTTAAAAAGGCCTAGTAAGATATAGTGCACAAACACCTTTTACAATCATAAAATGTAGGTTTGTAGAATATGTGCGTAAAAACAACGCTTATTTGACAATAGACTAAATGTAGAATGTAGCCTAATGTAGCATTTCGTAACGTGGACTAATGGAATAATAATAAAGGTAGAATGTAGGTGCGTCAGACGCTAATGTTTAATAAACTAAAGACATGACGAAGTAAAACAACGTTTGGTCTACTTTAACATTTGTTTCTCCGTTGGGCCATGTATCTTGTAGCTATCTTGTAGCTATTTATAGGGTAGACGTCTGGCCTATACAAAATCATCAAAATAGGTCAGAATGTTTATGACATGGTCGTATCTGTTTGCCTTAAATAATTATAGGCTGAATTAAAGACACTGATCACCGTGCTGAGAAACTATTCAATTCCAACCTTTAAAAAACGAATACGTTTAAGCTTAAACAATGAGGTAATGAACTTCAACCTCCGTCTAACTATTAGATTTAATGTGGTATAACAGAAGAAATATTCAAAGTTTCAACCACATCTATGTTATTTCCAGGCTCATTATAGCCATAGAGGCCCAATTGGTGCAATAAACGGATGTCTGACTATCAAAGTCAATTCCTAAACGTCTGTCACAATAACACTTCAACAGTTTTACTCAATCAAATGCTATACTAACCGCTTGCTTCTTGGTGTAACACTGGCAAGCTAAACACATGAGATCTTTCATGAAAGCGGTGGTACGAGCAGATGTGGGGTTTTTCAACCCACTGGTCAGGCCAGACATTCTAGAATGGCTGCAAAAAGCAGACCACCGCCTTGCGTCAAAACAATGACCACACATTCCTTTCCTTGTCTGAGAGGACATTATCAAGTGATGTGTTGACTCCCTTTATCTTTTCTCAGTTAAAAAAGTGTTTTACTACAAATAGGCCGCACTGCTCACGTCGTATAGCATAGAATTAAGATTGTATTTTATTTTATTTTTACAATAGTAAAAATAGGCATAGATAAATAAATGCGTAATGTTATGGTTGATGTCCAATCATAGATTGGAATTGCCTGATAGCCTGATTCTGACAAGTTGTAAAAGCAAAAATTGCCTCAAAGTTTGAAATATTATAGACCAGTCTCCACTGATAACACAAATAAGTCTTAAATTCCTATTATAGGTCCATTATTTGTCTTAGAAAAGAATAAAAAATGTTATTTTCTGTTTCAGCCTTGTAACTCTTAAAAACATATACAAACACAATAAACAATATGTAAGTTGAATAAGTTATTGCCTTGCAGAATCAGACAAATATGGGTTTACGTCAACATTCGGTTAATTTTCCTAATGCAAGCTAAATCGAAATTATTTAAATATATTTACAACAAACGATTCAAAATTCATTTCCATGTTCCAATTTCAAGTCACGAGTCAAAGTAAAGTCACGATTCACGATATGATATTTGGTGTAACCCATTCTATGCAGATATAAGGTTAGGACTTAAATATTTAGCGATTTAATTTATACAAATTCCCACCAAAATTCCCTCCCAAGTACTACAAGTATATTTTAAGGGGAAATCAAATTGCTTTCCAAAAAGGTGTGTTAAAAGTCCTTAATAATGTGTACAATTGTGTTCGAAGCTCTGTTAGAAAATAAATGTAAGCTTGGAAAGCAATACGCCATGAACCTTTTGTAATTCAGTTGGCATGGAGGGCTTACATTTTGTCCAAATTAATGTAAGATTTAGATTTTTTTTGTTTTTATATACAGTAGCAATTGGTGGCAAATCCAAACATCATAGTCTACTATTGTTTTAGGAGTAAAGCTGCATCTCACATCCTTTAAAAGGTTATAGGCTATCTTAAAATAGTGGGCTCTGGGTAGTAACCTGCAGGTAAAACATTTAATTGAGGCAACATTGAAGATTCAGCGAGCCATGTTTTCCCCTTTTCACTTACGTCAAGTTAGCATAATGATAACCTTTCCTAACCTTTGATAAATATTAATTACAAATCCGTTTAACCTTGGCTTTTCTATATCCAGGTCAACGTCACATTAAGAGAAGAGTTGTTGTCATACGGTTAACCAACATAGTCATGGGCTAACAAAGAAAATCTTTCGCCCCATACCTGGACAAATAAACTCTGTTCCCCCGAATTACTAATCGAGTGTTAAATGAAAATACTAGTTTAAACTGGTCCTTTGTAAAAAAAAAAAAAAAACGGTCATGAGGTAGGCTTGTTGGAATTGAAACGTAAATCCCATATTCTGATAAGATTAAATTGACACAAGCCAGGTGAAAATGTAAGTACGCCCATGTCTACAATCGTATGCATTACATTTTGTAACTAAATGCATTATAGACGTCTCATAAGCAATTTCCTTACGTACACAAAACCCTCTGCACAAAGTCCTAAGCAGGTGGTTGAAAAGCTATGCCAAAAATATGCTATTAAGCAATGAAAAAAAACAACAACAAAAAAACATGGATTGGCGCAATGAGTGTAGGCCTACATTGTAGCCTAATGCAAGGGTTCGGCCTAAATTCATCTTAAACATTAAGCTGCACATGCTTCAGAGAATTTATATGCATAATTTTCTGTCACTATTTGATATCTTATGAATTGGTAAAGGGCCTTAAAAGCCGATTTAAAGCGAGATTTCCCGACATTTTAGACGCATGTCCAGTACTACTTCAAGGTCATGCATTTTAAACACTGTTAGCTGTTTGCGTCAGCCAGTTTCAAGGCCAGGGTGAAGCTAAGGAGACGGGAGGAGCGATGCCCAGAAAATCTTATAACGTCCAATATGAACCTCCAATCAATGAAACTAATAAATACCAGTATTTTACGCATTAGTTAAGCCAATGAAAGTCCTTATCTTTCTTCTGCAGATTTCAGCAGATTTAAAGTTAAACATAGGACTTTATCAGAAAATGTGTACAATGTCTACTGCGCAGACTCCATGGTCAAGTTCAAGTTGCGCTTTCTAGTAAAACTAAGGGCGCATTCTACATTGTCTGCCAATGGGGGCGCTTACCCTCTTTGATCTCCGGGTGAATTAGACACAAGAGCAAACCCACAGCGACTAAGACCATTTAAACATTTTCCTGCTTTTCTCCCTTTTTGTCATTCTTTCGTTCGTTCTTTAAATGCATTACCTGCACCCATGTATGTATCGGCGTCACTCCATTGATACAGCTGTTTCCCTCGTACCACCATTCGAATGATTCAATTACCTTAAGTTGACCTTTCTAAGATGGAAATCTCGGAGAGTGACACCATCAGTAAACTCTCCAAACCCATCCGGTGTCCTCGCCATATCTAAAACACACATAATAAAGGGACACTACTGTAGGCGAACAAGGTCATCTCTGGCTTGCGCAAAGGCCATTGTAGGTGTTATCTCCACGCGGATCACAAGATTATCCGTCTTGGATGCCACCTTGCATAACTGCAACCGTAAGACCTTGGGATTTTCGTTGTCTATTTCGAACATTTCTCGACGACAGTGTATTTGTATGCTGTATATGGGCAGCCCTAAATATTCTAGCTCTCAACAGGTCACAGATTTCGACCGTGAGTGAGTTATGGGTCAGCATTTTATGCAAAGGAAATTTGAATGATACCTTATAGTATACATATTAGGCATATACATTTTGTGTTTACGTGTATAGACTATTTCTTTGAATGAGACTTCAGTAATTTCCATGGAGGAAATATTGATCTTGAAAGATAAAAGTAGTAGCCTATGTTACTTTTCAATTTGCAATGGTTGTCTTCGCATTAGGGTGTTGGCCTCTATCAAGGTCTTAGATGTACATTTGAGATAATCACACATATGTAGGCACGTATCTATTTTATTTGAAGCTAAATGTATCGTATATTTAAACATATATACATACATATATGACATATAAACATATATATATATATATATATATATATAGACATATAATAATTCATTTTAAAAATGACGACGGTAACAAGGACTAACTTTGTAGCTTGTAATAGAGAACTAATTGAGCAGTAACATTATCTCATCAATTCGAGTTATTCAAGAATAACCTTTCTTTCAGCCTGCTTATAATAGGCCTAATACTATTTATAGGGTACAAATATAATAATAAATAATAACAACAACCACCCAAAGCAACCAAGCTGTTTTCTGAACTTGTTGACATTGAACGGCATTTCACACTTTTACGTTTTCAACCTTCTCAATCAGTTGACTCCAGTTTTTTTTTCTTTGAAAATAGGAAAATAAACAAAAATCAGAAATGCACTTAATGACTTAACTGCGAACTGAGATTCTCTTGCAGAGGGGAGGGAATCGTGGGATGAAGAGTAAGAAGATTTTTTTCCCTACTGGTTCTCTGAGAACAAATTAGATGAAGGATGTATTCCTCAATTTCGGCAGGCGAGGGCGCACAAGGACAGCGAAGGATATTGAGTCACCTCAGCGGTGGAAAGCCTCATCCCTCTCCTCTTGCTGCAACCCCTAACAAGATTACTATGGCATCCTCCCATCGTTAAACGCTGTGCAAAATGTATGCAAAATCTATTACTTTTCATCAACAACGAAGACCCATACACCAAAACGTGTTTGGCCTATGTGCCCTACTTCTCTGGGTCAGAAGTAAACTGGTTTAAATAAAATTGCATAAACTCTTGTTGGCCTACACAAAGACCTTTGTCTGCTCAAGACTACGGGGTATAGGTGAAATACACAGGGGGAAAGCGTAGCATCTCTGGATTTCAAAACAAACCTTTCATACTTACTCTAAGCGTATACACGTATCAAGTTCAAACCAGCTTGATGACATAGCTTTAAAAGTATTTTTCTTTATTAGTATTTAGTGACTATTAACGACTTAAGTGCGCTAGATTACATGTACTTCAAAGAGATTGGAGAAATCCTCCACCCTGAAAGCATAGCCTATTTTATTGCGTAGATATAGGCTGCGTAGTCCAGGCTTTAAATACCGCGGGCAAAATCCAATGTACCAATTCTTCCCACTGACATGGATTGTGCTTTAGGCTAGCATGGTTGTACGTGGAATGTCCCCCAAAAATAATTTGATCATCATACCCCCTTATTATTAACATATCAGATGCATCATCATGATCTTTCCAAATTGTTGCAAAACTGCAATGCCAATTCAAATCTATGCTATCTAATATGCTATCTAAAATAACATACGCACAATGAATTGGTCTGTATCACTTGCTTAAGATGACATTTACAATTTGAGAAAGTATGTGGGAGACATGTCATACTTTAGAAAAGCGACGGTTGGTTAAAAAACAACGTTTTGTTTTGATGTAAAACGACTTCAAAACACTATACCTTTATGTAAAGGCTATTGGATGCACAAGGTAAATGGATCTCCACACTGATGTTACAGTCTGACAAGGGGATTTTTCTGTCTAGGAATAATATAGGCTATTTTCATTGAAGAGCGCATAATGAGTGCTCATATGACTGTCATGCACCAGAAAGGAAAATAAGGTAGGCAAGTTTTTGTTTCGATGGTCATGAACTACATTAGCTTTTTATTGCCTGTAATTAGGGCTTAAATACGGAATGTTTAGCTGTACAAGATCGAAATCTTCTCTCACCCATCAGGAAGTCTGTCACTGAAATTTGAACAAACCATTGTATTGAAATCATACTCTTGTGTTAACGTTAGTAGACTCCTTTAGTTAATGTTATGATCTGACGAACAATTTTACGCGGAAACGTCATTTAATCGAATGTACATTATATATTATATGTACTATTATAAAATAGCATTGAAACCCTATCGACAGGCTGCATGAACTTGCGTTTAATTCTCGTCTTTGTCGATATATGTGCCTATATGCAACCTCAGTAAGTCCCTTCGTATCAACTCTCTAATGTAGCCCCAGTCATTTTAACACCGTGATTGCTCGCTGTTTATCCACATCCAATCGATGCTTGGCGTCATGAGGGGTACCATCATGACGACTGCCCTATTAAGAATGACAGCTCGAGAGAAAGGGGGCAAATTCTGATCCCTCCCAGAGCTCGTGCCGCACTCTCTAGCGCTTGCCTTTGAGGGTCAGGACTCACTGCATCCCCTAGTTCCTACTTCACGCAGCTCTAGCAAGGCTTAAACGTCGCTTTCTGGCACACTGTCACTCTTCTGCAAGTCGAGGTTAAGCGTTTGCTGGTTATTTTTCGCGCGAATTCATTCCTTCGGCAATGCAAAACCGAAAGGAGATGGTACTGCTTGTAGATGGAGGTCAACTTGGCATGGTTGTTGAGAAATCGGACTCAAATTTGTCGAAAGCAGTTGAAAGCTCCGCGCGAGAACCTCACGGGAAAAAGGGCCACGGGGAATGTCTGATTCCACCTTACTCAAGGGAAATAGCGAACGAAGAGATGAAGAGCGCACGGAGAAGCTTGTGCGCTGACATGAGGCCGATCGTCATGTCCTCTTCGAGCGAGAGACAACGGAATGATTCTGCCACCAAAGAGGGGAGCAGTTCAGACACAGAGTCTGACTTCTATGAGGAAATTGATGTCAGCTGCACGCCTGAAAGCATGGAATATCCAAAAGGTATACATTGTAGTCATGCGCCGTTTAGTGAATATTTGTGTAGATTCATGCAATTCAAAATATTTAATTGAATTGAATTCTATGAAATACCAGTGACAACACTGTGTTGATCAAAAATGCGCACCAAAGGCTGCACGCATGTGACACAGCTTATATGGCAAATGCAAACGAAATTGAGGTGTTCAGGTTATACATAACTGCGTAGCCTACTTCCAGGTTAAAAAAAAAAAAAAGAGAGTATATATTTAAATCTTTTTTTCCCCGGCTGGGTGAAGATAGGTAGCGAACTTAGAATTGAAATGCAATCAGTAGTCACTTGGGAACAACTTTAGTCTATGTGTGCATTTAGGAATAGCCTACAAACTGGTATGTAGGAAAAGACCGAAGAAATTGTGCCATTAACGTAATAGTTTAAGTTATGCATCCAGATTGTCGTCCAGACAACTGTATTAATTCCAGAAATAACACGATTATTTGGTCGAAAAAAACTAAACAATTTTTGCACCTGATGAAAAGGACATTAAGCAATAATTATATCGCCAAAACTGTAGCCAATTCTCTTCATCCTGAAAAGCCATATCGGTTTGTGAAGGCCTTATTGGGGTGATTGCTCCTGGGTATCAAAATTGTGGTCAATAAGTCAACATAAAAAAACGTTAGACGACTTTATTAATTTAAAAAAATATATAGGCCTGTATATAAAATGGCATATGAATAAAAGCCCACATATTTAAAGCAATTACGGGGCTCCAGTTTTCATAACTCGGGTTATATTTGAATTCAGTTTTGAATTAATTCTAGGTCGAGGTGGAGATTCATCAAGCCATTCAAGTGAGAGCACTATGGATTCTGGTAAGATTGGCTCCAGCCAGGGCTCCCTGTCTTACCAGGCAGATCAGATGCGACGATACCGAACAGCATTCACAAGGGAGCAGATTGGACGGTTGGAAAAGGAATTCTACCGCGAAAATTACGTCTCTAGACCTCGAAGATGCGAACTAGCTGCTTCCCTAAACCTACCCGAGACAACTATCAAGGTAAGATTATCATACGCTTTCCTAAATGGGCAAACAAACAGTTCAGAAATATGAATAAGGACTCATTTGAGTGATTTATAAAATCAAATTAAGTGCTATGGCGCGAAAGCTGTACTCTATTTTAGCTTACAAATGAGGACTTATATGCTATAGGTGATAAAAACTGTAACGTGATTAATATATTAGGCTATATGCTACATCAACAGTTCTTCTCCACTGTTTAAACCTTCAGAATCCAATAGATGGAAAAAGGGCACAGGCTCTGGTTAATATTTGACTCCTCATGTCTGTGTTGTATAGGTGTGGTTCCAAAACCGCAGGATGAAGGACAAGCGTCAACGTCTGGCCATGACTTGGCCGCACCCTGCTGACCCCGCTTTCTATACCTACATGATGAGCCACGCAGCAGCGACAGGCAATCTGCCCTATCCCTTCCCATCTCACCTTCCCTTGCCCTACTATTCCCACCTGGGGGTTGGCGCAGGTACCGCTCCAACTGCCACCCCATTCGGCAATCCTCTAAGGTCCCTCGATAGTTTCCGAATGCTATCTCACCCTTATCCGAGGCCAGAGCTGCTATGCGCATTCAGGCCTTCACTCTACCCAAGTCCAACTCACGGCCTGGGTCCAGGGGGAAGTCCATGCTCCTGCCTTGCCTGCCACTCCACCCAATCAAACGGCCTGCCAACTAGGCCGTCTGGGTCAGACTTCTCGTGTTCCACAACGAGCAGGACAGACGCTTTTCTGACATTCACGCCTTCGGTGCTCAGCAAATCTTCATCAGTGACTTTAGACCAGAGAGAGGAGGTCCCTCTCACTAGATAGAACGCTAAGCTTTGTTTTGACTGGACTGAATTGAGCAAGAATAAGAGTGACCCATGCTTAGCCATAAACTTTTAACTATCGAAAAAAAGATATGATCGGGACCTATACAGCATGAATACATCGCTCACGAGAAGCAATTGTCTTAAGCAGCAGCCTTATAATTATAACTGTTACACTATGGATCTATGGAAACAAAATAATCTGTGTTAGGTTGTGTCTCACACATTGAAGCTGCAGGATCTGCCGTAAACCCTATGGCTACTGAATTAATTTTATTCACAATTATCAAAGATTGTTTTACACTAGTGCAGGGCAACTCACAGGTAGAGTTTGAATTTCAGACCAACTAATATCCATTACCCCCGTGATGGATAGGGATAGTGCGCAGCGCTCTGTAGGCAAGGCGCATATAGTCCTTTATGTCCATAAGTAGGTTCTACATAACCTAGGATACATGTATTGGTTGGTTTCGCACAAAATATGCGTTGAGTCTCTATTTTTAACAAGGAAATTTGTTGTCAGACTGTATTTTCTCATTATGCCTACCAACCGTGTACGGCCATGGCGGAAACGTGCCGATGCTGTAAAATTATTAACGGGTCTATATGTAAGTTCGGGTGAATTTTGAGTGGTGAATTAATGATAATACCCGGTGGCAAGCCGGCAACGGAAGGATCGTTGCTGCCAAACGGTAACAAGGCGCCAAGGGAACGGATTAGCTTGCGAAGCTTGACAGAGGAAGACGAGAGGCGACGAGAGGGGAGAATGGGATAGAAAAATGGAATGGAAGAAAGAGGAAACATAGACTGAACTTGATGCCAATTGTCATATTTACCACCCCCGACACACAAACCCACACGTAGACATACCCACATCTTCCCTCCACACAGAACGGTCCAATTCTTGTCCGATGTAACCCAATTTCATTCGTTTTATAGAGTTCTAACCTTCTCACCCGCTTTGCATTGTTATATCCTTTGAAACAGTTGTCCTACTTTACTGCAAATTTGAGCGGATACTCATTTGACCATTGTGTGCTGAAAATTTTGGTGGGTTGATCTGGACTTGCAATAAACATTTAAAACGAAATAAAATAGGGTGTTTTGCTTTCAGCTTAAGCCTAATTGTTTAAAATACAATTACAATGAGCAAGGTAACAATATCGAACACAATATCGTAATAAAGGAATGGGAATTTAAAAATGTTAATTTATATAATTAAAACAAACAATTATAACTTCATTGCAGCTCGCCTTCCTTTTGAGCCTGCTGCAAATTTAACTAGTTATCAAAATAGACACACTTTTTTTCGTGTAGGCCTATACTTTGTAACAATAACACATTTTGCTAACAACTGGTCGGTGTCAAATGAAAAGTGTGGATCTTCTCAGTTTAAGAGAGATACACTGACCGTGACAGTTAAGCGGTCCCAAGGCTCCCTTTACAATTGCAATATTTTCTCTCTCAACCTATAATAGGCAAGGCTCAATTACTTGTCTTGTGAGGATATTGAAATGGTAAAAGATCGATTATTCTTGTTCCCCACTAATGAGGGGGACTTAATTGGCAGCGTCATTTTTTTTTTTTTTTGTGACCCACATTTGTAAGGTCTACACACCGACACATTAGCAATATCATTTTTTCATGGCACCATAACATTTTGTATACATTATTTTAGCATAAAGGCTAAAATAAGTGAACCTCAAGTCTTCTTATTGTGTTTAGTATTATATATGATGTGTATTATTTCGACTAAATTGGATGCAGATAAAAATGCACGGTTCAAATTATCCAAATAATATAAAAATACTAACGAATAACTTTTGAAGAACACTAGTATTTTTGCAGGGGTATTGGCTCATGCTCCGCTTGACAATCATTTATGTTATGCACTTAAAATTGTTGGCAAATAACTCTTTCTGACGATTACTAGGCTTTATCAAGGTAAAAGGTTCATCCTAATCAGAAAGCCACCACCCCACCCCCACCCCTCCGCCCCCTACTCCATCCACCCACCCAGAGGAGCACTCCCTCGCCCCTTGCAGCTTTTGATTGATCGCCTTATTAACTGGAGTTCTTGTAAGTGTGACCGAGCTGATTAAAATGCATATGTTTGGAATAATACACCATTTAAGCCGCCCTAGTCGAAGCGAAAACACAAGTTAGATTTATGTAAGCTATCGAGCAATATATTTAGTCTGATATGGGGTGAGGGACGGAGAGGAAAATTGCTTTTAGTTTCACATAATAAAATAATAACATAAAATAAAGATGTGAACGAAATATGTCCAAGATAGGCTATTCAAATAGGCTAACACAAAACCTTGTTTCATTGGACATTGACATCGTAAATTAACAGTCTAAGATCTTGGAAGTTGGAAGTGATTTGATTTGCTGATGCTTACAAACTATAGGCCTTTTGTAAGCACCAGTCAATATGCGCAACACGTTTAGTCCAGAATAGCAAAGGTGCTCTATCTGAATCCTCAATTGCCTACTCCACAATCAACACGTAGTTTAATCGCTGGAAGAATATGACCGCGCAACAAGATGGGCTACTATATTGCGCACATAACAGCAATTGCCTTGGCCTTAAAATATCCTATTAGTGAGAATTGGCTACGGTTCCCCGCTATACCCGACAAAGCGTTTTTGATAGGGGCGGTGTAGTGCAGCTGTCCACCCACAAAAACACCCATCGGATAAGAGGCTGCTGCTACCGCTGTTTAAATTGTATTACATCCTAATTTACAGGCCCTTGTCGTGGCGCTCGGTTGGCGGAGAGGCGTGTACGGACCAATCACAGAGTAATGATGATGAATGAGGAATTAATGCACATACAAGCAAGACAATTTAAACCTTCATCTGTTTAAATAGGCTTCCAATATCGTTTGGAAACCGAGGTCACGTTAAATCAATCCGGGGACGCGTGAAAGTCATTTTCGTAGGCGTCTTTATCAACGTTATTTACGGTGCACGGGAGACGGCTTCGCACAGCTTGTTCTTGCCGCAGAGCCTGGATACAACGTGATTTTGTGAAAGGCTACAAAGAGAGAGATAGGTAGCTTGCTGTTCACATGAAACAAGTTCAGGCTGTTCGGACTTACACTAAGCATGTCAATACATTCAGAATATATTCTGATATTCATTCATACAGTATATGTACTGATATTAAAAGGCATAGGGCCTAAGATGTCTATTGTCTCTGAGTGGTAGCCGGTTTTAAGTCCACATGCCCACACATTTAGACTGAGTTAGATTAAAAGATAACATTTGGACTAAAGGCCCAGAACACGTTGGTGACTCAGCAGTTATTTTCATAACAGCTTCAGTCTGATCATGTAGATCTTAAACACGCTTAAAAATCCTTACCTAACAGTAGGACGTAAACGATGTAACCAATAGGGGAGCAGGGCCAACCAAGAATAAGTAGGCATTGTTAATCGAACCTAAGATATGACCTACATATCTCCCCAGAATGGATTAGACGGCCTTGTGTGACTAGCCGAAACAACGTGTTGCCTTGAATTGTTTTTGGACAATGTCAGAATTTAGATACATCTGATTAGTGTAGCATTTCCAGTCAGGCTACAGTAGATTAGTATAATTTAGAAAGACGGGCTTCCTGAGAGCCCAGACTAGATATTGCCTATATTACAAAACGAAGTAACTAGAAACAACAGTTATTTTCAGTTTTATATTACATTAAATTATTTGGTTACTGTAGCGGCAGACAAGATTACTTTCTTGCAGTATGAAAAGAGTTAAGGGTTGTTTGATTGTTCTGCTGCTTCATCGTTTTTGTTGTTGTTGTTGAAACCCGCTTATTCAATGCACTAGTACATGCAATATTGTTAAAAAATATTAATGGAAGAGTGTTATAATTTTACGATTCTCTATAGACAGCCAATGGTTTAGCACTTCAGTCCAAGACTCTACACCTAATTTTGTTTTACGACACATTGGTTGCTTTACAGTTCGACTAAGTTGAGGGCCAATTGTGACATATACCCAGTCACCCTCTTTCCTAGAGCACTGGTTATATTAGTCTTTAGCTTTCTTTTAAACTCTTTGGAATTAGGCATACAATGACCTGCAAGAAAATAAGATAGAAGTATCTATGCAGATAACGGTGATTTTTAGCACTATAAATTCCGATGCTTAATGGGTTCAAAAATATGATAAGTTGCGGCAAAGTGAGTCAGTGTTGTTTGTTGATTTTGTACATTTCTTATATTTGTATATTTCACTGTGCTGCTGTTAAGTAGCTTTTTTGTGTGTTCGTTAGTGTCTCTGTGTGTGTGTGTGTGTGTGTGTGTCCATGTTTGTGTGGTTCTCAATTTGCTTAAGACCTATATATATATATATAGTGTGTGTGTGTGTGTGTGTGTGTGTGTGTGTGTGTGTGTGTGTGTGTGTGTGTGTGTAGATATGTGATGGAGCACCAATGTGCTGTAGTGATGTATCCTCATTATTTCACTGTCCCGTGACCGTCACACTTGGTCTAACCCCCACCCCCTCCACCCTCGTACTGGCCAGGCTTCCACTTTCTCCACCCTACCAACCCAACCCCCCACGGTCATCCTGAACCGCTGAGTCGCTCCGACCTAGCGGTCACTCTGAATGCTGACTGCCTGCTTACGAGTGGCTGCAGTTTAGTGATATCAATACTTTCACTGGGACTAGCACTGGGCTTGGAAAGTATTAGTTAGTGGGCCATGCAAGCCATCAGACTATTGTTACCATACGCCTATAATGCTGTGTAAGCTATCGTTGATGGAACTACGCCCAGTAAACTGGTACAACACATTCCACTGCAGTTTGGTTATGGTGTTAGAAAGCCTTATTGACTTGTAAGGAAGACAACTGAACCGGTACCCATGGTACGTTTATGCTGCCAAAGATTTTGCATTGATTTTCACTTTTGATCTCATCGTACCTAACAAACGTATTTCTGTGTGTGAGTGAGTGAGAGAGAGTTAAGTTCAGTCCTAGCTAAAGAGGACAGGGGCCGATACTAGTGGCAGAAAAGAGGGGCATCACAGGAATGGCTAAAAGCATGTGCTCATGGTTTTTAATTGGGGCTTTGAAAGAATATACACCGTTTGCTTTTGACCAGGCCTCTCCAAACCCACAAACCCATAAACCCATGACGGTGACAGGAAATAGACATGGGACGGGTCATCAATATCTTGTGTGTGTGTGTGTGTGTGTGTGTGTGTGTGTGTGTGTGTGTGTGTGTGTGTGTGTGTGTGTCTGTGTGTGTGTGTGTGTGTGTGTTGTCTAAGTGTGACAGCGAGGCAAATACACTGTTTTGTATTTACATAGGTGTGGACATGTTGGTTATCACAATAAACTTGAATCCCAGTACCAAAGTAATAGATCATTGATCATCATGATTTTTTATTGTTACAGACAATTTATTTATTGTTCAGGATAACTTAATGTGTGTATCATAATGTTTATTGTGTGTGCATTTACAGTAGCTTGCTACTGTCCACCAAAAATGTCCTTTCAGGATTCAATAAAGTATCTATCTATCTATCTATCTATCTATCTATCTATCTATCTATCTATCTATCTATCTATCTATCTATCTATCTATCTATCTATCTATCTATCTATCTATCTATCTATCTATCTATCTATCTATCTATCTATCTATCTGCTCATGTGTAGAAGAAAAACAATATGGATTTGTTTTGCCTATAATAATAGTGGATTGTTGCAGAATACCAATCTTGATATGAGTGAATCAATTTAGTCTGACAATTTAGACTGACTTTAAAGTGTTCTGTTCTTACCAAAAACATGGGATAATCACAAATTCAAAGAATGCATGCAGGGGGTGAATGGATGGATGGATGGCTTAGGAGGAGAGACATTTTTACGTTGAGATACAGACCTATGGCGTCTTCAGGTTGTGACTCACAGGCCCCTCAGTGTGTGTGTGTGTGTGTGTGTGTGTGTGTGTGTGTTGGGAGAGGTAAAGCAATCGTTCTTATCTAGATGTTGGCCGTACATGTTTACCACTGCTGCTATGGTGTTGTGCTGTGTTATCCTGTGCTGTGCTGTGCCGTGATGTCCAACAGCCCTCTCTTGGTAAGGCGCTGCAAAACCACTCACACATCCTTGACTAAGGAGGACTGGGAGCGGGGTACGGAAGATGAGCGTTTGAGAGAAATAGACGGAGAGAAAATTGCAATGTTCCTGGCATTGCTGTCTGTGAAAGAGCAAAGGATCCAGATGGAAAGAGATATGCATTCCAAAAGATGAAAAACAGCATGTCGAGAGACGCCGTGGTTAGGTTAAGGAGAGGAAAGAAGGGGAACTGGAGGGAGGGTCAGGTTTACGGGCGGGCTCTGTCTGAGATTGCTGTCTGCCGGATGAAAACAGGACCTCTTTACTCCTCATGGGTTAATGGAACTTTTATGAGTTTGTCCTGCAATCATGTGACCCCTGGTTTCTCTCTTTCCTTCTCTCTCTATCACACGGAAGATCAGAGGTGTGCCACTCCCGTTCCTGTAAACACTTGGTCCTCTGGTCTGGTTTATGAGAACAGAATGGAAGAAAAGCGAGGCAGCAGCTGATCCACCAGTTGAAGTTTAGTTTGAGAACTGTTTATGAAATGGTTACTATCCCAAGTTTATAGGATAGAGCACAATGGCTGGTTTAGAAAAGGGTGTGTAGAGAGCTATGACATATTAATTGCAAGATAAATAGGAATGAGACTCACAAAGGTTAGTAGCTTGTCACTCTCTTACCCACTGAACAATATGGATAGCCCACTGTCCACCAAGGGGAAATGAGAACTTAGAACTTGCTTCTTGCCCTCACTTCCCTACATGGAGCCTCACATTGTTGTGCATTTCACCCTCCTAACAACCAGCCTCAGTAACCCCTACAGTCAACTCCTGCGGCTTGTCCAGGACTGAGTGTCAGGCAGAGATAATTTTTGAATACAAGAAGGCCAGGGAGGGAGACGGGGAGTATCCAAAAGGAGGAGGGGATTGGACGGGATCTCAGGGTGTGGATTGATGGGGAGGCGGACCAGAGACGGACTCTCATCATAAAGCAGGTTGAGGGACGAGAGGCAGGAGCGAGATGCAACTTTTAATGCCTCCCCATGACTCACGCTGACTATCCATAATGAGTTTTATTCCCTTCCATCATTTGAGTGTCAATGACAATCATGAGGGCAGGCGAGAGTTATGATTGACGAGACAGAGGGAGAGGAATGGCGGGGTGTGGAGTACGGGAGAGCGGGCGAGAAGGTAACAGATTGCACAGACACATAAGCCTGGACTATGTACAGCAACTTTAGAGTTATGTGTGAAGGAGCGCCTACACTACAGTATCCTGAAGATGACTGTGTCCCTCCCTGTTAACTAAGTTTACGTTTAGTACTCGTGCTTAGCCTTTGGCCAGATTAATCCTTCAATGTTGTTTCATGTGTAGAGTGGGAAGAGTTTTGTTTTTTTTGCTGGGCCACAGCAAAAAAAAGCTTGCCCACCAATGTTCAGCCATTATCCAGGCCTTCTGAGGATACTGCCTCACAGAATGTGAGATTATTGTACATTTATGCCTTCTTATTTATTATTCCTTCTCTTAAGTTCCTTGACCTTAAGAGGCTGCACCACCTCCTGCTCCTTCATTCTATGAAGCCTCATAAACTAGGCACTCGGTAATAATCCCAAATAAAAAGATCCATATTTCCCCCTCCTCCTCATTCTTTTTATGTCACTTCATGCTTTCCCTCTCTCTTCTACTCCTACTAGCTAGATTGCAGGAGCCCCCTCACCAATGGGCCAAAGACAGACCTTTTAAAGATAATAATCCATATTGATCCGCTTAGAGAGTGTGTGTGTGTGTGTGTGTGTGTGTGTGTGTGTGTGTGAGAGAGAGAGAGAGAGAGAGAGAGAGAGAGGGGGAGAGAAACGGAAAAGGGAATAAAGAAGAAGGGATGGAAGGAGTGTGTGAGCAAGCAGCTCTTGCTCCGTCTGGCCGTGGACGAGATCAATGGGCTTTAGAGGCCAGATAATGGATAGATCCTTCTGTAGCATTACAGCCAGTGACACCTCCTGAGGAGACTAGCCCCTCTGGGGGTCCACACACTCTCCATCTTACCCTGGGTCGGTCTCTTTTCCTCTCCTCCCCTCCCCTTGCGTATTCTTCTCGTCTCTTTCACCATATTGTTGGTGTGTTCATCATAAGAGCATAAAGATCTGGCCTGTCTGTGTGTGCCATGTGTGATTCCGTGTTGGGGGGGGGGGGGGGGGGGGGGGGGGGGGGGGGGGCGACGTTGAGGTGACCTGAGATGAATCATGGCTCTCATTTTTCACACACTCCAGAGTATTGACTGGGAGGCAATAAGAGGGTAATCTGTGTGCTGTTACATTAGGAAGACATGACATACAGGCACACCTTCTCTCTCTTTATAGGCTAAGGACATTAGTGGGAAATGACCCACACACACCCGGACTGCTCCATTGAATTAATGCACACATGCACAGACAATCACATACACTTTCATCAAAAGGAAATAGCCATACTTAGATTTCAAGCAAAAGCTTCTATGCATGGCGGACAGGATAGGTGAAAAAAAAAAAAAAAAACACAGGGGAGAAGCCATTGGCGGTGGTCCACTCCTATTCCGACTAGCTAGCGTGGAAAAGCCATGGCCCCGTAGTGTAAGCACCTGGGAATTACCAGGTAAAGCCATGGGTCTCCAAGTTGAGGGGGAAAAACGGAGCCCCAATCAGTCATACTTACTCCTGACAGCAGCCATGCCTTTTCTATTGTAATAAAGCCTGTCCTCTCTATATTTACCTGCTTAGCACAGCCCAGTGCTCTGGGGCCAATGCAACTTGGCTGGGAGCTAGCTTGTGAGAGACATGATGGTGACTTAGCACCCAGCCACTGCCTGGATATGGAGATTCAGCGACTATAGAGCACCTCAATTGGCAGCACAGGAGGCGGGTAGAGGGGTGCAGATGAAGTGCCAATGTGCTTGTGAGTGGACAGTGCCTGCAAGCTGTGTAGGTAGGTGTGTGTGTGTGTGTGTGTGTGTGTGTGTGTGTGTGTGTGTGTGTGTGTGTGTGTGTGTGTTTTATGCTTGTCCAAAGCAGAGGGTGGGGCGGAGACAGATGAAGATTCAGCTCTGTGGATGAGAGTGCTGGATTAGAGATGACAACAGGGGCTACGGTATCCCATCATTCCACGTCCAGGGAGTGCCTCGTTCACCTCCTGACACGGGCCTCTGGGGGCAGGGACAGTTCCGCCCCGTCAGGGGGTCTTATGACCTGATGGATGCAGTGCTTTGGGATAGACGAATGGAACACCCTGAATGCTTCCTCTCAGATTCACCTCCGCAAACAGAAACTCAGCCTGCTACGTATACCTGTCCTGTCCAAACAGAGAAGAGGGCCTGACAGACATTACAGAAATGAAAGTGATTGAATCCGAAACGTCCCTCATGTCGGTTGCTTTAACCGTCCCCTTGCCTGGGTGTCGATGTGTTACTTTTATCCTTTCAGTTGCACATACGACAGGGGGGACTGCTCTGTGGCATTACCGAGTAGCTTTCCATTTCCATCACTGAGCATCCCAAACTTGTAGTTTCTCTCATTACAATGGTATAATAACCATCCATCAAGTCACCCAGTCAGCCATGCCTTTCCCTGCTGACATTCCCATCCAATAAGATACCTGGATATATGAAAGCCAATTTATCATAGCCAGCGTCGGCCCTCCCATTTTTGCCCCTTCCCAACGTGACTGTTAGAGAACGCTGTTACAGTCATTGCAAGTCTCTGAGGATGCGGTTTATCATTCTTTTCTGGTACAGCGCTGACATGCGCCTATACGCGTACACTATGTATACTCAGACGAGTCATGTTAAGTCTTCCTTTGGAGTATGTTGTTCATCTTCGCTCACTATGTGACGGCAGTGCCACTGCACTGCTCTGCTCCCCTACACTCTAAATGAACCAATTATGGGTGTTTATGTAGCCTTAATGGGTCTTAACGTCAGGAGAGAAGCATTGCACCACTCAGCGCCTAATCAATGAGGCCCTCCACGTCACACAGCCTCTCTTCACATTTCTTTTTTGCTGTTTCCCAATCCCTTTCTTTCCTTCTTTTCCCTCGTTGATTTCTCTCTCTATCTCTTCCTCTTGCTCTTTCCCCCTGACCCCCTGAATGTAATTCTGTTTTCATTTTGTCACTCACACTTGAATTTGCCTCTGCCACTGCCCCCCCCCCCCTCACTGTTCAATTAACAGAGACAGAGATGAGGCATTAGGTCGATTGACCATGAAGAGAGCTTTAACCGGTGGCAGGCAAAGGCCATTAGATAGCTGTTATGTCCTGGCTGATTGGTCCTTACAGGTTCAATGGAAGAGCTTCTACTGGCTCTACTACTAGGGCATGACGATTGGTACAGAGTGTAGAGCTTTTTACTACCTTCTGTATTTTTGCAGACCACACAGTGGAATGTAGGGAAGTTGGGGACTAGAGACAAGCCTCGAAGCGCCTCAAATCACCTCCAACTGGCTGAGGAGGGAAACAAGTGCTCAGTCCCTCCTAACTGAAAGCCTTAACTAAACTCAGAAGAGCAAAGTATGTATCAAGAGGAATTGTCCTTTCACCGTAGATAACCTATTCGATTCCCGTAAACCCAAATAAATTTGGATGAACTATTACTGTTCTGTATTAACATTGAAACCTGTGGCAAAAAATACATAAAAAAATTGGCCACTCAATGGGGGCCATGTCAGAGATAGATTGGCTCGGCGGGAGCCATGCCCCCTGGGTATTTAAAGCCCACCCGGGTGGGTCCGGTGGGACGGCCTGGGCCTCAGCCAGTTACCAGTACCGGTAATTATTTACTGTACGTATGTCGGTACGACAGTGGGGCCTTGGCCACTACAGGAGCCGACCAGTGATGAATTCTGACGGGGATGATGATCACTCTTCCAATGAGAGTAATTAATATAATGAAGAGCTACTGAGCATGTGCAGCAGAAGTGATGAATAGAGTCTCCTGGAGGTTGTTACTCACAGGTGACAGAGAAAGAGAGAGAGAGGGGAGGGGGGGGGTAGAACAACAACAGCCATATACACACTGCAAAAGACATAACATGAGAGAAACTCGGAGAAGAGAAGACAGGGGTGGAGAGAAGATGAAGGAGCAACGCATCGGGAACGTAAGACGGACAGATGAGAGAAAGAAGAGCGAGGGCATGATAACGAGAGGGAGAGAGACAACTAGAGAACAGATGGGAGATGGGAAAGAGGTGGGAAAATCCTGGTGAACCTAAAAGAAAGACTCCTGAAGCAGAACAAAGACTCCTAGAGAACAGGCAGACATGACGGCTGAGCCACCTCTGTTGTTTACTCCTTTCATCGAGTCGTGACCCCATAAACAGGTAGCGGGGTCCATGCTTCATTACAGCTCGCTACGTCCTCATAAATGTCCTAATGAGGACTCCGTAGGAATAATTAGCTGCTGCTGTGTGCCTCCCTGTCACCACAAGAGGTGGAACGCTAACCTACTGTCTGCGGTGGGATGCTCTTCCTTAATGAACCTAAGCGGTGTCAGTGACTCTGGGCGAGGGAACGTTGGGTGTGTGAAGAAAGGAGCAGAATACTGAAGGGCTGTGCTCTCCCACGGACCAGGTGGGTGTAGATTTCACTAAGCGGTGGCTCGGGTGTGTTTATTAGGAAGTGTTTAGCCACAGTCCTACTCAACCGACTCGTTACGCACCGCATACACAGCCATTACTCTTGGCTAATATGCAGCCACTAATTTACCCCAGCTACCGTGCATTTGAGATGAGTCACAGGCCTGGCCTCCCCTCACTGTGACCCCCACCGAACACTCTCCCTCATAGAGCGAGTCATTAAGCCACAGAGAAGAACCCACACCGTTATAATGAGGAAATGATGGACCCTTTTACCCCGGGTATTCATCACAGCAGCGGCTCGAGCGGGGGACTCTTTGTCTCCTTAAATTGGGACGTTTGGAAGAGGGACATCACCTTCAGGCTTTAAGGAGGCACCGTGGGAGCCGTGAGGGGTGGCTGCTGTTTTGTCCAGACCTTTACGCTTTTTAAAAGCACATGCCGTGCCACAGCCACGGAGCACAGCGCGGACCTCAGGAAACCACCTTTGCCTTTGCCTTTTCTGACAGGCATGTCATAGTGCGCAGGGAGTGGTGCTGCAGCCCAGTCTAGGCCCCATACTACGATGTGGTGGGACTGGTGTCCCGCCACCGGCTGAGAGAGGGTGAGGCTCCCGAGCTCCGAGCGGCTGGCCGGTGGGTCGGGTCCCGTTACAGACGTCAGCGCGGGGCCGGTCTCACCACGGCTCCTTTACGAGACGCTTTCATGTTGCCTTTAATGAGGAAACCGCCGGCTCAGCAGCGTGGCCATAAACACAGCCAAATTAAAACAACACAACCAAATATGAATCCCGAGGGCCACGGACGGGAGGGCAGGACAGTCCAGTCAATATCTGACTTCAGACCCAAGTTGAGGAGACAAAGTCTTCAACCCTTCTGGAAGGTTGTTCTACTAAACCTAGGCCAGTGAGTTTAACTGACTTTTATACTGCAGTTAAAACTACTGTCGACGCTACTGATATTTGGTAGGACACTTACGCCAACTTCAACAAGACAACTTAATTCAAGGGACTTGACCGAATATAAACAATGAATTATGACTTGAAACAGATTGAGTCACAATCCAGCTACATGACTCCTGTCACCACATTGGCTAGCCACAGTCTGCAACAATTCTGACTCGCTCGAAGTCGACACCAACTCCATAAAATGTAAAGAGAAAGAACACCAACCCCCAAGTGTAAATAAAACAAAACCACAATTGTTTTTTTCCTCCAATTTGATTGTAATGATGGAAATAAGGGCATCATTCTGAGATTAGTGATTCTACTTGGTCCCGGCTGAATTGGGCGTTATACGAGAATCTGCTGAAGAGCTTTAGAAGAAGAATGGAACAACAACCCACCACAAAGCTGTCTGGCTGGCTGGCACACTCTTCCTTCCTGGCTGGGACAGGCTGGTGAAGCGGCCTCCGTGACATGGGACCACAGTGATAGCAGTGCTCCAGCACCGACAAAACCTGACAAAATTAGAGTGCCAACACCGAGTAGACATACCAAAACATTTCCCATCTTAACACTAACCAAACTAGTACATAAGTCCTACATAACTTGTGGTGAGGACCTTATAAATACTGGTGTCGTAAATGTTTGGCCATCCGAGAGTGACAAGGTGAATATAGTATTACCACCAAAAGACCTGGAATTATACTTGATATTATAGTAGTTGATGAAAATAACCAAGTATGATGAAACGCACAGTTTGAGATAAGAGAATTTCCTATTTTATTTCAGACGACAATTTTACTGAGGATGTCATTTTTTACAGAACAGACAAATACAGATGCTCTGGTAATATACCGCTTTACAGAAGAAGAAAAAATAACAAATGGACAATGCTTTGATTCTCTTTAATACGGCAAAACAAAAGAAATATACATTATGTACATGCACACTGAGCAAGGCCAGGCCTCTCTGTGGCGCTTTACATAGACATGCTGCATGGGAGGAGAGAGAGAGAGAGAGAGAGAGAGAGAGAGAGAGAGAGAGAGAGAGAGAGAGAGAGAGAGAGAGAGAATGCTGGGAAGGAAGTGAAGAGAAGAAGCACAGACGAGAATGATGGAGCAGAAAAGATAAGAGCGGAGGAAAGAGAGGGAAAATAGGGGTACAGGTGGTCTTTTTTGTGGAACATTTGGGACCGTAGAAAAGGTAAAAACAGAATAACGGATATTAAATTCAACTGACAATAACGTCAGGTTAGAGGTACACTGAAATGGCTTCCAGAATCTACACTAAAGAGGTATATGACAATGACTTGCAGGTTCCACTTGAGGGGTCAGAGTGCAAAAGTGACCAGGGAGCTGCGGCCAATCGTATCTCACAGTAATGAATGTAAGTCTGGGACTAGTCCGATGACAAGTAAACGGGTTAGTGTCTAAGATTAAAACAAGAAAAGGAAAAAAAATGAATGAACAAGTGCATGTTGGGATAAGCCGTTGACCATTAACATGGGCTGACTAGAGTATTTCCCTGAACAAATACTACCACCCCACTCCAGGATCCTACTATTACCTCCCCTATCCCCAAAACAGGCAAACAAATTAAAAGAAACTAGGTGAAAGAATGGTGACACTGTTTTGAGTGATGTGAGTGTTGAGTTCTTAAACAGAGTGGGGAAAGGTTTTACCCCACTCAAGTGTTCTCAGGCACTGTGACTTGTGATATTCATCGCTCTCATCAGCACCGTTTTAATGAATAGTCAGGACATCAAAAATTGTCCAATAACCAGAGAAACATCTGTGTGTAAATCGAGTGCTGCCCCTCTACCGCCCAGCTTTTTGCTATGTTATTGTATTTCTCTTTTTTCCTTTTTTTATCTACGTAAGAGAAAGGTTCAGTCTCACACGGGTACGTAACAGACAAACTCTCGGCCAAAAAGCAACCGGGATAAACCATTCTCAAACAGGAAATAGTACAAACGTACATGAACTTATCTGTCATACATATCGTAAGCTTCTATGCAGCATTTGCATTGTGTTGGAACCACAAGTACCTCACGCACCCCCTCCCAGTTTCTCCCCTTGCCCCGCTCCTTCACTGAAGAAAGAGAGGGGGAAGGGCGTGGCCCCCAGACACTGGTCTTTGGTCAGTCTTAGCACTTCCCTTATACAAGCGATATAGTCAGGATTAGACATAGGGACATAATTCGTACATACAGTATGCTAACGTGACCAGAGAGCGGTGCCTAAGGGCAGTCCCATACTCTGTCCAGAGCAGAGAGGGATAGGGGCACTGGGGTGTGGTTGTACGGTGAGAGGAGGACCCTTCCTCCCTTCTCCCTTACTGTCCCTCCTCCTCGCGTAGGAACTGAAAGATGGACGAGAAGTCTTTGTTGGCGTAGCCGCGGGCACACATGACCCGGTAGATCTGGTGAGCCAGGGAGCCCAGGGGGATGGGCGTCTTGGTGTTGGTGGCTGTGTTCTGGGCCAGACCCAGGTCCTGGTGGACACACACACATATCATATCCAATACACCAATGGAATTAAATGCTTAACACATGAAATACAGCATGTGGAATGGTGCAATAATAAACGTGTAAA
>CM030182.1:7451653-7501653 GCA_017639675.1 Aplochiton taeniatus | reverse complement strand
GCCTAAGGGAGCAGAGGGAGAACGTAGCCCAACGTTACAACGTCACAGCGTGTGAAAGGGTGCGTGTGGCACCATGCCGTCATCCAAGCAAAGGTGGGACACAGAACTTGCTTCGTGAGAGTTTGAGGGAGAGAGAGGGAGGAAGTAGAACCACTGTCTTCGGAATCTCAGGCCGGTAAGAAAGATTACAATTTCTTTAACTTAAAATGTTTGTGCAACTGTGTTAAATGTTTTTTCCGAACAGTTTATGTGCACCGGATACACAGCATTCTACTGTGTCGACATTTAAGAGTGTATGAGGTGTGCTCCTTACCTGTCCACTGCCGACCTGGCCACAATAGACTACGTTGGCCCCCATACAGGTGAGCAGCTCCTGCACTGCGTGGTACTCCTCCTCTGGCCCTCCTACCATGAAGGTCAGCTTGGCCAGGCTGGCCGCGCCCACACCTGCATACAAACACAAAGCAATGACTTTAAGCTCAATCTAAAACACATACATACCAAAAGATCCAAAGACATTCACGTAGCGTCAACATAGGCAACACATCTGACGAATCAGACAGAGAACCCCTTGACGTGCAGCGCTGCAAAACATTCGATGCAGCACTGTTTCTGGGTAAAGGACAACCACCTTAGCCCTGCGACTGTTTAAGACAACAGAATGTTGGGTAAAGGTCAGCTGTGCGTAGGTGATGGTCTAAAGGGATGGCGCTGGCAAAGAGAGAGAAGCACCAGAGGGACAGGGGTGTCTTTAAAAGCCCATTGTTGTCATTATCCTCCCCACGACCCCCAGGGGAGGGGTGCCCATTGTTCCTACCCTACAAACACTCTCTCTCACACACCGACACACACACACACACACACACACACACACACACACACACACACACACACACACACACACACACACACACACACACACACACACACACACACACACACACACACACACAGGCCAACAGCTGGGCCCGCGGCTTCCCCTCCGCAGGGGTGTCACTGGCGTGAGAGGTAATTAACTTTACACTTTATCATGTTCAATTAGGCATCCCTCCCAGTGCCTGATGGCTTAAGAAGCGTGCCGTGTTTTCACAGGACCCTCCACGCCCCCCTGGCTGGACCTGACGTGGGCAGACGGGAGGCTGTCAGCGTGGGCCGATTAGCGATACAAGCCTAGAAACAGGGCGGAACCCTCGCTGCCAAATCTCATCTGCCAAGGTCCAGATCCTTTTATGCGCCATTGATTAACACTAAAAACCCTGACTGACACACACGTTAACAAACTATCTTTTACTCAAACACTAAAAAGTGGGTGGGCCTCTTGTCTCAGCGTTGCACAAAAATCATATTAGCATCTCATCAGTATAGTTAATCCCATTGTACTCATGTAAAGATGGTGCAGTTGCTTACAGGGTAATCTGCACTGTGCGCGTGCGTGCGTGCGTGTTTCCCGTTTGGCTCTTCAGGGTGCTGAGTTGAGCTCTAATGAAAGGCCTTTTAATGGTGAAAGCCTAATAATGTTGGTGTTAATAATTAAACAGGAAGTAGCTAAGAGAAAACAGCTGAAACCACAGACTCAACAAAAGTTGAAAACTGGCGTACCACAGAAGGTAATGACAATGCAAGTAAATACTGTAACTAGATTAATGATTGCATGGAAAATGTGCTGCCAATTGTACAGGCGGGGGGGGGGGGGGGGGGGGGGGTATTTGACAAAGCTGAAAAGCTCTGGTCAATAACTCCCTATTGAAATTTGCAAATCATTTCAGACCTTTGAATTGTTAACATATCTGGAAATCCAAATTTAAATCAAGCAAATCGATAATTAGCATTATTTAATCCAGCCAACTAAAATGTACCTAAATCATCTGTTTACGCATGTACTTCTTATCAAAGCGGATTACAAAACACCCCTAACTCTGGTCTCCAGAAGCACTGAACGATTGTCATTATATTGGCCTCTGCAAATTATTTTGTTCGGTTAGGGAAAAAAGTTGGTTGGTTGCGACCTATCTTTATGAGGGGAAATACATTTTAAGCAGTTTTGTTTTATTAATAATTTTTTTGCCATTTTAAATTTTCTATTGTTTCATTTTAGAATTCTGTCTTTCTGTACATTTTGTACCTTGCTCCAACAAACAAAAACAGCGATTAGGACAACGTGCTCTATAATTGCTGCCGTACATAATATTAGTTGACCCTGCATCTTGTTTCTCCTTAATTAGGCCTGGTTGTGTCACTATCAATGTATGATGCTGCTGCGTGTGTGTGTGTGTGTGTGTTAGCCCAGAGATGAGCTGTCAGTGGGTCATTAAAGCCACATAATGAACCCCTAACACACACTGCGGCAGCTGCATACAGCCCGCAGCAACACACGCTCAGCATAAGGCAACACACACACACACACAATATATGCATATGGTCCCCACGCTAAGCGTGCAGCACAGATAGGGTGGTCAACATCCATATTAAAGAAAAACACTTTAATTGAAGTTTCAGAAGCAAGGACAGGAAAACTGTACTGCTCATATCAAAATCTGCCCCACGGTGCCTGCACACTTACAGACAGACAGACAGACAGACAGACAGACAGACAGACAGACAGACAGACAGACAGACAGACAGACAGACAGACAGACAGACAGACAGACAGACAGACAGACAGACAGACAGACAGACAGACAGACAGACAGACGACACACCACAGAACTGGCCTGACGCCCAGGAGCTACAGCATTGTGTGACATCTTCGCTGGTTCATTAGCGAAGATCACTCTAAACGGAATCACTAAGGAGGAGATCATTGATAACACAGTCAACGTGCTGGTCAATACATCCTCTTTAGGGAGAGATACACAGACCTCTCTCTCTCTTTCTCTCACTCTTTCATTCCCTCCCTCAAATTAACTAATCACCCATAATAAGCTCTTATGATCGGTAGAGGATTTCTATAAGCAGCGACAGAGGGATGATGGAAGATCTTGGCTCCTGGAAGAATAACACATCATTAGCATAACACAGGGGGAGTGGGTGTGCGTCTGCTGCAGAGTTCTTGAATGTCTGTATGTGTAGGAGTGTGTGCGTGTGTGTATGTGTGTGTGTGTGTGTGTGTGTGTGTGTGGAGGGACGTCCTGCGCTCCGGCCGGTCCTGTCAGAGACGGATTAAAGAGGAATCCTAATGAGGCTTTGGGAGCGCTGGGAACGTCGGCTCATCCATCCCAGAGGAGAAGGACACTCCTGGATCGTTAGTGCCACGTTACTACACAACGCCCCCTAGGGGAAGGCACGGGGAGCGAGGGGGGGACACACACCTATCCAGAGAGAGGCGAAGATGGAGAACGATAGTGGGAAACTAGGAGGAAGAGCAAGATGACATACTACCTAGGTGGACCTAACAGGGACGATCTCTCACTGGACTTTGTCCCGCTGTCCCGCGCTCTCACAGTAGACTGCTAACACAAAAACTGCGCATGAAGAACAGAAGAAAAATTACGACAACTAAATATACCACCAGCAAAAATTGCCCAATGCACCCTTCCATCCTCCGCCGAACAATTCCCTGGGGAAAGGGCAGACGTCCTCTCATCCTGCTCCAGGGACAAGAACTGGTGGGCCAGCTGGAAGCGCCGCGGCTCGGCAGAACCAGAGCAGGCCCGGCCCGACCGCAGCCCCACCACGGCAAGAAACCACGGTTGGACCACGGTGAGCTGGACGGCCTTTTAACGATCAACTCCCTGCTTTTACAGTCTGGGGGAGCAGAGGGGAGGAGGGCAACGACGGCCACTTCTAGGTCACTTTGGGGTTCGCTTGAGTGGGGTGCTGTTTGAATGTGCGTGCGCAGTGGTAATGGATGACCTTATCTTACACAGTGAGACTTGAGACTTAAATAGTCAGGCAAACTGGGTGCATTAGGACAGATGCTGGCCTATTGGACTTTAATGGCAGACATCCAGCAGTCTGGCGGTGGGGGTGGGGTGGGGGAGGATGCAAGGCAAAGGGAGGGAGAGACAGAACAGAGGACAAACTTTGGTTTCTGTCACGTTGTAACGAGAGCTAAATTCATTAGCACGTCTTTCACTACACGCGAATGATCAACCAGAGCAATTCATTACAGTCGCCTAGCCTTTTAAACTTGGGGCCCCTTTCAAGTGGTCTGTGCATGTGTTTGAGTGTGCACAAAAGAGTGGGCATGTTGGAGTACAGGCTGTGTGTACAGTGTGCGGCAGTCTCCGTGTCTGTGTGTGTGTGTGTCGGTGATCATCAGAGACAGGTGTGGGTCCCGGCGCTGGCCGCTGCGGCGACGACGACGTCAGCGGGAGCTTCTGAGGCCGTGTTGGCGACTTACGAGCCTGGTGTGAAGCAGCCAGCCGCTTTTATTGGTGGTGGCTTTAAATGAAACGACATTTGTGACTGTGAGAGTGTGCAAACACTCACATACGCACACACAGAGTCAATTTCCCTTCCCAGGCTCCATTTGACGGTGCAGTGCAGCAGCCAAGCTCGGGCCTAAGATGAGGAGGCGATGATTCAGTGCAGAGGTTTCATAACGGCTACTTTCTATCCTGATATTTCTCCTAATGACTAGGACCAAACAAACAAGTGCTCTCATGCAGAGGACCTCCACTTTTACTAACGTATCACCTGGCCGTAGCAGTGCCCCAAAGAGTGGACGACTAAGCTATCGAGGAAAGAACAGCAAACAAGTTTGGTTTAAACTAAATCACTGTTTCTCTAAATTAGGAAAAATAGTGAGTGGTATAGCTTAATTCTTTCTTTTATTTAAACTGCTTAATTTAATTTAATCCATTTCATTGTAAACTTAAGTAGGGTAAGAACTGCTTAGAGTGTGGTCTAGATCTAGTTGAGGCAGAAATATCTTTACAGTCTACCAGCGAAGCCCCATATGTGGTCCAGTGATAGAATTACATCATGGGAGACATTTTCTCAAAGAAATGAAAAGCCCAAACAAGCTTCGTAAAAGCTTGTCGGATATCCAGAAAGTAAATGCAATGGTAAGGCCGAGTAAACCAAAAACCTTGCTCTTGCTCATTCACACACGTAAAAGAGCCAGCACTAACAACCGTCTATCTGCCAACTCCACTAATGCCTCCCCTTCATGTTAAAAACAGGCTGTTTATCTACCCCTTTAACGAGCGCACTGCCATGAGAACTGAGCTGACTCTCTCACACTCACACACACACTAACACACGCTCTGAGGAGATACACACTGACTGGAGCCAGAAGAACCTAGCTAGTGAGCGCAGAAAGTAGAGAGTTACAGAGAGCCGGGGGTTATGCTGAGGAATACAGAAGGAGTCCCACTAAGCTAAGCCCTGGGCATTGGGGCTGGCAATAGCCGTTCTGTTGACCACTGCCCTGACCCTCGTCATTATCACGGCCATCATCGGCGGCCGCTCTCTCCCATCGGGGGAAGCTGCTCTGTTGCAGAAGATGGAGCAGGGAAGGAGCCCGGAAGACCAGGAATCAATGGCTCAGCAGGCCCATCGAGACCAATCCAGTTTAGGGGTCTAGGAATCTGATAATGATCCCTAATTAACCGTTAGAATACAGGGACTCACCGGGCACACACCCACACACACACATAGGGAGACCTAAGATACAGAGAGTGTCACTCAGATGGATCCGAGCTGCATGCTAATTCTTCTGAAGTGAGTGACATGCTGGACAGGGTTTGGGGGTACATTTGACGGACAGAGACCTCCAGTGGACTGGCCTATACACCAGCTGACAATTGCACCACACACACACACACACACAGCAGAGTGTTGAGGAGGCCGGTCACCCAGCTGCTGTGGTGCTGCTGCTTCCTCCATCTGGGGTCCATGGTATCGCCGCCGCCACCCCCCCCCCCCCCCTTCTCCACTTGTCACTGAGACCCCTCTGTGAAGGGCTTGTTATGCTAATCTGCCCTCTCTCTCTAGTGCTGGTAGCCATCAATAATGACAGCCACCCCAACTCTCCCTTGCCATTATGGCAACCCCCTACTACGACCACATACCAACCCACACACACACACACACACACACACAAATCCACACACGCACACACACACACACACACACACAATTCCTTAACTGGATGTGCAATTGAACTAGCCTGTATGCGTCATCTTCTCAGTAATCCATTCCCAGACTGGATTAGGTTGGCATTCGCTCCACTAACTATCTCCATCTCGCTCACACCCCTCTCTCCGCTCGGCCTTCTTCTCTTTAGACTGACCAGGCTCAGCGTTTAGGTAGGAGTAGGAGACAGCCTACAGCAAAGACACTGACAAATTTTCTTTGCAAGCTCCTTCAAACAACCCATTGGCTAAGACTCGGGATAGGCACTTAAACAATCGTGATTAGATGAAGTGTCTGCAAGGCTAACTAGTGCATAGTCAGCAGAGCATTAAGTCCATACAGTCTCTTTCTGTCTCACACACACACACACACACACACACACACACACACACACACACACACACACACACACACACACACACACACACACACACACAAAACATGAGCCCCAACTCCCACGGTCCCCCTAAAGTTAGTGCTGTCACACACACATTCTGTCACGGACACTGATGGCTGAAGTTACCCAGCGTTGGGAACAAACAATGAAAGGTCTTTTCAGACTCTCTTTAAGCCGTCGCTCGTTAGCGATGTGGCGGCCCACCACGGGCAGCAGAGACGCAGACGCAGGCACGCTGGGTAATTACTGCTAACGACCCGGCCGCTCGTTAGCCACAGCTCCTATTTCTGCCATTGCCGTGCCAACACCCCGAGCCTGTGACGTCAGGGCCCGTTTTGTTGTGGGCCGAGCTTGCATGCGGACACGTTTAACGACACTAAACTGTGGTGCAAATGTGTGTGAGAGTAAATGTGCGCTTGTAGCATGAGTGTCTGTGAGTGGGATTGGGGATGTGTATGCAAGTGTATTGGTCACGGTGTCTGCCACCGTGTTCTCGCTGGCTGGTGTGTGTGTGTGTGTGTGTGTGTGTGTGTGTGTGTGTCACAGCTGGGTCAGACACAGGAGACAAGCCAGGCTACTGCTGGTCAGCGAACAACACGATGAGGAGATGTGGGCAAAAAAAGGAGAAGACTGAGGGATCGGTACTTATTTTGTTTTGGGTTGGGATTGACGTTTTTAACAGGGTTATTATTCTCCGTCCCAGAGCCCAGGGGCGACAGCCAAACCCCGGGTGACGCACAGGAGGCAGGAGCCTCCAGCTCGTTCTCACAAGCTTCCACGCTAGGGCAGAAAAAGACACGCAAACACACACATCTATTTGCATAATAACACACTGCTTCGCACCAAACAAAGATCAGAGAGGAATCATTTGAAGAAAGTCTAAAATAAGAAACACACTGAGAAACAGCCAAATAGGCCGGCCTACAGTCAGTCGGTCCGTTTTATGGGACACTACACGGGGTACTGTAAGGTAACATCTCCTTGGGATGGTGCCCAAGTCAGTCTAGACTCAGAGTGTAGCTGCTGTGAGCTACATGATAAATAATGAATAAAACACAAGTGCATTCTCAGTAGAATGGGACTGGATGAAACACATAACAGACATTTTGAGCAGAGTGGTGTATTTGTAAATCCTGTCAGACGATATTGACAATCGCTGTCCAATTTGGTGCACGGCACTAAGCAAAGAGCTCCGTTACCTAACATACACACATACACAGACACACACCAACACACATTGCGATATCTTATTTGGCGTGTGGAGTGCCATCTCCTGGTCAAAACACAGGATTGAGACCATCTCTTTTGATGGAGGAGGAGGGTTCTATGGAGCTGACTTCTTGTTGACCCTCAAGTCCACTCCTACAGATCTCTTGTTCTTTTCAAGTTCAGCTTATCATCTCGGGGCCACTTTCATAGCGGACCGTGGGGTCAAGAGTTGGGCCGCCCATGTCCCTGTTTGTGTTGCCACTAACGGGTGGGGTGACAAGATGTGCATAATGACGGGAGATATGGCTTTGTTTGTGCACTCACACATGCATGCAGGTGCGCACACACACACACACACACCTAAAGTAAATCATTCGTCATCTCAAAACAGTAAAAGAAGCTTTACTGAGAGCCAGGAGAGGAAGCGCCTTCACACAGGACTGCACTCACTAACTAAAGGCCAATCTACAGTGGGTAAACACTGTCTTTGTGTGTGTGTGTGTGTGTGTGTATGTGTGTCTTTGTGTGTGTGAGTAAGAAATAGGCTTAGTTCAGGACTCTGATCTCACTGACTCAAGTCAGTCTGCTGTACAGACGCCAGCCATGATAAAGTGGCGGCCTTCAGCTTGACCTTATACTTTAATACATTTGTATGGGTCTGTGTGAGTTTCGCTGTGGGAACGGGCACGGGTGTGTGTCGTCCGTGAGAGCCCTCCCCCCGATTTGGTCTTGGCACAGAGAGAGAGAGAGGGAGAGTTTTACTGCGACGTGGCTCCCTAATGTCTTATCTCCCCCCCTCCTCCACTACACTCCATGTGAGGGCAGCTTCTCTCCTCTTTATGGCTCCTTATCTGACATGAAAGGCACTGACACGGGATACCCGCCATTATGGCTCCATCAACATGAAAAGCACTGACACGGGATTCTCCATTGCGGCTCAGCCCATTAAGGGCGACTGCAGTCCTGTGCACTGTCAAGGAGCCATCACAGACAGACAGCACCAACATAATGAGGACCTAAAACCTTAACCTTGCTTTAAGACCCCGGTCAAAAGCAGCAATAAAACCTGGAGAGGGCACCTACTGGCTAGCGGGCTCAGTGATTACAACAAATGTCCGACCACTATCCTACCACACAATAGTTTTGATGCACAAATGAAACTTGCCCAGAAAAAGATGGCGAGCGTGACGTTAAAAGGAAAATGATATAATTGCCGGTCACGTATGGATTCTTCCTTCAGCCACGGCCTCCTGTCCAATGTGCTTTCTTAGGACCATTTTGTCCTCTCGTCTTTCTCTTAGGGCTAGGTCTATGTAAACACAAAGGTTTGCTAGCGGTGGATCTGGCACCAGCACAGACTGACTGACCTGTAGCCTAGATACACATTAGGCAGCAGTAGGGTAAGTAGTATATTTAGGTGCAGGCTCTAGGGCCATGGTTAACATTGCAGCCAATGATGGCTATGTCTCCCTTAAAAGAGAGACGAGGGCTTTTAACAGTAACTAGCACTTGTTTTTCTGGACAAAATATTCGGTTTTGGGGGAAAATAACTAATCAAATATGAACATTTAAAAAAAAAGAAAAGAAATTAAAAAAAATTAAAAAATAAACTGTACCAGAAGAACAAAGAACTACAATAGCAAATAACAAAATGACAGGTACACATTTGGTCATATTTATGAACCTAGACATTTTGTACCCTGGCATTTGAAACCATTGGGAACATATTTGTGTCCGTCTGTGGATGAGACCTTACCCCCTGAGACCGGCGCGTCCATGAAGACCGCACCAGTCTTCTCGGCAGCAACAGCCATCTCTTTGGAGACAGCAGGGTCGATGGTGGATGAGTCGATCAGTAGTGTTCCCTTCTTGACTTTCCTGTGGACGAACGGACAAAGAGACACGTTGACCTTTCAGAGAACTACACGACTCATCTATTGTCCCTTCTGAAAATTACCCTTGGTTTTAAATCCGTCTAAGGAACAACATGGTTGTGTTCATAACATAAATTCCATTTTAAAGAATAGTTTTTGTCAGAAACAAGAAAACGAAAGTGGAAAGAGAAAGACAGAAGGAGCTCACTTGAGGATGCCATTTGAGCCTGTGTAGACCTCTAGAACATTGGGACTGGAGGGGAGCATGGTGATGATTCGGTCTGCTTTATCTGCTACGTCCGCTGGGGAGTCCAGGATCTGAAGAATCAGACAATGTAATGAGTGTTACCACTAAATAGATACTTAGTTCGCTATGTCTGAAATCACATTTGAAACCTCTTAAACCACTGGTAGTCCAAAAATGATTAAGTTAATCATTGGCACAACTGAAATACACACAAATGAAAAAACAAAGCATCCTACACTATATTCACCGCTCTAACATGGGGGCGTAGAAATAGTGAAATAGTATTTATGACAATATGAAGTGCCCCCTCCCAAACACACACACAAACACATAGATCAGACAAACAAACAAAGAACCAAAACTAGGAAACACGAAAGCTAACCAGCTTTGGATTGCAGGTTACCTGTGCGCCAATATCTTGCAGCTCCTTGCAGGACTCGGGGAAAACATCTGTGGCTATGACAGGATAGCCGTGTCTAAGCAGGTTCTTGGCCATGGGGGTGCCCATGTTCCCCAAGCCGATAAACCCCACTGGGGTCTTAGAGGCCATTGACCTGTTCGACACTGAATGGCAAAGATTTACATTATCTTAAGCAAACGTCTAAGGCCTGCAGTTAATTTGATTAACAAAAGCATTTTCAGTTGGGTAAATAACCATTATCACCTGTAATTTCCGTACATAATGTGTGAGGACATAATAGGGTATTTAAAAGAAATAGCCTGCAGTGGTCTTTTGCTGAAACATTTTTAACCTACGGAAATTGTTCTGTTTTCTCCAATACACTTACAGTATTTACAAAGCATATTATACTACTGAAGCATTGACTAGTTTAGTTACAGGTTATTGTACAAGCCTAAATGACCCAAATAATACAATTTTAAGAAGCAACGAAATGCAATCAATATTTCTAAAATTGCACTTCCATCCCTAGTACATTCGCAATTTAGTTAGATTTGAATAAAAGGTGCTAAAAAGTCAACCTGACAACCTGCTTGATAACGAGACAAGACATAAAAAAATATATATACTCAGGGAACAGATCATAAACGTAAAAATAATAATCACTTTTTTTATGAATTATATATATATATATATATATATATATATATATATATATATATATATATATATATATATGTATATATATATACAAATATAACTGATCCCATTTTATAACATTCCCTGTCTCTATTAGCCCTGCACCTGTCGAAATTCAACAATATTCTACAAAATCCTTATCCTGTGTGCGAAACACTTCTAATGTTCACAATGGAGCCAGTTGGAAAGAACTGTCTTTTCACTGGCTTCAGAGTCAGCTAACTACTAACTTTTTTTGATCCACGCACCCCTGCTGTTGTCCTACCATTGTACAGACTCCAGTTGGCTGATAACAGAGCTGGTTTACATCTAGTCTATGCCTATCAGTCTGGGCAGGCTTGACCCATATTGCTCTCTTTGCGTATTATTAGGGTGATCTTTGGACGTGTGCCTATTATGTACAGAGCTGCTATCAGTTATACCAACAACATATCATATCAGCATGTGTGTTAGCTGGTAAGAGATACATTAACCATGGCTATTGGACATGGACAATTAAACTTGTTTTCTTTAAAGCCAGCCTAAGCTACACAATGCAACTACATTCATATAAGGACATTTAAAATTTACTACAGACAACAACATTTCTGGTATTCAAATTTTGGGGCATTTAAACCCTTACTTACTACAAAGTCCAACCTAATTACACCTGGAGTTTCACTGTGTTATTCTTTCAACATGTAGGCCACTTTCTTCTTCTGGCATTGGAAAATAAATACTTTTTGCCATTCACTAGAGATTAAGCTTAGTTAATAGATCGTGTTTTTATGTGTTTTCAAGTACATTTAGTACGGCAACTAGTCTAACTATAATCCAGCTGCTGTATTTAATGTAACATTTTGCTTCTATAACTTACAAACATGCTTCCGGAAAAGGCTGAATAACTGGAGGTTATTTGTCTTGAACAATGATTAAGACTAGAACATTGTCAACAACATTTTACACTGGTGCACTGGTCATAGGGGATATTCAAAAGGCTCAATGTTTATAAGGATTATATACCAGGCATTAACTACGTGAAGCACATTGTCTTTAACCAATTACACTGGGCTGGCCCCCTGTCAAACTCTGGGAACGTTTCGTTTAGCGCTCTAGTAATTATGGTCACCCAACATACATATTTGAAAGGACTTAGCTATGCGCTAAACAGCGAGCTATTAGGTAATGATAGTCTATGTTCTCGTGTGCATCTAGCTTTTTTTATGTATTCATATTTTCAAACAGGAAAACATTACTGTAGGACTGATGGCTGAGTACATTACCTAACATCAGGTCGACATGTTTATTGCACCTTTGCAATAAATTCCGAGACCCTCTGAACAAGGCAGCCATGCTTCTTTCCCCTTGACCTCGGCGTACAGTGACAGCGATTGAGCCAGGAAGTAAAGGGGAGGTAGTAATGAGTGACTGTGCTTTGCACCAGTCATATATTTCAGTTGTGCAGGATAGCCAATTGAAATCATGCAAAGGCGGGCTATCCGGGGTTTTCAGTAGATTTCTCCTTAAAAGTTGAACAGATGAAGTGCAGATGGGTACTACTAATTCGAGTGATTGCAAAAAGTGAAAGGCAGTCTGTGTATCGCCAGTCATGGTGTAATCCATAAAGAAAGAACGCGGCTGTAATTTTTCGGTCTGCACGTTGTAGGATGTTCTTCCTGCAATACCGTTCCTCTGTGCAATGTAGGCTATTCCTAATAATAACTGTCAAACATTACAATGCACAGAAAGATTGCAATCTATTTTTATTCTCCCTTGACAATCTTTGAATTATATTAAACCCATTTGAATTAATGGCAGTTGTATGGCTCACCAAAGTAGCGTAATGTAATACAAATTTCGAGTACAAAACGCGTGTCTCGCGGTCAATAATTGGCGTACAATAACAGTAGCACATGTTTGAAAACAAAAATAAAAAACCTTTAAAAAAAACTCTAGAGCAGTATGCCGGCTGTTACTCAGTTATTCTGTAGCAACACTTTCTCTCATAAAATAACAGCTATGTTTTGCACTCTATACCAAATTAATGCAACCGTTTTAAAACAGAAAATTAAGCACAGTTAAAGTACGAAAATAAATGAAAAAGGCAACACTGTGCAGTGCGTCAACAAAATATTGAACTTATGACAGTGGGTGGGCATTACGCCAACACGTCGCACGTAACAAAAAATGAAATGAGAAAACCAAATGCATTGATTGATCCTTCGCATTGTGCAGACATATGATATTTTTAAGTCTTGTGCAAGCAAGTCTCTCCTCAGCACCATTTGCGCATCATCTCTACACCGGAAGTGACACCATCATTTGTATCTTTCAGGAAAAGCATCAGTTCAGGGCGTTCTGCGTTGTCAACAACGGGACTGAGGCAACGTCGGTCCCTCAGGCTGTCTTCTTTGATAGCGGCAGTGAAGTAATATAATTATTTTCTTGGATTCCTAAAAAGGGTATTGTTGACAACAATTTTAATATAATAGTGTTGTTGTGAGTCAGCTAGCTAGCTGGCTACAGTAGCTAGCTGGCTACGTGGTCTACGTATCAAAGATGATGATATAGCAACGACGTTACTAGCCAGCAGTGACTTGACATAACATGGCCTGCACACGCATAACAAGCTGCTAGCTAGCTGGGAAGGTAAACCTAGCAAATGTTATTGCATACAAAACCTCTCTGATAGAAGTGTCGCGCGAATGTACCATGATAGCAAATTAGCTGGCGACTTTGTTAGATTAGGGAACCCAAGATGAATTTTTTTGAATACATAGGGGATTAGGTCAATGCTTGAGTCCTCTACTGCTTGTATTGACATTGAACTTGAAGTTACTTAAGGTTTGTTGTGACTGAGACTTTACCGTTGTCATTAGGCCTAGTGGCATATGGTGAACTCCACAGCAGCGGTATTAGGCTATTAGCAAGGAGCCGCAAGCTATTATTGAGTCATGCGTTTTCTATGTGTGTTGATGAAGTTGCAAGGTGCCGGCTTTGATGTGAGACAATAGTTTTTATGTTTTATTATCCCCTTTATCTCTTACATGTTACTCCTCTTTCGTGCAGGTCAGGCTGATGAAGTGACACAAGATAAGATGTCATCATTCCAGGTGGTGGGCTCCTCACCTGGCAGCAGTGTCAGTGTCATGGAAACGTCAAACTTTGCCCATGTCATCTTTCAGAATGTGGGGAAGAGTTTCCTGCCCCAGGCACCACTAGAGTGTTGCTACACCTTGACGTCTTATATCACCCCCCACCCCAAAGACTGGGTGGGCATCTTTAAGGTATTCATCCACTTATACCCATTCAAACTGAGTTGGCGTCCTCGAGGTGCACATTAAAACTGTAATAATACTTACCCAATGATCAATATCCCTAACCAATGCTAGGGTAGCTCTTATAATAATGATAATTGATTACACTTGATGTAGCGCTTTTCTAGACACCCAAAGCACTTTATACTGTAGGGGGGCCGCACAGTTAAGTTGCCAATGTGTAGCACCCACCTGGTTGATGCCACGGCAGCCAAATTGCACCAGACATTGGTTTTAAGACCAACTGAAGAGCCCCAAGGGGCAGGTGAGAGGATAGATTAGCCAATCGGGAGCTGAAGGGACATCTCTCTAGATTAGCCAAGACACACTGAGTCAAATTAAATTAACTGCTTGCCAATATTTTGCTTCTAACAAGCGTCAATGAGAAAATGCTAATTCTCCTTGAATAAATAGACCGACAGAAACATCCAGTGGATTTGTCAGTGAGGGTGGTCCAGTCCGTCTAACCCTATCAAAAAAAGGAAATGGCACCAGCTAATGGACAATAGTAAACATTTTGCCATTCCTCTATTAAATGAGTTTCACCGCATTCACCTCTAAACCAAGGGTGCAGGGGTCCGGTGTTCCTGGAGAACTTTTATCTTGAATTTGTTCACACACTTGATCCCTGTATTGTTACCCAATATGACTCCAGTTTCCCACAATAACATGTCCCTTGACTTGATTCTTCAAACAGCTAGCTTTGGTGTGGCTTCTCTGGGTGAAATAAGAGGAAGGGATTGGGTTAGATATGCTGGGCCTGCTGGGGGGCAAACATTTGGTGTACTTCATTAGGCCCTCTGAAACTTATTAGTGCCGCATCCGTTTTCCCTCTCGCTGTTGTTTGTTTTCCTCTGTCTTTGAATCTCTCTCTTCCTCTCTCTCTTGCTTCCCGCTCCCTCTTTCCACTCGACTCCCCCCCCCCCCCCCCCCCCCCCCCCCCCCCCCCCCCCCCCCCCCCCCCCCCCATGAAATCTCACACTTAATTAACAGGAAATGTGAAAGAGGAAACTTAATGTCTCGTAAAGACGAAAAGCAAACATTTTATCATCATTTTAAGAAATTGCTTCAAATCCACAAGCTTTTAAAAGCAATTAAAAAGGAATAAAGATACACGGTTTATTTGGAAAATGTTGATTGGAAAATGTAGATGGTTAATCCTCTCTAATGAAATGTGTTTGATGGTTAGTTTCATACAAGGGGATCAAAATGAAATGTGTTTCTTTTATCTGTGTGTGTCTTAGTAACTGTGGCTGTACACATGTGCTCTTTGTTTGCAGTGTGTGTGTGTGTTTCTGAGTGTGTGTTTGTCTGTGCTGCTGTCTGCTTTTGATTTGGGATATTTTGTCTGCTGGAGCTGAAAGATGGTTTGCTGTATTAAACTTAAATCAGTTAGAAGAACTGATTAATTGTTAGGATCATAATGTATGTGGGAGTTATTGAAAGTGCAAATGCTCGTTGCTCAGAGATGCCCGTTTAGAGAGATCAGAAGAAAATGAGCAAAGACTGCCCAAAGTGATGACGCAGGCCCCCCTCTGGACGCAGTAGTAAGTTGTGTGCAGACACCACCTAGTGGTTCACTAGTGCCATAACACAATTTAAGAAAATAGCACCAAACTGCACCAAACTTCTTTTTGTATTTACTTCATCTTGCAGAATGAAAGCTTTCCCCCTTGTATCAACCACAAAAAGAAAATGTTAATTCATTGTACATAGGTAATGCATGTATACGTAGGTGTGTGAGAGTATTTTTAGGAGGTGGAAGATACACTAAAACATACCTCCGAAAACACAGCAAAGCACCTAATGCAGGAGGTTATTGGTTGTGGCATGTTTCTGGGGTTGGCTGGGAGAAACCCCGGTCTGAAGGTTGTAATTAACGTGTCATCATATACCACTGGCTCACGTGATTGATTGAGGTGTTGTCTGTGATTATTCTATAACATCACTCTCCAAACTACACTTCAGTCAACTTAACCGCCATACAGTTAGTCATTTTATATGTCTACGCACACACGCACGCGCACACACACACACACACACACACACACACACACACACACACACAGATGCACATGCAGAAAAATAAACATCACACAACAAAACAAATCACATCAGAGTCTCATATCAAATTATTTTAATTGGAAGGAATTATTTCTGCAGCCAAGGTTTGATTCTGCCAATTGGTATTAGACCTAGTCATGTCCTGCATCATAATCATTCTAATTGACTAGTTGACAGGATCATCTGACAAAAGTCAAGTGTCGAATATGAAAGAAGTAATTTGGACATAGTTTCTAGTAGAATCACTGTACACACAAAATGGAAATTGGTTGTCATCTAATTTACCCTTGACACTCAACTGGCTTCATATGAATTCAATACAACCACAACAGTTGGACTGTTGCAAATTTAGCACTTCATTATGATTTCAGACGAAAGGAAATCCACACCCAGCGTATTTGATTTGATGGTAATATATGATGTGATAATGATAGTTTAGTTTAGGCCCGAGGAGTCTCTGGGCTATCCCTGCTTTAACCTGGGACAGGTGCTGCAGCATGTTGGCTCGTTCGATAAAGTTTTGCTCCCTCCCATCACGTTTGGTACAGTGCAGCCTATGTATTTGTATGCACAGAGCGAGTCCAGTGCGTAAGCCTGTGTGTGAGCGGCCCAGACAGAGTGAGTGTGTGATTGTGGGCGACAGCTTTACGACGTAAAGCCAGAGTTATGATGTTCCCTGCTCCCTTTCATCTCCTGTCACTTAACAACACATGAAATTCATATAATTACATCTCCCCCGCCATCTTGTGTAAAATTTTCACCTTATTTTTTTCTTTTCTTTTTTCTTTTTTGCCCTGCCCATCTGGACTGTACTCTACTGCCCTCTGCCAGTCCTACACACACACAAACTGAGCTTACGCCCCTTCCCTTCCCTCCTGAAGCCAACAGGGAAGGGAAGTAAGTGGATTGGTGCAAAGGGAAAAGGAGGGAAAAAAGGGGAGGGGAGGGTGAATCAAAGAGAAGGGAGGGTTTGTGGGACCTAAGTGTTTCCATCCCCGTCTGTAACGTTGTCCATCCCAGAAAAGGACATCATGCCTCAGATAAAATAACAATGGCAACTAGCAATCTCCCCACACACAGTCTCTCCATGTTGTCTTGTGTTTTGTGTGCTGTGTGACCCAGGTGGGCTGGAACACGGCCAGAGACTACTACACCTTCCTCTGGTCTCCCATGCCCGAAAACTATGAACCAGGAAGCTCTGTGCACAGGACTGTGGTGTTCCAAGGTAACCTCCCGCAACACACACACACACTGACACACGTACATACAGACACACACACACACACACACACACACTTACTCACACACACGGAATGCCACGCTCCATAGCACAAGCCCAGGGTACTGCGAGGTATCCCCCGCCATTTTAACTGCACATAAAAAAAACGTATTTTATTAAAGGTGCACAACCGCAACCACGGCCGGAGACCCAAACACCTCTCTAACCACAGTCACATGCATATACACACACACAGGGCCTGTGAACTGGTTTTACTGTGTCTGAAATGGTCAGCTATGACACAGTGAAAATATGAGAGCACTCTGTGGTGTGTCAGTAAAAGTGGTTTGCTTCTGGATATCCTTTACTCTCAATGCCACAGGCTAAGACCTGGCTTACTTTTAGAATGCTCCAGTGAAACTCTAGAACTAGAATGAATAAATGGTGACTGTACACACACACACACACACACACACACACACACACACACACACACACACACGCCCAAGTGAGTAGAGTTGTTGAAGTAGGAGCTCTAGTGAAATCCCCTGTAATGGAAATGCCTTTTATATGAGAGGTACTCTCCAGCCTCTACTTATCACGGCAGCCCCAAAAGGGAGATCTCCACAGTTACATTTCTTCCACTACTGTTCAGGCAAAGGAAAGGTTGCGTTCCAGGGACCAACCAGTACCAATCCCTCACAAGAGCACTTTATTGTTGTTTCCCCTTTTGTCCTCGTCAAACACACTCACCCCTCCGCTGTCTCGACAGGTTACTACGTTCCCAAGAGCGACGGGGAGTTCTACCAGTTCTGCTATGTCACGCACACGGGGGACATTCGGGGCGCCAGCACGCCCTTCCTGTTCCGCGCCTCCACCCCCACCGAAGAGCTGCTCACCGTCACCGAGGACGACAGCAACTCTGACATCCTGGTGGTCACCACCAAGAGCGGCCATCTGGAGGTAAAGGGGACAATGCACATACACACACACACACACACACACACACACACACACACACAGGTTTAGGTTGGGAGACATATTAGAATGTCAAGTTATCCAAAACACAGTGTTTTTCTTATGAACCACATCCTTGCTCCTGGTTGTCCAACCCAAGCAACGTGTCGAGGAGGCGCAGCAGGAGCACCGGGAGCTGCTGATGGCCATGCGCCTCCTCCAGGAGGAGAACCAGAATCTGCAAGGGGAGCAAAAGCGTTTGGCCAGAGAGAGGGAGCAAGAGAGAGAGACCTGCAGCCTGCTTCGTACCCACAATCAGGTTGGAGAGTGTGTGTGTTGTTGGGGGAGGTGTGTGTGTGTGGGGGGGGGGGGGGTATTGCAGGGACAAGAGAAAAACACAGCTGAGAAAAAAGGAAGTGGAGACAGAGGGACATACATACACTATATAGTTAGTGGGCATCGGCGCTGAGAAATAAATTCTAATCTTGTAACTGGCGTGTGTGTGTGCACAGATGTGTTTGGCTGTAGACAGACAGTCTGTGTGTGATCCTGTGTAAGTGGACATGTTTCTGTACCAGTGATCACAGGTCCAAAACATCAAAGGCCTGTGTTTTATGAATTATCTGCTTCCATGTTTGTGAGCGCAAAAAGAATGTAACCTTTGTGTGTGTGTGTGTGTGTGTGTTTGCCAGCCAGTCTCTCTGTCCTGTTTTAACGACCTGACTCAGTGGGCCAGAACGCAAATGGGACGTTTCTCGGGCATCTGGCGTCAGGACGATGCCATCTCGACCACAGAGTGAACAAACATGACGTCAAGCTGCCACACACACACACACACACACACACACACACACGCGCTCGCTCTCTCTCTCTCTGTCTCACACACACAAACACTCACGTGCAAACAGCAACCCCCACTTCTCTCTCACATTCACAACACCATACACCACCCAGCTCACACTAGCGAACATGCACACAGACCGTACATAGACTGAACACACACACACACGCACAAGCCCACTCATTATGCCACCCGCTTGCAAGGCTTTGTAGAATGCGTATGGAATGAGTGGTAGGTAGTCCACAAAACCGCCTGAGTAAAAAAAGGGCCCTGCCTAACGTAAAGGACAAACACGACTCAGTCACGCGATTCAGCCGTTCTGTCTGTCTCTCTCTTTGTCTTTCCAAATGCCTTATTTCTTCTGTCTCTCTCTCTTTCTCTCTCTCTCGGTTAGGGTACGTATGGGAGTTGTTTACTGCCTCTGTTACCCTGTCTTTCTCTCTCTCTCTCTCTCGTTTGTGCTGGAGAAGGCACTAGAGTTGTTTGCTCATGGCAGGTAAGGGTTAACCTCTCTGAAACCTGTAAGAGGTTTCAGAGAGCGAGGGGGTGGGGGGGGTTAGGTGGGGTTGGGGGAGGCGGGGGCGCGGGGCGGGGCAGGGCGCCAGTTCAGTCTGGCTGTGGAATCTAGTCTCCGACTGCCCCCTAGTGTTAATACTCGTTACAGACCTTACTGCCACCCCGGCTGCTTTCTGTTAGTCCTTTCCCCCTGTTTTGCCAAGGACAAAATCGCCATAAATTATGTCGTTACAAACACTGTTATTAAAGTCCTGTTTTTCATTCAACAAGCGTGTCTCTCACCAGATATACGACGTGTGTACATTCGAGTGTGTGGTTGTTCCAGTGGCCGAGCGTGTAGGTGTATGTCGTACGCCCTGCGCCTTTGCTGGTTCCACGCTGTTGAAAATAGCCCTCAACTCCGAACATGAAAACATAAGTACATATTTTGCGGCTGCTAATTTTACGACTACACTTTTTATAAGGTCTTTATGCGCTGCTAAAGTGTTTCCTAAATGCCAGCAGTAGAAATCATACAGTCATCTGCAGAGCTAAGACGTGACTGTGTGTGGGTGAGTGGGTGTGTGTGTGGGACTACTGCACACTTTTTGTGTGTGTGTGTGTGTGTGTGTGTGTGTGTGTGTGTGTGTGTGTACAGTTTGATATACTGTGCATGTCTGTTTTCTGTTTGATGGGTGCGCTGTATGACTGTGTCCTTGAGCGTGTGTGTGTGTGTAAGGCAGTGTGTGTGTTGAGTGGTGATGGGGTTGGGGGTGGGGGGCATGCTGTCCTGTCACAGCCACATTAGTCGAGGGTGATTTAGTGCTCTCTACCTACTACCTTTCTGTATTGGGAAACATCACCTGATCAGCGGCAGGTTCTAACAGGGCCCTCCATGGGCTGAACTGCCGTAAGAGAGACGTCTTGGACAGAAATACGTAGCAAACAGGAATGGCGTTGGCAAACAACTTGGGTACAGTTAAGGAATAAATGGCGAGGCATGGGTTGCCATGTTTGGCATCATTTGATTGGATTAGGCTGTGCGTGTTACGTTTGTCTACCTTGCCACTTCCTTTTTGCCTATGTTCATTTCTCAAAAAATTTGACGACGTGCTAATGGTAATGCGCAGCAGTGGAGCAGGCCGTTATCTCCCCTGAGAGGCGGTGGTGTGTTGTGTGTGTGTGAGCTAAAGCAGCGCCTCCCTGTGGTGTGCAGGAGCTGCTGCGCTCCTCGCAGGGCCTGTCCGAGGAGAGGGAGGAGGTGAGGCGGCGGCTCCAGGAGGCCTCGGAGCGCGTCCGCCAGCTGGAGGAGGACCTGCTGGGAGTCACGCAGAGGGGCCTGCAGAAGGAGACCGAGCTAGACTGGTGAGGAGCGCAGAAAACACACACACACACACACACACACACACACACACACACACACACACACACAGGCTGCCAAAGACACATCGGGGCGGAGAGAGTTCTGCACTGGTGTAAACCAGTTCATGCACAGAGCTAGACCTCGCCTAGTTAGCGTTCTCTTGCCTTGGAGCTCTGTTGGTCCCGATAACAGGATTACTGTGGGATGACGCGCACGTTTGTGTTCCAGTCTGCGGGACCGGCTGAAGAAGCTGACGGTGGAGAGAGAGGGCCTGGAGGGCCACCTGAAGAACGAGAAGGACGAGAGAGACCTCTACAAGGTGGGAGCGTTCTCCATTCAGGCTTAACAGCGTTCGTTATCAGGTGCACGTGGCTGCAGGCCACATTCCTAAAACGATACCACGACAACCCTTTTTAAGTTCACAAAATACTTGATGTGCAGCACCTGAAGATTCTGACCCACGCTTTCCTGGGGCATTTGTTTAGATGTTACCGACCGTGTGTGTCCTGTGCTAGCATGACATTTCAGCTAGTTAGGGAGGTTGTCTCGACCCGCGCGTGTCTAGTGTGCTGTCCTGGTGTGCTGCAGGCCCACCTGCGCAGCACAGAGCTGGAGAACACCAAGCTTAGTGCCGAGCTGCAGATGCTGAAGGCGGTGGAGCTCAACAGGGAGGTGACCATCGCTCAGTTCCAGGAGGAGCTGGACCGCCTGCGGGCCTGCGTGGCCCAGAGAGACACCCTGGAGAAGGAGCTGCACGCGCGCGCCTCCGACAAGGTGCGCTGTCGACACGTCTGAACCTGTGTGTGTGTGTGTGTGTGTGTGTGTGTGTGTGTGTGTGTGTGTGTGTGTGTGTGTGTGTGTGTGTGTGTGTGTGTGTGTGTGTGTGTGTGTGCGTGTGCGTGCGCGCGCGTTAACTCTCGGTCTCGCTCACCCCAGGCTGAGCTGGCCCACCTGCGGGAGCAGCTCCGCCAGGCCGAGGACCAGCTCCAGGCCTCGCGGCAGCAGGCAGCCATGCTGGCATCGGAGCTGCGGGACGCTTCCGGCGCCCGCGACCGCACCATGACGGAGCTGTACCGCGCCCGCCTGGAGGCCGACAAGCTGCAGGCCAGTCTGGCGGAGGCCCAGGCCGAGTGCCGGCGCGTGGAGTCCCAGCTGGACCGCATGAGGAGCGGCGCTCACAAGGGTGTGGTGAGTCGTCTGCGCCGCACGGCGGGGCTCCCCCTTGTGGTGAGGAGGGCTGCTCGTGCTCAGGAAAAACAAACCCGCTGACAATCCATCGACGATCCATTGTTAGATACCCCAGCGGAAGGTTCCTCTGTCATTTAGACTTTGGATATCTCCCCCTGACTAAACTCTCCACCCCTCTTCCCTCCCGCTCTCCCAGGGTGTGGGGCCGTCCAGTGAGGGCTCCGGGGGCGAGGCGGCGGTGTCGGAGGCGGAGGCCGAGCTCCAGCGGGAGGTGGAGGAGCTGAAGCTGCGTCTCCACATGGCCGCCGAGCATTACAAGGAGAAGTATAGGGAGTGCCAGCGGCTCCGCCGGCAGGTGGCCAAGCTCAGCGAGGCCCATGGGGTAAAAGTGGGAGCACCCTGACCGGCACTGGCCCGTCGAGGGCTCCAAAATATAGCTATCTTTCTAGCCACGCTTATCTTTGTTGTGTTGTCTCTTTATTGCCGACAGGAGTCCAAGAAGAACGCTGCCACTGAAACAGCACTGGAGCCCCTGACCCCCAGTCCAGAGTCGCCTACAGCAGGTACGACGGAGACAAGCACACACACTAGGGCTGGAGTCAACCAAAGAAAACCTTGGTGGGCTAAATTTCTACCCATTCTTCGACTTATCTATTGGTCGATGGGGGAAGAAAGAGGCACGTAATCTCTAGATTAACTGAATCAGCCACAGTGCACTGAGTGCACTCTACCTGGTAGCCTAAGGTATTAAATAAACATAAAGATATTTTCTGCTATTTGCAGCGTATTAAATTGTTTTCAATCATTTTATACTGAGATGATAACCTGCCCGTATTCATATGATTTCCGAAAATAGGCTATCAACCGTCGAAGCTGTCTTAAGGGGATGTGCCTGCAGTTATATTTCAAACAAAACATTTAGGCTATTTATTAGACTAAACATATTGGCATATGCCAATCTGATATGTTCACACCTAAAGCCTATCAAGCGTTAAACACAAACGTTGACGTAGCATGCTTAATCAGACAACCTGAAAAAACGCAGCCTATGCCTACCGTTTTTAGGTGATACGTCATGTTTGTTGTTGAGCTGTGAAACGTAAACAGCTGGGAACAAAGTTTGCATTCCACTTTTTTGTCAAGACTTTTAATAAATTGTTAACAATTAGCCTAGTAAATATTTTAGAAGTTACGCCTAGCCTATTCAAAGTTGTTATTTCTTATACAAAAATAAAATCAGGTCTGCGTCTTCCTTCTGTCCCGAAAATAATGGATTAAGAAACGCCTTCCTCGTTATGAAAGTAACACCAGCGATTGTTCGACCAATGAGAATTTGAGCATGAGCACGTCGACCAACTAATCAATTTACCCACCAGAATGTGTCTGCCCTAACACACACACACACACACGCACACACGCACACACACACACAGGCCATGTGTACATCAGTAAGCCCTAAACCTTCGCCCTTGTTCGTCCTTCGGGTTGTTCCAGGGAACCTGGCTGCCGCTGTGCTGCATGGAGAGACCGAGGAGACAGTCAGCCCCGAGCGTTCCGGGGCACTCTCCCACTCTCCCACCTCACCCTCAGACACACACTCACTCCCTGAGGACCACCCACAGGGCCTGCAGGCTGAGGAGGAGCAGCGGGCCAAAGAAAGGAAGGCCGGAACGCCTGGCGCAGAGGGAGAGAAGAAAGACGAGAATGTAGAAACAGAGGAAAACAAAGAGGGTGCGCCAGAGGAGAGCCTCAGGATGGGTAGCTGGGTAGAGGTAGAGAAGGAGAGGAGGAGCGCGGAGGAGAATGACGAGAAAGACGAGGCGGAAAGTGAGGAGGAGAACGGGGAAGGAGGGGACGCCGAGGAGACAGAGACAGAGGGGAGCAGTGAGGAGGAGGAGGAGGAGGAGGAGGAGAAGAAAGAGCAGTCTCGCCGGGTGGAGGAGGAGCTGGCCAACATGGAGGAGAAGTGGAGGGAGCAGTGTGCCATCAACGAAACGCTCAAACAGCGGCTGGCTGACGAGGAAGAGCGTTTCAGAGTGAGTGAGAACGCCGCACACACACACACACACACACACACACACACACACACGCACGCACACTTAAACGAGACAGATAAACCAGCTTGGGAAAGCCACTTAGACAGTCAAACATACACTCACAGTAGTATTAGAAGGGAATGCTGTGACCTTAGCTCAATCAGCACCAGATTCACTGTGCTTAGCCAATCATGCTTGTTTGTGGCCGACCCCCCCACTCCTCCCGCCTTTCAAACTCCTTCCTTTAGAGTGTGTGTGTGTTTCTCCAGAGTGGCCGACTGAGGCTGTGTATAATACACACCACGAGTGCACACATGAATCAGTCCCGGCGAAGTGTGTATGCGTGCCTTTTTTGATCTGCCGGAGTAAATGTGTGTTTATCCGTGCTGTAAATAAGGCTCTCTGTCCTTTGATAGCTTTCCCCGTCCCAGATAAATAGAGGGACTGAGAGAGCCCTCTAATGGCTCCGAGACTGACGGAGACCCCCTCTGTCTGCCAGCCACACAACACCATGCTTTATGGCTGTTTACACCGCCGAACCCAGGCAGAGAGAGGAACGGAGAGAAGTGCACCATGGCAGACTCCCTTCACCTGAACTTAACCCCCCAGCCATGCCATAACTCTAATCTCTAGAGAGAGAGGGAGAAAGAGAGAGACTCACAGACAGACAGACAGACAGACAGACAGACAGACAGACAGACAGACAGACAGACAGACAGACAGACAGACAGACAGACAGACAGACAGACAGACAGACAGACAGACAGACAGACAGACAGACAGACAGACAGACAGACAGACAGACAGACAGACAGACAGACAGACAGACAGACAGACAGACAGGAGAGGAGGTAAATGGTCAGAAAATGCAGTGGGTAAAAGAGACCGGGGAGGGAGGGAGGGAGTGGAGGAGAAAGGAGCAGGGAGACAGGAGGCGAAGTAAGCCGCCACGGGAGGAGGGGGAGGGGGGGGCACAACGAGGGGCCGTCTTGAGCTCCTTTGTAGTCGGGTGAGACAGAGAGGAGGGCCGACAGTCAGATGTAAACTAGCCCACAGGGTCAGACCTGCCAGAGGACGTCCAGATTTACGGCGCACCCCTAGCCCGCTGCACCTCTCCCCCAGTCTGGAGACCTGCCGTTGTTCCCTCAGCCTGGAGGAGGCTCGCGTGCATTGTATACTTTACAACAAAGCGCCGTTTGCCAAGGGGGAAGGGTTAGGGGCCATTCCAACCGAAACATCAGCTCATAATTGCCGATAGGTGTGCTCCCTCTTTCTGTTTTTTTATTTATTTTTTTTTGGGCTGGCACGGCCGCTCACCTCAAGTCTCTACAAGGCAGCAACACTTTCTTTTATAATTTACTTTCTGCAATCTTGGATGCCTGGTTTTGGTTTTATCATGTGACGGGGCTGATATTTAGGAGGCCTGACTCCTGTATGCATGTGTGTGGGCGTGTTCCCGCTGTAGGTCCAGATGGCAGAGAGAGCCAGCGAGGTGACGGAGCTGAAGCACAGCTTGGCCCAGGCCCTGCGAGACAAGGACAAGCTACAAGAGGTAACAGCGTGTCAGAGTGGGACACCCAAACACTGCTGATGGGATCTGAAAATGGCAGCTGCCTGTAATGTTTTACTACGGCAAATTAATCCACTGAAGGAATGTCTTTAAATGTACCTTCGTACTCCAGTAGGAGAAAACATTGGAGTGCATTATTGCGTTTGCCTGAAGAGCGTCTTACCGATGAGCCTGTCCTCTCCAGCCTCCCTTCCCCCTCGACTAATGATACACCCATACCTGCTCTGTACGTCCCGGGTGACACCGCCATTAAGTGGTGCAAATGCCAGCCAGCGTGTCGGGCTCACCTCACGATCTCTCGTCTAAATGTTAAACTGGCTAGCAGGCCGCTAATGAAGTCATCAAGAGAGGGGGTCAAGGGTAAAGGAAGAGGCGGAGGAGGAGAGAGGAGATAGGCAAAGAAAGATAGGAGGGAGGGGGGCCACGTAAGAGCGGAGAAAAAGAGGAAAAGTGTTCCACCCATGACAGTAATGAGCAAGGTACCCCTGTGCTAATGTCACGTTAGGTATGTGAAGTACTCTCTTTATGAAGCCTACTGTGCACAAATAGATTTCTTTTTAGGGGTTTTAAATTGTTAGACGTGGCAAAAGGTAGACTTCAGCATACGACCATGGCAGTGTTGTAGGTGAAGCCTGGGCCTGCGTCCTAGATCCTGACGGGTGTCACGCCCCTGTTGTGTCCAGGAGCTGCAGCAGTATGTGTCCAGGCAGAGGGAGCAGGAGGTGGGCTCCCAGGGGTCAGAGGTCAGGCAGCCCGTGGTGCTGCGCTACCCCCTGCCCTACCCCCAGGACCCCTCCCCTCCTCCGCTGGTCCCCCAGAGGCCCGCCGAGCTGCAGTACGGGAACCCCTACTCCACAGACAGTACCCGAGGTGAGGGGAAGACAGTGTCCAGATGTTGTGGTTGTTTGCTCTCTCTGGTCTTTCTCTCGCATTTCAATCTGTCTAAGGAGGACTTTTGAATCACTGCATTGTATCATATGTCACCACATACAGTCTTCATTGTTCCTCCTAAAACGTGTGTGTGTGTGTGTGTGTGTGTGTGTGTGTGTGTGTGTGTGTGTGTGTGTGTGTGTGTGTGTGTGTGTGTGTGTGTGGGTGTGGGTGTGGGTGTTGGTGTTCAAGATGGGGCGGACGGTGCCCTGTCCCCTGAGCAGATGCCCCGCCCTCCTCCTGAAGCGCCGCTCTGTGCCCCTCCCTGTGCGCCCCCCGCCACGTCCCCTGGCCCCGGGACAGGGGCGGCCTGGCCCAGAGAGGTGGTCTGCATCCAGCCCTCACGCAGCATGAGCCCCCCTGATGGCCTGGAACAGCCCCCGGAAGAGCCGCGCAATGTGAGCGTACACACACACACACACACACACACACACACACACACTCGCACACCTGCTAACATGAGGGCTATCCTTCTCACATGTGTGATTGTCTGTCTCTGTCAGGCTGTATGTTAAGAAGTAGTCTTGATGCCTTTCCCTCTCCTCTGTTGTCTTAAATTGTAGCTCTTTGTTGAGCTGTGCACTGAGAGCAGAGCATTACAAGGGAGCTAATCTATTGAAGTCACTGTCGTAAATTAGCGTCAGCCCCTCACGGCTTGTTAGTGTTCGAGACTGACCATAGCTAGCCTTTCAGCGTCTGGGACAAAGGACTCATCTACAGTCTGTGTTTCCCTCCTAAATCCTCAGCTTGGTTATGATGGTGGACACTGTTAAACTGAGCTGAGGCTAGTTACTCTGGTCCCAGTTATCGAACTGTCCTAATTGGGATGCAGCATATCAGGAGGACCTCACACACACAATCACGGACCGGCACCCTGCTCTTTATTGTTGCGGTGGTACCGGGAACCTTTCCTTTCTCTCTGCCTCCCCCTCTCTGCAGTGAAGGGCTATTAACCTTTGGAGGAAACTGTCAGCGTTCCGACATGTCTTTTGGTAGTGGGTGTGCCCATGCCCACTGTGATCATGTGTGTGTGTGTGTGTGTGTGTGTGTGTGTGTGGGGGTGTGTAGGTCGGTGACGGAGCGCAGCCTGCCTGCGATCATCAGCACCAGGCCAGCAGACGCGCAGACTCTAGGACCAGTTTCTGTTTCGACTCCAGGTAAGACGCAAACCCCCTCGCACCCGCACCCACTCACAAGGATGCACAACAGCAGCACAAGCCCTATCCCCTCTCGAACTCGTCTAACGGCAGCCCTTCCCATCCTCTGCCTTCCTGTGCCCTCCTCCCCTCCCCCAGTGGCGACGTGCACAAGCGCTGCCCGCTGTGCGAGGTGATCTTTCCGCCCCACTTTGAGCAGCGCAGCTTCGAGCAGCACGTGGAGAGCCACTGGAAGGTGTGTCCCGTCTGCTCCGAGCAGTTCCCCCTCAACTGCCAGCAGCAGCTCTTCGAGAGGCACGTGCTCACGCACTTCGACGGGCATGTGCTTAACTTCGACAACATAGAGTAGATTTGTTTGGGGGGTTTTTTTAGAGGAAAAAGAAGGGTAATTGCAAACTACAGAAACAGAATGGGGCAGACAGGAGAGTTTTAAACTATTTATCTTAGAATGTATGTGAATCGGGTATTTACCCCCCAAAAGAAAAGGGAGCGGGATTCTTTTTACCTGGTTTCTCAAACAATCAGCAGGTTTTATGATTAGGAAGGCGAGGCGCTTAACTTTCGTCACATATTTATGATGTCATCTTTTCCGCTTCTGGGGGTTGTGGCCTCCTCGTCATTATTGCATGTGTCGAGTATTGGTGACATTCACGTGTGAACAGCAGGCAGTCCGTCCGTCAGCGCTTCTCATCCTTCACCGTTTCACGTTTCCCTGCCAGCCCGAGCTGAGGAGGAGCAGGACGCCGCCTCTAAAGCACAGCTACCGAGTCAGATATGTTACGACCTGTTCTAATGGTACAAACGAAATGAGAGAAGGGAGAACATGATCCCAGATCTGTGGCCGCCGGTAATTGGTACCTTCGGCAAAGCAAGGGGATGGAGGGTGGGGAATGAAAAGGGATTCTTCTGATCAGTGTACCGCTACCGAAAAGTGTCAAACTTTGTTGCGAGCAAAAAAATAAAAATAAAAACGCAAGACGTTTTAAAAGACTAGCACTACATTTGATGTTATCTGCACTAAAAAAAGGCTTTATTCTGAATGTACTGTATATAGGAGAGAAGTATAGGTTAAGGAGAAATATGTGTGAAACCCTGCTGTGACACGGCTTCCTATTAACGTATTTACATATTCATGTTTTAGCAATGGCAAAATGATGGACCAATCAAGTTTTATTTCTTAGTTTGCAATTGATGATTCCACTGGACAGATCTGTCCTTGTGATGGTATTGGGCAGGATCTTAATGTAGAACATTAAATGATTGTATTGTCATTTCTGACACGTTGATTATGTGTATGCTGGAATTGCGATGGTTGACTTCTCCCTCAGGGTGCTGAGTCATGTCTCCCTTCGTCACGATGGCTTCCGGATATCTCAATTTGACCAAATGTAAAGCATTGGTTTCAATATGCACACCTTCTGTGATCTCATGTCATGTATGTGTATTTTCAGTTCCCCAAAAACCCTGTCATGAGTATGTATGGATTGATGGATGTTGGTTGGACTGTGTGTATTGCAAAGACCTTTATGAATAAAGTATGCTAGTCAATCGGATACATTTGTCATCTTGTTTTACTATCGCCAGTACTTTAAAATGTACACTTCAGATGAAAAGACAGTATAGACTAATGCACTTTATTTAAATGATCCAAATGTAATGTTTACATTTATGAAGCAGCTTCTTTATATAGAAAGACAGTTTGACATTGTATACAAGTCACTCCTCACAACCACTGTTGTCTCCGTACGAAATGGAGACATTGTTGTCCACGTCACATATGAAAATATAATTTAAAAGCACTTGACAGACACACCTAACAATACATTCACTGTACAGAGGATATTTAAATGAATATCTCCCTTACAAACACACACATAACCTCTACCCCTCCATATGTGTAAAACCAAGTGGCCCTGTTGAATGGTGTGTCTACGCGGTTGCTATGGGGATGCTAGTGGCCATGGAGAGAGGATGGTTTTACGAGTGTTTGACAGATCCTGACCTGAACACAACTCTCCATCTGTCTCCGCTCTGTTCGCACGCCAGCACAGTTCTGAACAACGGAAAATCGACTTTGAAGAACAAGAATGCCAGGACAGAGTTGTCCTACACGCTAACCATCTCATCTACAAAACGGCTTGCAACATTTTCTACGAAGTTAATTTGCAATCAAATCAAATTCAGATTCATATATTTACTCGTACTAAACTGGGGGTCACTAAACCAGCACAGGGTGGCACAATTAGCAATTGAACATTGGGTGGGAATCGTGTGTGTCAGAAGAGAAACTACCCATCAAAGAACAGGACAAATATGTTTGGCCACTAAGCCTTCAACAAAAGAGTGGGCTACTTCGTGCATTATGGGGCCATGACATTCACAATGGGTTGCATGTAGAGCCTTGGGTACGGCACTTCGACTATGCTCCTCCATGCATATGCACACGCAAAAACAATGGCCTCCCGCCATCTTGACCACCGCAGCACAAAGCAACCCCCTCCCGTACTCCTGCTCTGCAGGAGAAACGATTTAACACGACGGTCTGGCAACAGGAACATCCTAACAGATCATAACACTATAGAGTAATGGAACACAGAGAGAAGAATAACACTATAGGCTAACGACTCAAAAAGATACTGCAGGACGACTTTGCTGAAAGGCAACACGATCACACACGCACACACATTGTACTGGAATGCTGTGATCTACAAAGCAGGGAAATTATCTGTTGTAGCTGGTAATCTCTTGAAAATATAAATCTTAACACTCTCCAATAGACAGACACGCACACACATACAAACATTTGCTTCAAAACAAAGGTAAGCATGCACAAAAAGCATTCCATTGATGCACATACACTCAAATACACACAATTGGAGGTACAATACACTCACACGGAAAGTGTTCCTTGACACATTTTGGGTCTCCTGGGTGAAAACATTATGACAGTCTCTCCCCCCACCCACATCCTCAGGCACATGGTATGGTCAGTGTTTGGCAGTCGAGAGCTGTTGGCAACGATCATGGAAAAACAAAAAAACACTTGGCAACTGGAACAGCATACAGCATGGTGCCTCAACAGGTCTCACAAGGTAAGGGGAATACAGTCAGAACTCTGGATGACAACAAGGGAATGGACAGCAAGAGAAATATACAGTTCCTTTACTGTAGAAATACAAAAAAATGCTGTTATAATCAGATATGTTCCAATACTATAAAATAATGGACTCTTCCCTACTGATTATACACCATTACCGTAATATATTGGTAAGGCCTCCTAAGTCCAGAAAGTTAGGAGGGAAGGACACACGTTTAATGTTTGACTGAGGCCCCGAGACCTGGGGTCACCAAACTATTTGACCTTTGACACGACACGAAACAAGTCGTTTCAGAGAATATAGAACGAAAGGAACACTTAACCATAACAACAAATAAAATCATATCTGGAAAATATACTGAAAGATAAAGTATAAAATAAAGCTTGTAAATAAAGTGTAACTATATTTTCATATACGTTCATGAATACTTATATATATATATATATATATATATTTATATACACATATCTGGCTATTGTTTCTATATCAATATATTTTTATAGTATATTGTATAACTTAACTATATTTACCCACTAAAACCCCCCAAATGTCACTGCACTGGTCGAGGATTAGTCTTGACTCCTCATTTTAGTAGAGAAAAGTCAAACTGACCGCAGTTCAGCAACAGGGGTCCTTCATCCTAATCAAAGGAGAGCAAGAATTGGGTGGGTTTAGTTGCACTTCCTGTGTTATACCTTTACCAGGCTACATATCCCTCCTCTCCTCTTTTCTTTCGTTTTTAAGGGTTTTTCTTTCTGTTTTTCTGTTTACAGTTAGCACCGTACGTCAATACAAAAAGAAGAAAATAAATGTGATAGCATATAAGAATGTGCAAATGTACAACAACAAAATAAACATATAAAAAGACTACAAAGATACATAATACAAAAATACAGGTGATATAACATGTATAAAAAAACAAAATATAAAATACAAAACAAAACAAAAAACTTAAAGCATGCACTTGATCCTTTAGTGTGTGGATGGAGTGGGTTCGGGAAGGATAAGAAATGTTGGGAGTAGAGGTGAGGGTTTAAAGGGTTGGATGGGAGTTGGCACTAGCCCTGCATTTTGCGTAGGATTTCAGCGGAGACAGGCGGGTGGAAGTTGATGGTGTGATGTCTCAGGCCCTGAGATGTCTTGTAGCTCTTCCCACAGCGGCACTTGAAGGGTTTCCTCACTCGGATCTGGGTGCGGTGGCCATTCTTGGCGTGGTATTTAATACCGTTCACATTCTGGAAAAAGACGGGAAGAGAGACGGAGTCTATTAGGAATGCTCGAGGTGTTTCAGAATCGAGTGTCGCCCTGGATTCCTGTGCTGGGCCTTGGAAGGTGAGCGCAGCGAAACAAAACGAGTCAATATCCTCGACGATAAATCAAAGCTGAAGGCAACAAAGTAGTCAGTACTTCTTGGGCTCTGGCTGGAAATCTGTCCGTTGAGTGCTAGACCGCAAAGTGGTTCAGACATCAAACTGCATGCTGTTACCGATAACTCATCGAGTGACAAGTGAAGACACAGTCCACTGTAGATGGACTGTGTCCCCTGGCTGCGTACCTTGTATCTCTTCTTGCAGCCGGGCACGGGACAGGCGAAAGGCTTCTCCTCTCCTCCGTTCATGCACATGGAGCTGAGGATGGACTCAGAGCTAATGGCACTCTCTGTGGTCCACGACTCATCGCTGTCTGACTCCTCATAATCCACCTCCTCCTCGTCATACTCACTGCCTGTAGGGGGTGAACAAACACACACAGACACACATGGATAGGAAGAAAATAAATGAGTAGGGTTGTAATGGATACACTCATACTGATCGGAAATAATTCCTTGGTTTATGGCAATAGATCTGAGACACTGATCGTCATCACACTTCCTTTTCCCACGCCTCTTCTCCCAAGAGCTAATGATGAGTTGGCCGTCTGCTGATTAGCAGCCTGGCAGCATGTGCACTGTGTCTGTATGTGTGTTTGTGCGTGTGCGTGTGCGTGTGCGTGTGTGTGTGTGTGCACGCTTATCAGGGGGTGGGGGTTGGCTCCAAGAAACAGATCATTAAGTGGGAGTGATCCTCATTGCTCAGCCTGGAAAAAGTGCTCTGCTAAGTGTAAAACATTTTCCATACACACACACACACACACACACACACACACACACACACACAACATACCCCATTACCAAAAACACACAGGCACACATGCTCAGCCACACTGACCCCCCACCACCTCACAGGAAATGCTGCACCTCAGCAGGAGGAAATGGATGGCACCCTGGCACATGTTGAAAGGGCATGTGTGTGTGTGTGTGTGTGTGTGTGTGTTTGTATGTGTGTTTAGGGCCAGTCCTAACGCTGCGATTGGAAACATTTGGGCTGGAATTGGACATCTGCTTTGGGGCTTTGTAGCTCGCTGTCCCCGGCGAACACACAGCATGACAGCTGGTATGTAATTAGCCCAGCTCCAAGTGAGCCCCTCACTCCTCGGTGCCTCTCTGTTCCAGCAGCACTACTGTACTGAAGAGACATTGGAACGGCTACACTCACAAATCTACCTACAGATATAGATATAGATATATATACAGTGGGGCCAAATAATATTTAGTCAGCCACTGATTGTGCAAGTTCTCCTACTTAGAAAGATGAGAGAGGTCTGTAATTTTCATCATATGTACACTTCAACTATGAGAGACAAAAATGAGAAAAAAATCCAGGAAATCACATTGTAGGATTTTTAAAGAATTTCGTTGTAAATTATGGTGGAAAATAAGTATTTGGTCACCCACAAACAAGCAAGATTTCTGGCTCTCACAGACCTGTAACTTCTTCTTTAAGAAGCTCTTCTGTCCTCCACTCGTTACCTGTATTAATGGAACCTGTTTGACCTCGTCATCTGTATAAAAGACACCTGTCCACAGCCTCAAACAGTCAGACTCCAAACTCAACCATGGCCAAGACCAAAGAGCTGTCGAAGGACATCAGGAAGAAAATTGTAGACCTGCACCAGGCTGGGAAGAGTGAATCTGCAATAGGCAAGCAGGTTGGTGTGAATAGATCAACTGTGGGAGCAATTGTAAGAAAATGGAAGACATACAAGACCATTGATAATCTCCTTCGATCTGGGGCCCCACGCAAGATCTCATCCTGTGGGGTCAAAATGATCATGAGAACGGTGAGCAAAAATCCCAGAACTACACGGAGGGACCTGATGAATGACCTGCAGAGAGCTGGGACCAAAGTAACAAAGGCTACCATCAGTAACACACTACGCCGAGAGGGACTCAAATCCTGCAGTGCCAGGCGTGTCCCCCTGCTTAAGCCAGTACATGTCCAGGCCTGTCTGAAGTTTGCCAGAGAGCATATGGATGATCCAGAAGAGGATTGGGAGAATATCATGTGGTCAGATGAAACCAAAATAGAACTTTTTGGTAAAAACTCAACTCGTCGTGTTTGGAGGAAGAAGAATGCTGAGTTGCATCCCAAGAACACCATACCTACTGTGAAGCATGGGGGTGGAAACATCATGCTTTGGGGCTGTTTTACTGCAAAGGGGACAAGACGACTGATCCGTGTTAAGGGAAGAATGAACGGGTCCATGTATCGTGAGATTTTAAGCCAAAACCTCCTTCCATCAGTGAGAGCATTGAAGATGGAACGTGGCTGGGTCTTCCAGCATGACAACGATCCCAAACACACCGCTCGGGCAACGAAGGAGTGGCTCCGTAAAAAGCATTTCAAGTTCCTGGAGTGGCCTAGCCAGTCTCCAGACCTCAACCCCATAGAAAATTTGTGGAGGGAGTTGAAAGTCCGTGTTGCCCAGCGACAGCCCCAAAACATGACTGCTCTAGAGGAGATCTGCATGGAGGAATGGGCCAAAATACCAGCTACAGTGTGTGCAGACCTGGTGAAGACATACAGGAAACGTTTGACCTCTGTCATTGCCAACAAAGGTTATGTTACAAAGTATTGAGTTGAACTTTTGTTATCGACCAAATACTTCTTTTCCACCATAATTTACAAATAAATTCTTTAAAAATCCTACAATGTGATTTCCTGGATTTTTTTTCTCATTTTTGTCTCTCATAGTTGAAGTGTACCTATGATGAAAATTACAGACCTCTCTCATCTTTCTAAGTAGGAGAACTTGCACAATCAGTGGCTGACTAAATACTTTTTGGCCCCACTGTATATATATATATATATATATATATATACACACACTATTTACAGGGAGAAAGAAAGTTGCAGCAAACTTCCCTGGACACACGGTTGAAAATGGGGAGGGCACACGCACGAAACACAAAAACACACACACCTGTCGTACCTGTGGGCGTACTACTGCGGAAGGAGGAAGAGGGCGTGATGGGAGGCGTGACGGGAGGCGTCAGGTTACCGCTGCTGTGGCGAGGGGGTGTGGCCACGCTGTTCCGAGACACGCCCCCGGTGATGGACAGCGACAGCTTGGGCGTGGGCTTCTTCTTCAGGGTCTCCTGCTCCCGACGGGCCGCGTCCGTCATGAACCTGTGCGCACACACACACACACACACGCACACACACACGCACACACGCACGCACGCACGCACGCACGCACGCACGCACGCACACGCACGCACGCATGCACACACGCACACACACGCACACACACGCGAGAACGGTTATGAAGGCCAACACCGTGGTTAAACGTGAAACAGTATTGGGTGAACTACTCCTCTAAAGAATTTATAGTCATCCAAACCTTGGTCAGTAACTGTGGCCGACATTTACAACCAGCTCCACTCCTACACTGACCACAAAAGAAGCATCTCTCTATCTCTCTTTCCTGCTTCCTTTCCTTGGTTGCAGTCTCTCGCTCCCTCTTTCAGTCTCATCATTTACACAGTGCGATTTATGAGACAGAATACGACACCAGACATTAGTTCACCACATCATCTCCTTGACACGCACACCTTACATTTGAAGTGCTGCCTTTGGCCATGCTATTACTGTGTGGGGAGTGATTGACGTCCATGGTTTTTGTACTGTTTGGATGAGCCATAATACTGTGTCTCAGGCAATGGATCAGTAATCCCAGTCTACGTACCCAGTACCACACGCACACACACACACACACACACACACACACACACACACACACACACACACACACACACACACACACACACACACACACACACACACACACACACAGATTTTTCGGTGGAGCAATACTGCCCTCTACAGATATGCACTTTCCTCTGTGAGCTTGTTCACATGGGTTACCTGTTGATGTAGCTCAGGGCAAGATAGGTGGGCTGCTGTTGCTCCTGTTTCTCCAGAACCCGCGGATCTGTGTCTGAGAGAGAGAGAGAGCATGAAAGACAGAGAGCGAAAGACAGAGAAAGAGCAAGAGAGAGACAGTCATCAGTCATTGGTCTAGTCTGCTAGGACTCAGGCTGTGAGTACTCTCAGTATGTATGTATACAAGGGATGAGTCTGCTATCAAAAGGCAGGATAGACTCGGAGAATCACGGCCTGCTTTTATACACTAGTGTGCTCTCTGTTAGAGCCCATACCTGTGTTCTACCTTGACCTGTTCCTAAACACAGTATTCCTCTACAGTGACCCGGCCCTTCTGAGAAATCTAATACGACCAATCTCTTTCTGCCAAAGAGGTCCAGCCGCTCTGCCGCTTCTGCATGGGGGCTATGGTACAGTGAAGGTTTCAGTCGTGGAGCACAGAGGAAGACAGGAGTTTGTAATGATGGATACGCGTAAGGTTGTGCAAAAAACACATACTTTTTTTCTTCCCGAAAATTGCTAATTCAGTAACACACAGCTGGCAGCTTCCACTGCCTGAGGGGAGCGAGGCAGGGAACATGAAAAGCCCCCTACCTGTGAAACATGAGTGTGTCAGTAAGTATGTGTGTGTGCGTGTGTGTGTGTGTGTGTGAGAAGCTGAAACAAAAACGTGCACTACCAGTGCCATCAGGTACTATAAAGGGAGCGTTCACGGTGATCTGTGGCAGGGACTTGGTCTTTGTGTGATACTGGTTACTGCAGGCGCAGGCTAATTATAGCCATGTATAATCACTTGCACATGTATTACAATCCAAACCATTACAGTTAAGCGTGGAATTATCTCCCTACAACAATTAAACACACACTCTTACATTCTCTTACCCTGCCATATTTCACGAGAGAGTGTGTGCGTACTGTATGTGTACGCGTTGGCTTCTGGAAGTCTTTGGTTTCAGACTTTCACACCTCATAATTAAGAAAGAATGCAGACTTCCCACTGTGGAGGAGAATACCACGAAGGCCAGCAAACATGCAAACAACCTGACAAACAGGAAAACACACGCACACACAGCTGAAACATTTCAGGGTGCTAATCTTCATCGTCATGTCTTTAGCTGTCTGCCTCTCAATTTCTCTGTGTCTCTCTCTTTCTCTCTCACTCTTGCTCTTTCCCACTGACTCTCTCAAAATACAGAGGCACACATCTGAGGTGGTCCACTGAGGTGGTCTTCAACCTTTTATGGCTTTGCTTCAATCGTTTTACCTGCTGCTGGGATTTAGAGTCCAGAGCACTGCTAGCACACGAGCACAGACACACAAACACAAACGCAAACTAAGGTGTGAGTCATGGGGTGGGGTCTCACTTGTGAATAACTCGTTATGAAGACAGTGGAAAATATCTTTCTTTTCCCCCCCATGTTCTAGACCAACTCCTATGTTCCTTTCCACACTGTGTGTGTGTGTGTGTGTGTGTGTGTGTGTGTGTGTGTGTGTGTGTGTGTGTGGAGGGAGGGATTGCTAAGAATTAAGTAACCCAGGTGCAGAGAGGGAGAGTGCGGCAGTTAATGTTCCCTGACTTAATGGCTTCCGCTCACCTAGCAGGACAGGAAGCCTAGCCCACGCCTTGTATGCCTACTGTCACCACTACAACCTGAGGACAAGGCCCAGACACACACACACACACACACACACACACACACACACACACACACAAACACCATACTGACCACTACAAGGGATCTTGTCACGTCAGAAGACACTCAAAAAGACAGTCCAAGCATCAATCAGTCATTAAATCAACCAGGCCTACTTGTTCCACTACCTCTGGAAATGTTTCAACACCAGTGTCCTTTTCTAAAAAACCAAAACGGCTGTGCCTGTTGGATATGAGGGCCTCTGTGTGTGTGTGTGTGTGTGTGTGTGTGTGTGTGTGTGTGTGTGTGTGTGTGTGTGTGTGTGTGTGTGTGTAAGGGGTGTGTTACAGCAGGGCAAGAATGCAGGGCTTGTTTTGCAGCCTGCTAATTAAGCCACATAGCGTGTTTTAACGTGCTTCAGGAGCAGCGGGCCACCGGATGGAGGGAGAGAGGAAAAGGAGGAGAGAAATATAGAGCACGGGGATTTCAGGGGAAGGCAAACTGCTTTGTAATTAGCCTAAGCTAGGCCTACACTTCCCAGAGCTTAGTGGGGCACTCCGGCCCTCAGACTTCCGTAGGTACTGTTGGAGTGCGTGTGTGTGTGCGTGTATGTGTGTGTGTGTGTGTGTGTGTGCGTCTCAAACCAAATGACCTGTCAGCAGGCACGCACACCCATACACAGTTTTCTGTCACACCTCAGAAACTGCTAGCCATTGAAGCAAGATTAGGTGAGAGGGGAAATGCCAATCAACAAACTAGGCATCATAAACAAACACAAACAAGGGCCCCAAAGTCAAACTATGCATCCTATTCATACACTTCTACACATAAAAGGGAGAATTAAAATAATAATGAATGTGTAAATTGTATTATTAATCTATATCTATGCTTGTGTGGAAGTGCTAGCTAACAGTACTTTGAGGAACAAACAGCTCTTTTCCAAAATGCTAATCCCCGGCTCTCTGCTAATGCCGACCAGATCAAGGCGTAGGCCTAGAGGAAACCACTGCAGTAAGTAATCTCGGACTTGTAAACAGCAGGACCCCTCTGCCGAGGTTAATGAGTTGAACTCCAAAGCGCGGTGTTAGCCTGACACCTCCTGGTAACAGAAGGCCAGGCAGCTTTAGACCTTCCACTGAATGGCCCGTGAAAACCAGCCAAAGCCACGTCTACATCAGTTATGGAGTTATGGAAACGAATGAGGTGCCACAAAACCCCATTGGCCTAACTATAACCCTCGTTGGATGCTGTTGGGTTGGATGTTGGACGATCTACCTCCCTACCTGGGGGATTATTTTCCATCCACCTCACTTTCCTCTGAGCCTACGTTGTTTCCCCGAGGTGAGAAGCGCTGGCAGGTACATGCATGTAGGTATGAGAACACAGGTACACCACCAAAGCACCTGCATTCCTCGCGTCTTAGCTCACTACAGCAGCCATTAGCAACAACAAACAGCATGTCTTACACAAACAGGACTCCTCCAAAGGCCAAATCTACAAAGTTAGGAAGAGGGCATTGGTTTCTGTAGTAAAGTATAATATTGCAGTCTGTTTATGTAGGAAGCCATATAATTAAATGACTCCACTACCTTGAAAATCTGCTGCAGACAAATGCACTAAAGCACAAAGTCATGCGATGAGACGATACTTAATACCCTGTAAATTCCTTTGCAATATATAAAACCATGTTTCTATGCAACCCAAAATTGGAATGAGCTTCAGGCAGACCAGAAGCTGGATACGTTAAAATGCAATAGTTAGAAATCTGAAAGGGCAGATGTCAGGGACTAGGGTCACGTGGATTAAGAATTATGGTATGCGTCACTTTGTAGTAAAATGAAAGAAAATACTTGTAATGTTGTAATAATATATTATAATATTTGTTATGTAGAAATTTGGTCAAATACAACCGTCAGACAGAAACTGTTTTCCTTAGGAGGCACAAGAGGGCAGTATTGTATGTCTTTTTCTGACTTGTCTACACAGTTGTGTCAGAGAGACTGAATTAGACTCTTTTGGCTATAAAACAGTTTAGGGTTCAACCAAAGCTGAAAACCCTAATCAGTTACCAGGTGTAATAATTGGTCCAGCAATTTAATGTCACCTGACCTTCAGGTACAGGCCTTACACAGACATAAGTCCTCAACCCACGGTTAAAAAACCCGCCAAAGAAAACAGACAGTACACTAGCCTGAGTAAACCTTGCACCTCACAAATATCCAGTCAGACAGTTAAACACCCTTCAGCTTAAAACTGATTGTGCCCAAGCCTCAAAGGAACTAATGCCTAACTGAGGCCAAGGCTCAACTTGAGAACGGAGGGGAAGGTAAGGTATAAACAGTGGTTAGAATACTGACCCCAGTTTGTCCCACGGACCTTAAAGGCCATTATTCATCAGTCTACGCGTATTATCGATGTTGACCATAAGTCAATGTAGAGGAGCAGAGGAGAATCTTGTTAACCCCAGTGATCTGACTAGTGACCCGTATAGAGCTCATCTGGCGGTGGAGGTCAATAGGTCAATCTAAGATCAAGATGGATTTGTGCTAGTGCCAGTGTGTGTGTGTGTGTGTGTGTGTGTGTGTGTGTGTGTGTGTGTGTGTGTGTGTTTATGAGTGTTTTTAGGGGGTGGGGTAGGTATGCATTCACCACGAATATTAAGCCAAACTTGTAATCATTTAGTATAGTCTGTCAATTAAAAGCAGATCCTTGGAAGGCATGTCTGATGTTACCAATGTTCATTTTCATTGTGATTATTTTGATGACCGTATGACAGACAATTCACAGACGCATGTCCCATCCACAATTTTTGAATTAGGCTTTGTGGTCACATACATATAAACAGCTGACTTGCACAGCCAGAACAGCATAGTAAAATCGAGCTTCACATGGGGGGGTCACACAGTGTGATCTCTTCCTCTTCATCTCTTCTCCTCGTATTACCTACTCTGTTCACCTGCAGCCTGCCATAGCCTGTCATGTTGTTGTTTTTCTGATGACATCTCTGCTTGTGATATCACTACAACTGGCTGAGCAGCCCTGTTGTTATTTTGGCCCCCTCTTAGATGACAGCCAGTTGTCATGGAAACTGTCTCGGTGGCCATCCAGTCACCACACCCCCTTTTCTGGATTAGGCAATAACTGGCTTGTTGGATAAATAACACCACTGTAGCAGTACACAGAACTCGGGAAATCTTAAATCTGCAGTAAAAAGTAAGTTTGGATGGCTTAGAACCCCTGTATTGAATTTTTTTTTTTACATAAATCACTCAAATAAAATAAAAGATTTCTAGCTGCACTCACCTAGTTATAATCTACTTCAATAAAAGGAATGTTTCGCCCATGATCCAACTGCTAAAAACAAACTACAGGCGAGAATTAGGAATGTATTAGGAATCGAACTGTTCATTGGATTTGGGAACATTTTTTTATTTTAACCTATTTAGATGTCCAAGTAAGTGTACGCACATTGTACACAAAGTTTTAAAACACAGCAACGTCAACCAGGCAACAAGTTGGAACTTGCGACAACAATGTCTGAAGAAGTAGCAGACTCAGGTAATTTCGCTGCAATCAGAGCAAAACAATTTATATTTCACTTAATTGGCCAAAGGTGAGACCAATAATGTATAGAAAATTGTACACTTGGCAGCTCCACTGACAGGTATGCATGTAAGTTCAATAGGCAAACTGAAAAAGCCGCTCTGCTCCACCTAAACTGCTGCATGGGCCTGTAAATGTAAACATTGACGGACGCGGCTGAAGCTCAATGCAGTCAGAAATCGCAGTTTACTATGCTAATAGCCCACCTAGAGATAATCCTACACGGAATCACGTAGATTATATTGCCAAGATAAATATAGTATGCAAAAAGCAATACGTCCACAACTCCAGGTGTTACTGTATAAAATGATATCATGCCTGCTAAATGCCAACTGAGCAAGTATCAAAGGCTGGGATATAACGTCGTTAGCACGGAAGCAAGTATAGCGGAATCAAAGGGTGTTCTACCGTACAAGCTAACACTAGCTAGTTAGCTAGCCTAGCTCGTTAGCTAGGTCCTATCCTAACGTTCTGTGACTCACCGATGTGATTGTCCTCGATATGGACGATGAGCTCGGCCAGGGACTCGAACTGGAGACCGCAACCCCCGAACCTGCAGGAATTGGAGAAAAAGGACGCTGCGGCGATGCCTGTCATATTTGCAAGCTCGTGCATCCACTTGGGTCTCGGTAGTCGGGGAATTACAGGAGAGATATCGGGTCCGGGGTAGGGGCAGAGCGGTGGAGCAACGGAATAGACACCGGGCAGCCAGACAGGACAGGGGCGAACGCAGCTGGGAAGCAGGCGGGACTGTGGGGGTGGGGATGGTTGGAAAGAAGAGGGGGTGGACGATAGATATAACTGTCTTACGTCATGTTTACCTGTGGTAGTCTATGCCCAGTTAGTGTACCAATGTTGTATTTGTTAAATTACCTGCACAGCCACCGATAAACCGTATTATGTTACGTCGTGGCCTGTAAGTGTCGCGGGTATACAGCTGCTCATGGTATAAACAGGTTACTGCATATTTGTATCTTCTTTTAGTTTTTTAAATTTTGTAACGTAGGCCTACTTGACAGTAGACTAATTCAAATTCTCCAAACAAATTTAAACTTGACTAGTCTCATCACACACAGTAGGCCTATTTACCGACAAAACATACATTTTATAAAATGTTGTACCACATCCAGACCAGTGAGCAAGCACACATTCGCTTTAAAGACTTGGCCGAGACCATAGTATTTCGTATCACAGACTACTTGAAAAAAACAAGTCACCCTTTGATATAAAAAAGGTATAGTGTGCACTAACTATTAGTAGGCCTACAATTGATGAATTTCTACTAATAAAGATAATATTAAATTCAATACAAAAAGTCAGTGTTACAATTGCCCCATTGGTGGTTGGGGGCAGTATATTAACCCCCTGTATCTCAAATAAAAGAACACCTCAAAGTGATCACATTACTGCTGTAGTAGACTATCTAATAATGTTACTAAAGATTATTTGAAAAAGAGTAGGCCTATGACTTATTAGTAGAAGCATACTCAGACTACCACTGACATGCTGGCACATTTTTGGGTTTATGGCTCGAATTCATTTAGATGTCAGGTGTTGCATAAGTCCATTTCTATTTATTTGCAGAAGACTATGCAACTATTCTTTAATTGTTTGAATTGAGTTAAAACGGTTAAACTATTATTAGTCTGATTGACAGTTGTGGCAACATGTAGATGTCAATACCATCATTGCAGGCCATGAGTGCTCAGGACCATCAAGACAAACAAGACGGCCAGCCAGACCTTCAGGCAGACGAATCAGAATTATTCCTCCTCGACATTTTCTTATGTGCACTTCTTTCTTTTCCTCGTAAATTTTCTTCCCATCTCTGCAGAGTCCTCTTGCTTTACTTTGGAGTAAGATGTTCTGTTCTGCTTCTGACACAGTGTTACAATTGCCCCCAATCTTGCATACATGATCAAATATTGTATGCTAGCTAGCAACACCTTTATTAGCATAGGTTGTTTAATCTAGATGAAATGGATGTACGTTCAAATTCGCAGGCATCTAAACTTTAGACAGCAGAAGAAATATACTGTAGGTACATCCAAAAAGTAACTTTCATAAATCAAAATCAGTCTTTTGTTGAAAACTTTTGCCATGGGGAAATTACCCTGCTCATTTTCATATGCAACCGTTGTGGAATCCTATATATACCGTTCTAGGCAGCTGCTTCGAATCTATGGACTATACGTGTGTTCAATGTAGTATTGACTCTAATGAGTGTATGTGTGCCATATTTAACCGCTGGCTATGTGCCGGATTTGTTATTTTCCTAAATGCCATATCTGATTCTAAAGTAGCCAAAATATCATGTGAGAAAGAAGGTAGTGAACTGCCTCCGACTATTAAGTGTTTTCCTTCATCTTTGGCAGCCAGGGATATCAACATCTATATCCTTTTTGCTGCTACAAAGATGTGGTTAGTTTGACTGTGGAACCCTTGGAGAAAACCTGCTATAACTGGCTGCACCTGGCTCCCTCTTCCCAGCTTGGTCGAAGTCATACTCAGACTGCCACTGACTTGCTGGCACAAAGAGCATCGGCCAGCATTGCCAGATGCAAAGTGACTGTTGATTCCCTGACCCATAAGATTTTGATCGGTGTCTGGCTGTGATAGATTACCCTCGGCTCAATGATAGAAAGGCTAGGGTCATCAAGACTATCGGGCTGCGTGGTTACCGCGTAAGTCAGTGAGATCTCTTATGAGAAATAAATCAACATAAATTGATGAGAACTTGTAACCACTTTAAACGTTGTAAATGGACAGAGAGCTACGTTAACCTTTGACCCTGTGCTCAATCATCTTTTACCAGGACAGTGCCAACGTCCATTTAATAGATTAAAGGTGTTCCTTTATTGAATCTTTTTGCCATTCAAACTGAAAATCACAGCAACGATCATCTAAGTCATGAAGTGGTGAACAAATGAAAAAGAAAGTATGAGATGTTAAAGTTAGCCAAGATGGAGGGATTTTATGGAGCCTACTGGTGGTGTGTGAGAGCGAGAAGAACTGTGCCCCTATGTTGTGTGTGTAATGTGTGTGTGTGTGTGTGTGTGTGTGTGTGTGTATTTGTATTTGTTGGCTCCCAGAGAGAGTCGTTAAATCACTAAACTTGGCCAACCAGAGCTCGTCATCCCATGTTGGGCCACTAATCGAGCGTTAAGGCTGGTGTCATAAACCACTGGCCAGTGTCTTCAGTAAACAGCCTCAGTCTGGCTACAGAACACTGCCACCTTTTTTGCAAGTCCTCGCTATCTATCCAAGTATGCGAAGCACACAGGCACACACAACCCTACTCAGTCTGGCCATTCCATGTACATGGCCTGAGCATGAATTATCTCTCTCTCTTTTTCTTTCCCTCTCCTTCTCTCTCCCTCTCTTACTCATACACACAGATCGTGACATCCCTCTAACACAGATGTTTTCTTTCCCTATCACACACACATTCAACATAAACAAACTCATTACACAATCCCAACTCTTGGCCTAAAAGAATTGTGTCAGGGATGTAGCGCCTAACACCATTACGTAAATGAGAAATGTGGGCATCTGTTGTTCAGGACAGAGAGAAACAGAGAGGTGGTCAGACTGAGTTTATTGTGAATGACATCAGCAGCGTCTGCTCTATTAGGCCTGTGGCTCAGATTATAAAATATAGGGTAGATTACCACATAGTCTGGATTATCAGGATTATCTTTAATAGATCTTTACAAGTCCAGACAGTTGAGAAAGAAGATGTGTCTAAAGTAATCTACTGAGTATACATTTCCCACAAACAGCTCTTCCAGGAGCAACAGGAGCAGGAATATAAACAGAGTTTGTGTCTTCAGGGGAATATGGTTCTTGTGTTTCATTTAGTCTGGTCTTTGACCTCAAACACAAATTTATAGACACAATTGATACAAGGTCTGGAGCAGGCGTCTATGAGCCATAAAGAGCGACCATTTTTGCTGTTAAAAGCCCAGTCGGGTTGAAGATGGCAGACGGTAATGGCCAATAATAACTGTTGAGTTATGGAATCAGTTCGTGTCTGCTCTAGGGCATCCAAAGGGAGCCATATTGTCTGCCTTAATACAGTTATATCGCAAACTCTTTTCATCATGTGACCTCTCTATTCTTTATCTCTCCATTTTTTTATGTCGAAAAAAGCTTGTTTATCCTCATCCATCCCTTAATACATCTAAATAGATTATAATTATAACTCATTCTGCTCACATTTTACTGTTGGTCATATTAATGTTTTTATTGTCCAGAAAAGAAGCAATCATTGTTTAAAAGATTGTATTGTTCTTTAAACTGAGGCGGAATGATGACTAAGAATATGAGTGACATAAGGAAGAGTCAGCTGGACCATGATTCCTCAGAGTTGGATAGTCACAACTTCGGGGTTTTGATGTTTCACGGCAGCCTTAATTTGCTTACCATATTGATGGCAAGAAGTGAGTCAGAAGGGCTAGGCTTGGTTAGTATCTTTCTTGATTCACAACACAACTATACATTCCTATAGCCTGCACTGCTGGAGGAAAGGAAGGCCTAATCAAATGTGTCAAGCACTCATTTGAATATAATCTTCTATTAATTGTAGTTATGACCCCCTTGTAGTACCTATAGAGAGATTATTTAGCATAATGTTATCATGGGCCTATTTTAAATCAGGTATTTTTGGCCCGTGTAGACTACACTAAACAAGTATCCCACTATCTCCTAAAAAAAAGTACATGTTGTGCTTCAAATTACCAGCCAAATAATTTTCTTGTGATAGCAAAAGGGGCAGAACAGAAAAAAACTGGGAAATGTCTGGTTGTGTTTATTGTTTCAGTAGGTTAATTTTCTGCAATGCTCCCCATAAGGCCTGGCTTTACCTACCTGTTCCATCTCAATACGGTGTTTATTTACATAAAGTCAATGTGGGAAAAGTAAAACCAAGATCTGTATATTCAATCGACAGCAAACTTTCTTGTGAACACACCAAGTCCGTTGGGACGTTCTGCCAGGCGAAAATAATCCCTTGCCTAACCCCCGCCTCCTCTGGTTTGCCACCGTTAGGTCTCAGGTCTCTATCTCGTGCCCTGTCCCAGGCACCGAAATGTACCCAGATACAGAGTTAGTCTTTTGGTAGCCTATCTGTATCCCGGTCGTTGGCTGTTTCCTCCCGGCTACTGGTGTCATTTATCCCACCCCCTTCGAACGGGACCGCAATGATTTAGAAGTTCAGGAATCCCACGTGACGTCACCACGGGGTGATGTAATGCTTCTGTAAATAGAATGTATTGTAATCTTGCTTCAGTCCAACGTGGTTCCTCTCTCAGTGGCGCTTGTCTTCTGCACTTGTTGGGTAAGTTGTTACAACTTTATTTACATTACGTCTTGGTTCCGAGGGGAAAAATAGGACACTACTAAAGTTAGCCTACATGTTTATATTTTTTGAAAGATGCGGTAAAGTTAAAGTTAGTCTACTATTTTCTGTTATAACCGTCTAGCTTTCGTGGGCTACATCTGTTGGACAAACTGTCTACTTGGGGGTGTGACTGAACTGTATGCTATGCTATGTTGGTTATTTGCGAATTAGAACAGGTTGGAGCTATAGGTTAAACACCGGTAATTTACACGTTTAGGGGTATACCAAGAAGATTTGAAATAGATCGTATCAGGTGAACTTCACGATCTGAAATGTTGGAGCGAAGGTGGCTGTTAATTTTCTAACTTTACTTCACACTGTGTTTGTGTGTGTGTGTGTGTGTGTGAGAGAGAGAGAGAGAGAGAGAGAGAGAGAGAGAGGGGGAAAAGATAGAAAGAGAGAGACCAGCTGTTACGACCGTATGATGATCATGTGTGCTGAACGCGCGCAATGACAGGTGACATCATCGTGGTGCATTCTGCTGGCTATTGGCTTCAGCCTGTCTACCTTATAGGCCTACATTATGGAAGCCATGGTCTTTAAATTCAATCAGCCTTACATGTTATTAACATAGTTTTAATCTATCAAAAAAATTTGATAAATGTCTTTCATTTATTTTAGATTAACTGTTGTTCAGCCTACATCATTACCTCCTTCCATCTGCTGGGATGAACTAAGTGTGTCCCTTTTATTGTGGGCTGGAATGTACTGAAACGTTGTTGGAAAAAGTGTGTCCAACATAGCCCTTCAGGTGTCATGAGGAACCTTTTACTTTCCTTCCATTTGCACCCTTTCCCGCTGTCTCCCTCCTTCACCTATGAAGTCACCCCTCACTATATGTGGAGGAGAGGCGGGATAGTGCAGAGGCAGGTTCAAACCTGTCATGAGGCTCTCTCTTTTATCCAGTACAGTCACCTCACTGTAGCTCCCCCCTAACCTCTTAGCCTGTTACGCTAACACTTTCCGGCGAGGGTTGGGCGTGCTACCTTAGCCAGTAAGGGTTCATCAGTGCAGCGCTTTATTAATGTCCCATTGCATAGTCAGAACGCATGCGGTTGTAACATATTCAGTGCTGTCATTTTCATAATCCTCCTCCATCCTCCTCATCAACAACTGCAGTCCTGTTTTTCTACTAACTCTGGCTGATTCTTCTCAGCAAGTATCGGGGTGGGTTCTAAAGAATGCCTGGGGTCAGGGCAGGGGTGGACTGGGTCCCTCAGTCTCAGTGGACAATGAAGGGCCTGCACTTCAAATAAGTCATAATGACCACCATCAACTCCTCCCCCTCTAACTTAGTTTTTTGCCGGCAGTGAAGCACTAAGGGGTCAGCTAAGGTTTACCCTCACTTCTCTCGTTATTCCACTCTTCCTCTTTAGCTCGCTGTCCCTCTTGAATAAAGCTGGCATTGTGTTTCTAAAACCTATAATTGCAGTCATTAAGGCTTTAAAGCGGGCCGAAAAATATGACTTAAGACCAAACTACATAAATTTGTGTTTTGGCTGATCCATCCCGTCAATGTCTTGGCTTCTCCATGAATGTCCACTAAACTTCCAGCGGAACCTGAGATACTACACGCTGGCAGGATTGTTTTCCGCAAGATAAGGTTCCATCTTAGTGTGGCCAACACTATCCATCAAGAGCTACTTGAGCAGGCAGCCAGCCCTGTGCTAGCATAAATCTGGATATTATAGTTTATGATTCAAACTTGTGCATGGGCACTTGACAGGAATTAATCGAATTCAATTATGAAGTAGGATGTGAAAGCTCCATCTTGTACAGGACAATTACAGTTTTTTTTAATCGTCCTGGCACAACGAAAGAAGAGCCCTGTGGTCATTTTTCCAAAAAAACGTATAATAAAAGCCTTATAGTTTTATATATATATATAGTATTACATCCATAGATAGCGTGGTTCATGTTCATCGGTAATCAGTGTCAATGGATCTGTTTACCCTGGAACGTTCATGATCTGAAAATGAAATATCGATTATCGGTTTCCAGAAAGCTATACAGTAGTAGTAATGCAACAGTTACATATCATTTTGAGCAGTTGTATTAGTATTAGATGCACTAAAATGTATGAAATGAGAAGATAGTCATTTCATATTTAATGTTTGAACTGCATTTTGAAATGATAATACTTTTAAGTTATGCTGTGCCATTTTTGACTGGTGATTTTTTTTCGATGACCAATTGATCTTCATTGAATGAGTTTTATATCCAAGCAATCAAAAAAATAATTGTTAAGCATTTTGAAAAGATAACTTTGATAATCTGTTTTGAGTTCTGTCTAGAGTTTTGAAAAAGGACCATCACAATCTGAAATTAGTGCCAAAGCAATTCAAAGAAATATTGTAAATTGTCTTTGCTACACCCTTGTCATGACAGCAAATACCTTGTCAGTAGCTTGTCATGTCCTGTAATTTTTTGATCTCTTTGGACCGTATAGGTCTTCAACAGAAATGAATGACGAACGTGACAGGCCTTACCTATGCAGAGCTCCGGGCTGCTCCCAGGTTAGTTGGTTAGTCTGCGTGTGTGTGTGTGTGTGTGTGTGTGTGTGTGTGTGTGTGTGTGTGTGTGTGTGTGTGTGTGTCTGCGTCTGATTGTGTGTGAGTGTTTGTGGATGTGTGTGTAAGTGCATAAATGTGTAAAGAGGGAGTGGGTGTGTGTGGGTATCTAAATGTTTAATACACAAAGGAACAGCACTACTCTCATATTTTTGGTCCATTATGCCTAAGTACAAATATTTTTCTCCTCAGCGGTTCCAGACAGAAGACCATCTGATGATTCACAGACACAAGCATGAGATGACCCTTAAGTTCCCCTCTATCAAGGCAGATAATGCGTTCTCAGGTGAGACAAACTTTGTCCACAGAAACTGTAAGTAGCAGCTAGCCAGCCATTTTGTTTCCTGCTCTGTGTCTCATAAGGATCTTCTTTGTTTATCTTAAGTTCAGAGTTAAGCTGGGTATGG
>CM030182.1:7362693-7451553 GCA_017639675.1 Aplochiton taeniatus | reverse complement strand
TGCGATCGGTGTCCTGGTAGCACCTAGACTAGAGAAGACATTGCGGGGGGAGGGTTTAGGGGTCAGATGTGTTTTTGGGACAAGACCCCTAAAAAGGTGGCTGTGTGGTGTTTTGTCCCTGTATTGATAGTGGCATTTTATAAATTCGGATGCATTTTATAGATATACCTATATACATATATAAGTATGTGTGTGTATAAATATATATATATTTACTAGAGGACAACACGTGATTCCCACTTAAGCGAGCGAGGGAGTAGTTGTTGCCCAGGAAAACCAATTTAATATGCATTTTACTGAACTACCTCAGGATCTAGTACCTCAGAAGAAAAAAAGAAAATGATTATATATATATATGAAAAAAATGTTCCTTTGTTTTTTTTTTTATTTTGCTTTGTGGTATTTTGTATACTTTATAAAGCTAATAGTTCTTGAACATTTTTATTTTTTTAAGAAAATTTAAAATTTGGTCTGCTGCCAACTGACCTGCCTTCAACTCTGGAGCTCTATGCGGCTTTGTACATTTGTATGTGCGACAATGAATAAGACTATGACCCTGTATATAGTCTATCTGTACATAGAAGCCATGGAGCAGAGTTGGCAGCTGACAGGAGTATTGAGAGAATCTCCTCAGTTTCCCTGAGGATTGACCATCTTCTGAAAACTTTAACAAAAAACGACCATTAGCATTGTGGAATAATGCCAACCCTACATACTGCAGCAAAGCCGTTTAGTTTTGGGATTCTGACATTACTGTCAAAGGAACACTTCTGATTTTCATATTTTTTGCCTTTCTATAATGGCTATGGTCAGGGTTTTACAGTTTGGTCTTGGACCATTGTAATAAAAAAACTCGCTTTGTTGAAGAAATGCTAGCGCATCCTGGTGTTTCAATTCTCTGCGTGCTTAAAGGCCTTTCTGCCATCTCCAACCGTTTCATACAAAGTTAGTGCGTCCCAGCCTGACGGCAGTTTGTCGTGGAACAAGTTTCACCAGGTGCAGTGGTCCACATAGTCTGGCCATTAAGTCTGTCAGTCACCTCATGGTGAAGGTAGGGGGGGAAGTCACACGTATCATTTTCTTTTTGCTATAGGAAACGAGAAACGAATTTAGTTGTGTAGCCAGCAGCTGTACCTTGATTGAAGTGAAGTTAAAAACTGTTATTCATGCAGAAAAAAAGCCAAATAGGCACAAAAAAAACTAAATCTTGAAACTAGGATTAAAGAACATCCAACGACTTAAATATACCATGCAGAATGTAAATGTTGATTGTGGTAACAGTGCTCAAGTGTATCCATGCTTCCATAGTAGAACACGCCATCTACCTCAGCTGAGGGGGGTGTGGCAGCAACACCCACCCGCCCCGTTTAGTGCCCGTGCACTGCGATACCTCAGTCCCCTGGAACACTTCTCGCTGCATGGGTGCGTGAGTGTTCATGTGATCTAACACCACGCTTACCTAAGGGGCACAAGTGACATCTATTATCCCTATCCCCCCCCTCTCCTTTTCCTTCCCCCTCCAGTTTTTGATCTACCTCTTTAGATATGTATTTGAATTAGAGGCAAACTTCTTTGTTAGATTTAGGGTTCCCTTTCCCTCTGCTTTCCCAGGTATAAATAAGAAATAAAATCATGTACTCTTTAGAATTTAATGAATTATCAGAAGTGATCAGAAATATTTCCTTTGCCTACCTTTATGAATATATATATACTCTTCTAGCTTATTTGATTGAAATCTCAAACATGTCGCTTTTCTTTCTGCTCTTATCTTTTTGGTGTGGCTTCCATGTATTGAACTTTCTTGCTTGGGTTTTTCGCTAAAAAGGTCAAATCACCCGTTTTTGAGTTTGCATTCAATTGATGAAGCAAAGAAAATAGTTTTAAATAAGGGCCTGCTTTTTGTTTTTCTGGTTTATATGACTAAAAAAGATGTCTGTCTTCACAAATGCGCCATTCACTTGCTGATTTGGTAGCCATTGTTCTGTTATTTCTTGGCTGTACTGTGGAACTTCATGTTTACGTGGACTGGATTTGGGGGGTCTTTTTGAAAAGTCTGATATCAGCATGATTACCCCACCCCTCTCTCGGTAACTATGATTGTGCCCACATACAGCTCCACTTGTCAAATGCCTCTGAATAAAAAAAAAAATAGAAAACAGTCCTTTTCTAGTTTCTTTCCCATTTGTGTATTTGAGGACTTAGACTTTGAAGATTTCACCAATTAGACCCATGGAATCAGTGTTGGTTAATCTTTATTAGGATCATTTAATTTGGCAAGTATTTGGTCACTTGCTAACCTACATTATATTAGTATGTCAGAAGTTTTGCTAAATCATTGCTTTTCAGTACTTAACTTCATTACAGTAGTACATTTGTACCTGCATAGGTGAGGGGAAAATGCAACTTTGAATAATTCTGATTTCATTCATAAAAATGATTACATTCTCTACCATTTTTGGTAAATTGCCCATTGTCTGTTTAAACAAACATTAACATTGTAGGATTGGTATGGATACCTTTTAAGTAGTTTAAGGAAAGTTAGAACAAGACTTTCAATTCAGATTCTATTCTAGCAATCACCACAAAGGACTGGAGAAAGTTTAAAGGCAATGGAACCACATCTAATCTGCCTATTGTAGACATTAATTTAACATCTTGACCCGTACAGCTCATTCCATTTGCTATAAATGCATAGATTTCTAAGTGTTTATTAAATAGGAAAGCCATTAGTACTTTCACTGCAGAAGTTAAATTCAGCCCCCTCTATATAACTAGGCTAGACCCATGGCTACACTATTTTTCTGTAGGTGTGTTGTGCACATCTCTTCAGACATGGCCTTAGTTCAGCTGCTATATGCCATAATGACCTACAGAGGACGCCTTTCTGTTAAGAGGTGACGGCTCTCTTCATTTCTAGAGAAAAATGTGTCCCTCAGCCGACCCATGCGCCCGCCGACCCCAACATGGCCGCTGGCATCCTCCACCAAGAACCTCCTGACGGGCCTGTACACCTTGTAGCGTCTGAAAATTAAAAATAATGGGTCAGAGATGGCTAGATATACGTGTAGTCGCTCAAAAATAACCACACACAAATGTATTAGTGTTCTGAACGTCCCGCTTCTCCAGTTTTCCCTTACATTTTCCCTGGCTCTGCTTTTATGGGAGAGGTATTCAAAGTACTCACTTGTAGACCATAAAGGCTATGAATGCAAAGATGGCTACTAGCACAGCGCTGGAGGAAAGGACCACCTCTGCTGCACGGGGATTCTTGGAGGCTGCACAACATGCGGTGGATAAAAAGGGAGAGGGAAAGGAAGGAAGAGAGGGGGTCATTTTAAAGAGCGTGTAGGAAACGTGAGCACACAAGGAAAGCATGACGCTAAAATCCGAAGCTTGCGTTCATCAATGACATTTGGAGGGGGGAGGAGGGGGGTTGATGTGACTGACCGGGCATGTCCTGGCTCTTGCTGATGGTGACGATGGTGGTGGCTAGGGCCAGGCTTCTTGCATCCTCTAGAGTGATGTTCACACAGTAGATCCCCGGCTCGAGGAAGGTCCTCCTCAGGTGCACCTCGCAGCCAGATGTCGGAGGCACATCGTCACACACGATGTTCCTTACCTGGCGACAGGTGGGGTCCGACACAATAGTGCAGGCTGATGTAGGTGTGCTGCAGAGGAGTGGGGGCAGGGATGATCAATGCTTGTCGGATAGAGGTGGCTTTCAGCTGATAAATACCCTATTATAGATTATAGGTCTGATAGCTTACACACTTGTGTGACGTTCAAAATAAGGTCCATAACTCACCTGCCCAGACATTTGACCAGGAAACTAACGTCAGTGTTGGTCATCTTGGCAGCCGACACATCCAATATCCGATTGGCCGGCTGACTGTAAGACTGGTGCATCGGTTCTAAAGAAAGTATGGATGTGACCTCACCGTCAAATGTGCACAGAGCAGGATATCCCGCTGGATCTATGCACTGCTAAAGACGTACACAACACATTACACGTATCCTTTGCTCCTCAGCCACCTACCGACGATGGTGAGATCGGCCTGGAAGTTTCCGTAGAGGTAGCGGAAGCACAGGCCGGTGGCCTGACGGCGTTGGCGCCGCAGCAGGGCCACGGGGGTGGGGTCCAACCCCGGGGTGACCTCAGCAAACGTTGGGGAGAGGGACTCTGTGGTGGGGAAGCCTGTGGTCATGGCAAGTGCTGGGGCGATGCTGGGCGTAGCTGAGAGGGGGACATGAACAGAGAGGTGATGAGCCGAGTGGGATGGAAGACTGGAAGTACGTGCTGAGACCATTAACTATCGACTAGACATGGAATCCATCGGGCTCACCCTGGGTAGTCTCCATCTTGCTAGTAGGAGCGTGGGTTACAGGGGGAGGAGTTGGTGCTCCTTGATAGAGAGAAGTTGTGACACAGTATATGTAGACCATTATTGGTGATTGGTGTGTTACAGAGGCAACAATGGGGGATTGTATGTGCACTGTGATTACTGATTGAATAATAATGTATTCTCTCTGTCTGTATTGTAAAGCTTGAATGTGTGTGTCCAGTATACCTGTGGTAGGGGGTAAGAGGGTACTGCTGGGAGCGGGCGTGGCGGGAGGGCATTCAATGGGGAACGCTGCCTCGACGGTTAACTTGACATTGATGTTTCCCAGCATGCTGTAGGCGTGTGTGGCCACGTTGCTATGGGTTACCAGCTGGTTGCCATCGGTGAAGTCCCAGATGTAGTCGACGGCGGCAGCGGTCTTAAGGTACTGGCTGGGGTCGTGGACCGAGACATCGAACACCACATCCTCTCCGCGAACAAACACACCCTTAGTCAGGTTGACGGCTGCCTTCTGGGATATGTTGACTGCCACAGGGATCTTATCTGCAGGGGTCAAGATCAGATTCAGGTTCAGGTTACTTTATTTGTAACCGTAGGTAGATTTGCTTTGCAGTAGACAAGTCATCCACTCATTTTAGAAACAACACAGACAGTGGATAGTAGACAGTAGATAAACAATAAAAGTACTCAAGATTCCAATCATCATCACTAAACCACCTAAAAAAATGTATATAATAGATACAATCATTTATTTGAGTTATTATAATATTGTTGTTTTATATCTATATCTTCCTATACATTCCGTATGAAATATGCACTAATTTGAAGTTAGCATTCTGTTAAGCCTTACCTGTGACAAAGAAAACAGTGTTGTCGGTGGAAAGGGGGCTATACTTCCTGCGCTCCCGTTTTCTGTAGACCATGACCTCCATCAGCTCCGCCCCTAGAGTGATGCTACTGGTGTTGATAGACAAAGAGGAGGAGGAGCCATCACATGTCTCAAAGTATTGACCTGAGAGAGAAATAATATTGAACTTAAGTCACTGTGTGTGGAGAGAGAGAGAGAGAGAGAGAGAGAGAGAGTGAGAGAGAGAGAGAGAGAGAGTCTTTGTGACTGTGTGTAGTTATGTGCTCTTCACTTCTTACCCATGCTATGCCAACATAGACATAGCCCTTGTGTCGCCAGTCATTGCTCTGAGGGAAGGGTTTCCCATCAGGGAACACATTGCATCTCTTCAGATCTGTGCACTTCCCAAAGCCATAGTCATCCAGCCAGGAAGTCCAGTTTAACACATAACCATAGCGCACCTGTCCATTGGCTAGGGCAAACAAAACAACAGGGCAGCAGTTAGAAAATAATTCCATTGAAATGAAATATAACAATTAGCATATTATCTATTGTTGGTCACTCTTCTGCGTAACCGTAATTAAGTTATGTAAAATAATGAACTAATCAATATATTTTGTAGGTGCGTGTATGAGTATGAGCGTGCGTGTGTGGGCGTTTGAGGGCGCGGAAGCACCTGAGGCCTCCAGCTCCATACCGTCGTCGCAGTGATCATCAAACACGAGGTCCCCGTTAGCATCTTCCTTTTGGCACTTTGGATACTCCAACTTTGCAGTGAAGGAGATAATTGACCCATTGATTGCTGGACTGTCACTAGTCAGTCGGACTTTGACGGGTTTACCTGAATATACATAAAGTTTAGGTGAGCGTTCTAGTTTATGCAAACCGATATGTTTTAGTGTAAGTGTAGAGAGTTAAACCTAATCTACCTTTCTTTCGCGTTAATTCCTTTGGCCAAAAGGGCGGATATATGTAATCATCCCATGGATTGCTATCCGGATTCCATCCAGGAATCGGTGGAAACTTCAAAGACACCGAATGTTTGGGGGGAACATGTCCCGGTAAACTGTAAAGAGATTATGGAGAGAAACGATATACCTATTTAAAAGTATTGGCCAAAAATGGCTCTCAACAAAGGACTCTTTTTGTGCCTGGCCACAAGTTAATTTTAGGATTAATGCAACCCAACTACAATTGAGAAGTTTAAAATATAGAGCTTAATTTATGGAGCTAAAACAATTCATACAAAGTATACTCGCCTACTTGTCTAACCCCTCACAAATACCCCCACTTCTTCGACGAATCTTAAGATCCACTCGAACAGCCTCTTTATTTTGGAAGCTATATATTATATTATGAAACCATATGGTTAACCATATGGCATATGCTAATCTTTTATTATTTCCACTGTCACCACATGCCCCCCCCCCCCCCCCGATCATTTAATTCTTACATATGTATGGTGTGTCTGAAATACGACGCATGGCTTGGGTCTGTGCAGCGAGCTTTGGCCGTGCACGAGCGTTAATTGGGTTCATGGGACTGTGACAGTGCCCATCTGCGCACGGATCATTTGGATAAAAACAGCATGAACTTTACGAACGTGTGTAAAATCATTGAAATAGGCTATACCGCTTTACAACCCAAAAAGTGGCGTCCAAAAAAAGCCTGATGGTTTATACCTAAAGCCTACAATATGGGTGAAATAAATTCGTAAATTTGAAACAGCAAGACAATTTAAAGCAAAACATCAATAATATACCTACAATGAGCCAAATAGTTTGACTTATTTACTACCGTAAGATTTGAAACATTGAATTCTAACTTTTGACTTAAGTCGATTTTTAAAAAGTTTCTTACTTTTGAGTCCATCTGCTTGGCAAACGAAAAATGCCAGCACACAAATGAAAGGTAAAGGTCCCATTTATATCCTTGATGAAATGTTGGTGCTGTAATATAGCAAAGATAATAACCTAATGCGCGATAGAACTGTTCCACACTCGCACAGACTTCCTATTCGTTTAGTGCCCCTAGTTCAACAAGAGCCATAATTTAATAGAAGGCGTGGTCCGTGCGCAAACATGTGATTCTTATAACGAGATGCGTCATCCCTCATTAGTTTCCTTCTTCTGGTACAACCAACTCTTAGCAGCGTCTCATGTGGCCCACTTTTTCCACTGGTATTTGTCTAATCACGGCCCGTTCAACCTCTTGCTGTTCAAAATATATTTTTTTGTATGGTGGGGGGTGCATATTATGTAATACATCATAATTATTTAAAACTTGAAGATTATAAACATTAAAATAAAAAACAAAACAGATGATGGGTAATTGTTGGTTAATGAACAATAATGCCAAGCGGTAACTTGATATTTCGTTTTTATTTTAATTTTGTCAAGCTAAACTATTATGCCAACACGTTTATAAAGTCTAATTGAAAGATATGCCTATTACTCTATTCTTTTGATCAGGCCTACAACTTTATTTTAGGAATTAGGTGCATTTAATTCACTTTTAAAGCATATAACCATCATGCCTGGAAGATGTGATAGGCTTGAATGTTTTATTCGCAAAGCAAATCATATAGGCTAATTTGTCTCAGACATAGTTTATTCACAGCGCACTTTTTAAATGAGTCATGACGGCAAAGCATCAGTCTCCACAGGTTTCGATCATGTGTATGGTGCAAACGCAAAGCAGGAAAGGGAGCGTACATCATGAGTGAGCGTCTGTGCAGCCTGTAACACACTTTTTTGTCACGAGAAGATAGTTAAGAAATATTGTAGTACTTTCAGTCATGATACCACGGCTGTTTGATGACATGAGGGAGTCTTGTTCTGTCTGTTCATTTACATTTGGCCTGCAAGTGATGAGCACAACGAGGGCAATTGGATTCAAAAGTAAAATATATAAACTAAGATAATAGACACGAAATATGAATACGAACAATATGTATACTATATATTATAACTTTATTACTTATTATGTTTTTATTTGAATTATTTTCCTTTCTGTTGGATTGTAATCACAAAAAGTGAAAGCAATAGTAGCTCAGTATCCAGTAAGATACGAATTAATTAACTATACAGTAGCAGTTTTAGCAGTGCTCTACATGTTTGCGCTACAGGGGAGACCGGGTGTGGTAACATTTTTGACATTTCTGTCCGTATCTTGAATCACTTTTAAGCCAGTGCGTTCAAAATTCGATACATACTATTTACATGTCTGTTATTAAATGGTGTTGCTGTTATCTCTGTAACACAAACAGAAAATACATGCTTTTGTATCAAACACAAGGAGTGAAATGTTGCAATTTATCCCATAGTGGGTTAGCTGTAACATAGCCTGGGGTGAATGTAACATTATGAAATAAAGATTATGACAAAAAACTAAAGTTTAGTTTGTTTTCATTGAACACTTAAATGGCTATTTGGAATAATTGGTGTGTGTGTGTGTGTGTGTGTGTGTGAGAGAGAGAGAGAGAGAGAGAGAGAGGAGAGAGAGAGAGGAGAAGAGAGAGAGGAGGAGGAGAGAGAGAGAGAGAGAGAGAGAGAGAGAGAGAGAGAGGAGAGAGAGAGAGAGAGGAGAGAGAGAGGAGAGAGAGAGAGAGAGAGAGAGAGAGAGAGAGAGAGAGAGAAGAGAGAGAGGAGAGAGAGAGAGAGAGAGAGAGAGAGAGAGAGAGAATGAGATCCAAGTTTATTAGTCACCATCAGTCACAGAGGTGAAAGACATACTACACTCCTGGAGTGCAGGCTTCATGCACTGTAAAAAAAAAATTATAGGATCTTTGAGTTGTTTCAACATAATATATCAATTCAAATTCAGAACACTGATAACTTGATATCATACGTTGTAGTACTTTAAACTAAAGTAAATGAATGATCCAGTCTGAATAACTAGCTCTAGGAAGTTGAGTTAACAAATGATTTAGAAGTGAACCGTGCATGCTCACCATAGTTCACGTGATTTTGCTTTACTGAGTTTTGGTTTTGACTGTTCACGAGCGGAACAGCAGCACCAATCACGTCAGAGCTGGTACGTACAGACCACAGAAGAAGTGTATGCAATGATTCAGTTATATCTCAGAGCAGGTGGGTGCCATTTTTATTTTCTAAATAGCCGCTATTCAGTCTGCATGCATGTGTGTCATCAATTAATCAGCAAAAGAAAAGAGGGTAGGGAATACACATGGTTGTTTTTTTGTGTGTGTTTGTGCAGATATTTGCAGAGTTTACTTGAATAGCCTCCACAGACCTCCCACAGTCATTCCTGCGAGGACTTGACCAGTATCTGCCACAATTTGGACCAGTATCTGGAATTGTAGTGTAAACGTGGCTAGTAATGGACAGCTTAAGACTCTTCTACAATGCCTCAACAAGGTTGTTGGGGAGGGGGGTTGTTGGTTGAAAGTGTTGTGAAATCCAGTAAAGATCAGCTATGTTATGCTGTCCTACTCGGCTGGCGTGTAACTAATTGAAGTATAGGCAGTGGGGGAAAAACATTCAAATCAATCTTTTTCTAACATCCCTTTTCTTGCAGAACTCCAACCAGACCAGACGAGCAGCTGTCCTTCTTGGTCTGCCATATTTCCTCACACAGAATCCCTCGAGTATCATCAAGACATATCATGTTTGTATACGCTTAACCCTTGTATACGCTTAACCTGTTTGGTCTCAAAAACATACAGTTAGCAGTAATGTTTGTGCAATGAATACACAATTGTAATATGCTGTTCTGTGTTGGAGGACATTCTGAAGGGGATGCCTGTTGGAATCCTGATTGTTACAGAAGGTAGTGGACATAAGGACATGATCCCTGATGTCATCTTTGATATCGCATTCATCCTGGAGGAGAGCATTGTTCTTCATGGAATAAGGGATGTAGCCAATGCCTATGCAGTGCAGATGGGGTTGCTCTACACACCACAATATTGAATATACAAAAGAGCTCAAGTATATTTTCAAACTCATTCAGAAGATGTTTATGAAGATTGGAGGAGAATCCTGTTCTCTGCGCATCCATGGACTAAGTAAAACTAGCTGCCCCAACATACAGATTTAGGCAAGTTGTTAACTTCCGGTCTTGCTTAGTGTGACCCAAGTTGTGTGTTTTGTTCTGGTACTAAGTAAATAACTTGATTGTCTCTGTTACCTTTAAATGTCTCTGTTAACTTGATGTGACATTTTAGTTTATTTGGATGTCATTGTCGTGTTGTATTTCAGTGGAACCGTGTCCATATGAACACTTTATTGTTTTAGGGGATTGTATGAAATCAGGATGGTAAATGGGAGCCGAACTGCAACAAACAGCCTTGAAAAGAATGACTTTTCAATTGAGATTCTTTAGTTCAACCAATCTTGTGAAAATTGTTATGTAGTTGGAGTGATTATATTTTGTTATTTAAATAACACTAGAGATATCAACCGTTAAGATGTCTGTGATATGGTGTATTATATTCCAAACGGATAGGGTGAAAAATGCAAGTGAATAAAAAAGACGCTTTGATACAAATGCGAAGAAATTACAAAAAATGGCTTAGCAATGCTTTATTTTTATTTGATAAACTATCAGTTTATCCAATCAGTTGTAAATCTAATTGTTTTTTTCCCGATTTGTTTGCATTTGTATCCGTTTTTAAATTCACTTGTATCACTTATGTTATCATTTAATTATTATTTCCACCCTCACACATTCAGTTTGAATAAACATATTTTTCTTGGATCTTTGTCTGTTTTTATTCTTTTGGGTTATGCTAAAAATAGTTGAGTTGATTAAAATATATTTTTGCATAGTCAACTTCATTTATGAGGAAAGGTTACCCAGCTGCCTTGAATCAACTAAATATAATAATAAAAAAATGTTTTATCTTGTCAGAACAACTACATTCTCATGTTGATTCAGCTTTCTTTTTCACATTAAATCCTTGATCACTTAAGTGTCAACACAACTTACTAGTTTCTTTTAAGACAACTGAATGATGATGTTCCCCCAACTAAATGAGTAAGTGACCCAACAGTTCTTTTTAAGTGTATTCAATTTAAAATTTCAAGGCAGCCGGGTAACACATTTTTTAAAGTTAAAGTGGCGTATCATTTTTTACAGTGCGGGTCCACAGAGTATATATTTATACCAACATTTAAACATAATTAAACTATGTGGAAGTTCCCTTGATCCCTTCTCTTCTAACTTCTTCCTCTTTTTACAGAATCTGTACGGTGGGACATGGCATATGCCATACAATTTGATTACAGATCTGATGGACCTTCCCATCAATCTCTTGTACATCATCTTGTACATCATCATCGTTTTCTTCAGTGTTGAGAGCCACCCCCTGTTAGTCTTTCTCTTAAAAGGCATCTTCTAGGCATACTGCCATTCAAAGAAAACATATAAATACTAGTACAATTTTGCTTGGGATAGTTTGTAAGATGTTAGTTACAACTAACCCAGATCCTTGTAGCCACAAACTAGGTTACCTTGCATCTAACAGCTAATACATTAGCACCAACAATTTGCATGAAATGTATAGCCATATACTCACCTAATAAATGTGATTTAAGTTTGACAAATTTAACAGCAAAGCAGCCAATTCTATCACAAAAACATACAATTTGAAAAAATTGGCTGTCTGCCACACCATAGATTTACATGGGCCCAGTTATATCTACCACACAGTGCTTCTCCCCTAACATGAAGCATACGAATTAAACTGAGAATGTGCAGAGTAAATTAGGTGATTCACAGCTTGTTCCTAATTGGAGCAATCGAATGTGTTACAACCACCCCCGGCATCCCATTCCCCTTTAATAAAATGATCTAAGGTGCTTTTTTTACATTTACTTAGGGAGCTTATATTCAGTTCACTTTTTGCCATAACCTTTTTCATGTTTGCCTGAGCATCAAATCTTTGTTGTCTTTCTGTTTATGTATATAATATGTTTATTCAGATTCTTACACATTGTTTTTGTCCTTTTCATACGTTAACGTGCTACATGTTCCTTCCCCAGCAGAGCGCAGTAGCGCTTCGTCCCTTCCCATTTGAAAGAATGCGCACCGGACCAAACAGACTTCTATTGATGTAACCCTGCAGAGCTACCTTCTACCTGTGGGTTTGCACGTGTGTGTGTGCGTGTGTGTGTGTGTGTGTGTGTGTGTGTCTGTGTCTGTGTCTGTGTGTGTGTGTGTGTGCGTGCGCGCGCGCGCTTGCATCCATGCGCGCGCTTAGCTAATTGTTTTTCTGCAATCACTTGGCTTACTTCCTTCTTATAGCCCACAAAACGGCGGTTTTTGTTGAGGTCTATGAGAATGCACAAACATTTCTGGATGAGCAGTTTTACCCCGTGTGTCTGCTCTGTTTAAAACTTTGGTGATGGAAACATATCTGTCAGGAAAGTGTGTTGGGAGAAAGTGTGTTGGGGGAAATGTTTGGGAGTGTCCACTGTGTATGTTTTAGATTTATGTCCCTGTTTGTGTGTTTGCGTGTGCGTGCGTGTGTCAGTGTCTAATTGCTAAATGCCTTTTCGTGTACTTAGAACTGTTCTTCTTTCTCAAACTTCTGTCAAATTCTGTCCATTTGCTTTGATTCCCAATGATATCCAGAACTCAATTATTTCTGGCTATGTGTTGTCCATGTCGTCTGTCTGTCTGTCTGTCTGTCTGTCTGTCTGTCTGTCTGTCTGTCTGTCTGTCTGTCTGTCTGTCTGTCTGTCTGTCTGTCTGTCTGTCTGTCTGTCTGTCTGTCTCTCTTTCTCTCAGTCTCTCTCCTCTCATTCCAGGTGTACCTCCCTTCTTTGTAATCATCGGCCCTGTCATCCTGTAGACCATTTAAAGAGGGCTACAGTGCTTTCATCCATTAGAGGGGCTCTTTAGAAACGTACATATATGCCTCTGTAATACCACCCAGTCACTCAAGGTAATTAGACACAACAACCACGAGACAAACATAGGAATTACTTTCCAAAATACCTGTCCACAATGTAGGCTACCTTATTTGTGAGAGCCAACAAGAAAATAAAACTGTAATTAACCAAAAGTAGATTCTGAGCACTTGGTAACTTCAAGACTGGATCCCTAAAAAGCGGAAAGTTTCCTTTCAATTTCTGTTGTTTTAAAGGTCGAATTGGAAAATATTTGAGCCAAGCCCCATCTCGCATTTGGAGCAAGGGTCATTGTCAAGTCTTGATGAGAAAATTTGAGGTAGGCCTATTGATTATTTTAGCAGAGAAACTCTAGAGCGAAAACAGCCGCCATGGGACACAGCGGACAGAGGCAAACTGTCTCGGGATGTGGTTGAATAACTGCACCAGAGAGAGGCTTTGACCATGAGCAGATGTTTGATTTGAGTTTTTGTGCCCCTCAAATGCAGTATTTTTAAAAAGAATAAAGAACGAACATATTTCTTATATATATTTTTTTCAAGGCTTATTTGACTTCAAGCTATTTGTAGCATTTGTAGCCTAAGAGAATCAGCAGTTTATGTGCAGCTCAAGTTATACTTCAACCATAAAAAATGGTCCATAGTAGTGTGCTACGCAGGCATTAGGACCATGAGAGCGCTACAACGGGTGTTGCGGAAGGGTCACATTTCTTTCACCTAGGTATTTCATTTACAAGACTGGAGCTTGAACCTGTTCGCCCCAGCAGTTGCAGACCTTTGCGCAGAAGAAATTATTCCAAGTCCGTAAACGGTACTAGCCTAAGGTTTAGACCACACAAAACCGTTAGCGTTATGCTAACCCCAAAATACATTTCAAATATGTGAAATTACATTTCAGCCCCCCCCCCCCAAAAAAATTCTATACTAATCGGTGTTCCATACTATACAAGGATTATTTCTCTATTTCCATTATCAGTATGAAGCTTTGCAGACTGAAAAACATCCAAAGGAAGATTTTTTGTGGCTGGCTTCTGCTTCTTGCCCTCGCTTTAGCTGCGTTTGGACTCATGGATTTTATTTTTCAGAATCAAAACCAGCAGAAAAGGCTGAGCCCTCCGCAGCGTCCGCTTCAACGGTTCTCATATTCATCCGACCTTGAAGTTATTTTGGATTCCCAGAATACAGGACCGATGCAAAGTATTGGAGTTTCTCCTCTTACATCATTGATGGAGGACCAGCTTTTGTTTGTGCCATTGATACAGCACACCAACATTTCACCAGCTCCAAGGCAGAAGCAGGGGAATTATAGGATGGTTATGTCACATTCAAAGAAAGACCATGCTGTTTCTATTTTAGCAACGGATGGGCATATGAAAACACCAGTAATGCATAGGCTAGGAGGTCAGCAGAGGAATATTGAGCTCCCCTCCCGCAAGGATGACAGCTTTAATGAGGTATTAAGCGAGCGGATTTCACTGCACCGCCGATTACCAGAGGCGCGTCACTTTTCGTAAGTGTCGTATAAGTGACCCAAAAGTTCTTACAGCAAAGACAGACACTTCACAGGACTTAAAACAACGCAATGAAAGTCAACCATCACATTTTGATAATTTAGAGGATTGTAGTGGCCTACAAATTTGGGTAAAATGTGTGTTGTTTCGTTGTGCCTCACAGGTGCCTGGGGGAGCGCTATAGTGAGGCTATGCCCTCTGCGAGTGTGATCATATGTTTCCATGATGAGACGTGGTCCACACTCCTTCACACAGTCCACAGTGTGCTGGACACATCGCCTAAGGAACACCTACGGGAGATTCTGCTTGTGGACGACTTCAGTCAGCAAGGTCGATCTCTTAAGTCGGTTTATGTCATTAATGTCTCCCTCTATCCATTTTTGACTCTGACTGTTTGCATTTATCCAAATTGGCATCTGTAGGTACACCAACCCATTCAAACACAGATACCCATATCTTGTTGCTGCAACAGCTTGATCTTGAGGCATTACCAACACATCTCTCTATTTTTGTTTGTTCATGCAGGTCAGCTGAAGAGTTTATTGAGAGAACATGTCTCTGGTCTGCACGGGGTGCGTTTGATTCGCAGTGCACGCCGCCTGGGTGTGGCCGGTTGCCGCTCTATGGGAGCTGCCAGGGCTGCAGGAGAGGTACTGGTCTTCATGGACTCCCACTGTGAATGCCACAGTGGCTGGCTGGAGCCATTGCTGGAGAGAGTGTCACAAGACAGGTGTGTCTAACTTTTTCTTTCTTTATCACACACACACACACACACACACACACACACACACACACACACACACACACACACACACACACACACACACACACACACACACACACACACAGAGAGACACATTTATACAGGTGCACACATACACAAAAAGACAGTGTGTTTGTCTGTAGTGTGCATCACTGGGAGGGAGTGAGAGACTAGGAAAGAGTGAGAGACTAGGAGCGAGACCATGTTTTTAGTGTTCTCAAACATTAGCCCGGTACATTGGCTGTTGGCTGTCTATCTCCTGTAGAGAGTTCCTAATTTGGACAAGGCAATTAGACTGAACTCCTAATCCGACATCTGGCAAAACTCTGACTTTCTTCTTTCTCTTCCAACCTTTCTTTTTGATAAAAAACAAAATTTGTCTCGATAGCTTTACTCTATCAGTGGTTTCTTGTAGTTTTATTAAGGTATTTAATGTGTGTACATAAAGAAAAACTTAAATGCAGCAGTATAGTATTTTGTTTCTTGTTGAATTTGAAGTCAACTCTTTGGTTGCTTTGACAAAAGACACTACAGACTTAACCCCCCTTCCCTCAAGCACACACACACACAAAATGGGAATAAAAAAGTATGGCCTGGATGAGCTCTTGCACCACTTGTTTTGTGTCTGATTGAAACGGAGTAATTTCCCAATTTCCTCGGTGGTAAGGACTAGCCTGTAGAAATAACTCTGAAAACACAGACTGATGGACAGTAAGCCTGCCCTGTGGTTTGCCATCTTGTCAATCTCCCCTCTTACAGGACTGGAGTAGTGTCCCCTGTCATGGACGTGCTCGATGGGCCGACATTCCAGTACATTGCCACCCCATGGCCAGTTAGAGGAGTGTTTGACTGGAGACTGGACTTCCATTGGGAGTCGAAGCCTGGATTTCTTAAGAAGCAGGATTCATCTGTCCAACCTGTTCGGTAATTGAAGTGCTTTACGCTTGTGACTAATATCTGACTAACTGTGTCTATTTGGACTCGGTATTGTAACGGCATTGAAGTGTTCAAATAGAGAGTTAAGCTGTTAGGTTGAAGATCAATTAATTTATAATCTACAGAGATGCATTTATGTTATAAGTAATTCTTAGACCACGGCAAGCTTCTCTGTTACACTTTGTCTAACAGGAGCCCAGCACTAGGGGGTGCAGTACTGGCTATTGACAAACATTTCTTTAAGAGTGTGGGAGCCTATGACCCAGGCATGCTGCTGTGGGGGGCAGAACACATTGAATTGTCAATCAGGGTAAGTTAATGCCTGGTGACATTTATCTGACCAATCCTGGCTTTAAAACAGTTTTCACTGTATTATGTGATGTTGCAAACTGTTTTATTCAGAATGTATTACTAAAATCTACAAGTGGCTTTTCCCTGGGAATTTCCTTCTTCAAATATATTTTATAAGGTGACCCTATTGTTTTTTTAATGTTTTTTTTTACTACAAAAAAAAGCCCATTGATGTATAATCTCTTTTTCAAGGGAGACCAGGCCAAGCAGAAAAACAGCATTTAAAAGTTACATCGACACAAATAGACAATAAACATCTTTCAAGACACCTAAAGTTATACACAAGAATCCAGCCTATAGAAAACATCTACACTCCTCCTTAAGGACATCTGCAACCAGGGTCTTGAACTCCCTATGTGGTACCAGCACCTCTAATTGGAAAGCCTTTTGTAAGGTGTTCCATGTTGTGGGTGCACATTATGAAAAGGTAGTTTTTCCTAATGTAGGAACAACCCTGGGGACTTTTAACAGCAGCAGCTAGCTAGACTGTGTTCAGTAACTACTGACTGCAAAGTGGAGGAGGCTTCAAAGATAACCAGGCAATTTGCACAAGATTGTCTTGTAAATAAAAACACTGTAACTGACTACGTGTAGCTAGCGATGACCATCTCACTATTTCATACAAACTACAATGATGGTGCATGACCTGGCATTTCTGATAAAGGGCCACGCTACATGGTAGGCAGAATCTAGTTTTCCTTCCCTATGGAATGTTGCTTTAGGATGCGATTTTTTTGGCACATGAAATGCATAGGAAGTAACAGGTTGTAATTTCCCCGCTGTTTTAGAAATATTTACGTGGAAGAAAAGAATGTTACATATAGTACTGTGACACTGGCAGCTTAGGGGTAGCGATAAGGCTAAACTACCATAATATTCAGTTTCTTAACTGCAAGCAGAACGTCTATGGGTGCGATGAGTTTGCATTGTTCTAATCTGCACACTTGATGAATAATTGTTGTCGTACTACATTTACAGCACTTGTGTTTATTGTGGCATTTAATGAGTCCTTAGGGCTGTACGACGGTTCCCCTTTACTGCCTTCTTTTACATTTTTTTATTTTATGCACCAAGTGGTCCTTTAAAATGGTAGCTTTCAGTATCTCTAAAAGGAAAGCTTTAAAGACAGAAAAGACACAGTGGGCCAAAACACAAAAGCCATACCATACCTATGGTAAAAAACATCTGTGGTTTTGGTCCATTTCTTGGTACGTATACACTGTTGATAAAGTTTGATGTGCACTGACAGGTGTGGCTGTGTGGGGGCTCTATGGAAGTGGTACCTTGCTCCAGAGTGGCTCACTTAGGCCACCACCACCTGCCTTACCCCTCCCCGGACCTGGAAATTCTAGAGAAAAACAAGAATCGCATTGCTGAAACCTGGTTGGATGCCTACAGAAAGATCTACTATAGGAGAGACACACTGGCTCACTTCATCAGGCAGGTGTGTGTGTGTGGGTGTGCTCTAGAGAAAGAGAAAGAAAGAGATATGGGAAAAGAAAAAGAAAAAGAAAGAGAAAGACTAATTGTCTTTTCTGTATAGTCTGAACAGCCTAACATCACAGAGCGTGTGAGACTGAAAAGGAGACTCGGCTGTAGAAAGTTTCACTGGTTCCTGACTAATGTGTACCCAGAGCTCTACGTTCCTCGTGACAGACCTGGACTCTCAGGAGAGGTTATAGCTAAACGCAAACACAAAACACTCATATGCATTGCTTTTCTGTATATTGTAGAATTGTATGCCAATGTGTAAGTTGTTGTGCTTGCATGTTGGAAGCTGTACAATGTTGGCACTGGCTATTGTGCAGATTACTCCCAAGGAGAAGGCACACCAAGGGGGACCCTGACCATAGCACCGTGCAGCGGCAAGGGCAACCAGGTAGACATGACAACGACAGTAAGAACAATGACGATAACATAATCCTGTTGATAGATCTGAGTCTCGTAATCTTACTTTTGCTGATTTTCGGTATAGAGAAAAAGCTTTTCCCCTTTGCAGAAGTTTCATATTTGAATACTAAACCCATGTCCATAGTACACTTGTAGTAATAATAATGTGTTTTGATTCCTTTCACAGCATTGTGAGCTGAACTCTTTGGGTGAGGTGCGTTGGGGCCCAGCAGGGGCTTTGTGTTTTAACACCCTCAGAGATATGGTGGTCTTGACCCCATGTCCCAACCATGGGCCTCGTCATAGTAACCTACAGTGGGAAATCATAAAGGTCAGACCATGTGTATTAACATACCAAACAATCCTCTCTACATTTCAAAGCAAAATTGTACATATACTGCACACACACACATAGTCATTTTAGAGGGATGATACAATACAAAAATGGAGATGGGAGGAGTATGCTAATTCGGGTGTCTGTGTCATTTAGCTGACTGCTCAGCTTGTTCACCTGCAGACACAGCTCTGTCTAGAGGGTGTAAAAGAAGGAGGGGGTCCACAGGACCATGGCGCTTACAAGGCACAAGACAGAAATATCACTAGAGTTACTGGCTTGTTCTTACGACGCTGCGCTCGTCATCCCCGTCAACAGTGGCACTTCGAGCAGCTAGTTGTCCCTTAAGTGCCCAGTATGCAGAAGTGATGCTCAGCATGAAGGTGTGATGCCTAAGCCTACCATTAGAACATGACAGGCCTATATACAATCCCATGTGTGTGTTTGTTAGGGACTGGTTGTCATTCAAATAGTTTTTTTCTGATAGCTACTATTTAGTTTGTTCGATAAAAATAAGTAGCATAGTCACTTTGTAATCAAAATGGTGAGCACATATGAAAATATTTACATGCAAAGGTTTTACTTGTTTAACGTTAACCTGTAAGATATTTTGCTAATTAAACTGAATATTTGAATATTATGGTGAATTCCCCCATTGATTTCTGCAACATTTTATGTACATTGCATATACATATATAATTTTTTTTACACATGTACAGTTTTTAAGACATACAATGCAAATTCCAATATTAAAGAATAAATGAACAGCCTGAATAGAAAGAAAATACATAAATACAAATATATAAATAAAAAAATACAAAAGGATTACAACTAAACAAATAATTCAGAGTACCGTTTAGCAGCAGACACGCGTTCCTTGTTTATAACCAATAAAGAGACTTCTACATTGGCATTGCATATTTTCTGTGTAACTGTCTACATTTAACGTCACGTAATCGTCATACAACAGGAAATCACTTCCTAGGGCAAAGTGAGAACCATCACAAGAAGGTTATTTAACCGGCTAAACTATGAAGATAATTTAAAATATAGCTATCTCCTGTTGGTTATATAAACATAAAATTGGTAGCCATTCGTTACCGTGGTATGTCATGTTCATGCGTGTCGTGTTTGCTATTGTTATTATTTTTTAGCTCGCTTTGTACGTTGAATTACTACTAGTTAGCTACCAAGCTTTAGCTAACTACATAACTAAAATAGGCAAGCGTGTGCAGTCTGTGTAGCTAGCAATTCTTTAGCTTGGCTAACGTTACGGTCGTTAGGTAGGCAAAGCTAACTTTGGGTTAGTTCTGTGGCGAGATAATGTGTAGCTAACACAGCTTTACCAATACAATTGCCAGACTATTCCCGGACCCTGGTCGCGAAGATGAGTATCCCTTGCATAACGTTACTGAGCATAGCTGCTCGAAGCTTCACTTCACCAGGGGTTGCTAGCGGACTGCTCCGATCTCGTGTATTGTGCACCTGTTCCACCGCAAGGTAAGTTTCCCTTGGAATACTTTACTTCTCGTTAATTAATTGCAATATACATTCATCCACCTATTTAAAAAATTGCTAGTACACCGAACGGAGTTTAAAGAATGACATAACGATGCCTAAAGTTTGTGACGTGCTAACTGGTAACTTACACCCTATTGTTTGGTTTCTCCAGAAAAATCACATCTAAAAGACAAATGGATCATTTAGAGAGAACAGCCAGCAATTTCAGACAAACTGTAAGCCGGTGTTTTTCAAAAGTCTTGACGTTTATTTTGAAACAATTGTTAAGTACAGCAATTGATCCTAAACTTTTTTTCTGTTTGTTTTCCTTTTCCCTTTGCCCTAAGGCACTCTTCCCTGCGCGAGTGTGTGGTATTAGTAATGAGTCTGAGACAGTGAAACGTCTTAGATTAGCTGTCCATCCAGACTTCACCTTCAGGGCTGGACAATGGTGAGTGAAATATAACAAATAAACATTTGAAATTGAAATATGGGGAGCAATGTCTTCACCTAACATGCTGACACCCTGATTTCGTAGGCACAGTAAACATGTCCCAAAGTGTACTTTGACACAGTCCACCATGAGCTCATGTCAGCCATGAGTTACTTGTGACAGTCACCCATGCTGTCACCACACAAGTGTGTCCTAGTTCTCGGTATAATATATCTACATTGATTCTCTAAAAACTAAATTTCTCTCTCAAGCATAGCAAATTTTATTTATTTATAAGAAATGAAATTAGATGTTTTTTTTTTTATCACCAAACCTAATGCTAGGAGTTGACTTTCTCAGTGGCATCATACCATGACATTGTAAAACAGCTATTACACAATTGTTTTATAATCTTGGTGTTACCCAAAAGTACCTTAGGGGGCAGTGTTGCCATTCTTCCTGACTGAAAACTTGACTGTATTGAGAGTAATTATTTTCTTGGTAGCAAAAATAAGCCGCTCTATTGAGACCCCATGTTGATAATGACCAGTAGGAAAATCCTTTTTTCTTTCAAGTCATGGTAATGCTATGGCCATTGTGCGACTTGAGTCAAACTAGACTCATTGATTGACATGTGAAATACATTCTTGACCTGCTACAGTGGCCTTGAGCTTTTAAAAGTATTGCGCTACAAACTTATACCTGTGTGATTGATGTCCTATGGAAGTACATTAAAGGCAGTAAATATTCTGCCTATACTTTGTGTGGGCAGTTGTGAGAAATGCCCTGCGAAGCCACTAATTCATGTAAATCAATGTAAATATAAACAGAAGTTTTAGCTCAAGCCTTGGCCGTGGGGGGAGAAAATAGTTTTATCCTGTTCTTTCAGGTGGGAGTGGAGGTGGGCGAAACATATGGTTGTTCTTAGCTAAAGATGCATTTATTATGCCTCAGACAATTGTGGAGTTCATTTTGTAACTCCTGTGTAACAGTAAGTGATTGTTGTTTGGAAAGTTGTTCCAGGACCTTGGAATGTGATTAAATGTAGTTTTCTGTGGCAGTCATGCAAGTAAGCGAATGTTTGCAGGTTAGAAAAGTTATAATTTTATTGCCATTGTTTTCATGGATAACTAAGGTAGTGAGTGCTTGAGTGGCCGATTTATTTAGTTTGCTGGCTACTCTAGCTGTAGAAATGTCTTGGTAGAGTGGTCACATAGGCTCCCACACTTCATGTAAACAGGCATGAAGCCGAACCCACTGTGTTGTGTCTCCTGCAGGGTGGACTTCTTCATCCCAGGCATAGAGAAGGTGGGAGGCTTCTCCATATGTTCCAGTCCAGGCCTATTACAGAGGGAGGGCGTCATAGAGCTGGCAATCAAATACACCAATCACCCCCCAGCACAATGGGTCCACACCACCGTGAGTCCTCCTTCTCCAGGTTATCATCGTACAAACAGCAACAATACATCTTTATTTGCAGAACACTTTTCTAAACATGTTGTCATCTAGAATTACTTTGAAAGGAATCCACAAAGCCAGTGAAGGTATATATAGTCTAAATATGCTTTATTTTAACCAGCTACGGACATTGGACAGATTCAGGGTCTGCGTCAACTGAAGCTAGATTCTGAAATATAATACTTTATATATCATAACGTCTCATAGAAATACAATAATAATGTAATATAGGATAAAATAGTATTATGTGGTATAATTTAATATTGAGTAATCTAATATAATATACAGTAATATAATGTGTCACTGTTTGAGTTCCGTTTAGGGTTGTCTGGGAGTGGATACAGGCTTCCTATTTGTTTGTACGTCCGATTGAGTTTCTGAAGAAAGCTTTGTGAGGTGCAGTGCACAGACAGCAGTCAATTATGACAGTAAAGTGGGCTGAGACTGCACTCAGTTCTGGGATCGTTTCATGAGCCTTTTGTTTGATAACTTCTTTCTGTGTGTGTGTGTGTGAGGGGGCGGGGGGGGGGGGGGAGATATTTACTGCTGTTGTCTTCATAAGCTTCTCTAGAAGATATGGCTTTAGCTCTCTTCCCTGTATAATGTGGTTGTGCATGTGTCTTAACAACATCATCGTACTGTGTGGTCCCTGGAGACCACTCTCAGGAGTAAACTGACGTGGAGAAGCTTTTTCGAATCCTCAATTTTTTGCCTGGAAGGAAAATAACATATTAGTTTAAAGGTGAAGTTATGCATTATTATTCAGCACACTCAACGTTTTCCATCTTTCTCCCTTGAACCTCTCCCGTTGTCTTTCTCAGTGTACTGTGGGCTCCCACATAGCCATGAGGGTGGGCGGCGACTTCTTCTTTGACCCCTTGCCCTCCGAGCCCCCGGTGGACCTGCTGCTGGTGGCGGGAGGGGTGGGCATCAACCCCCTCTACTCCATCCTGCTCCACGTGGCCGACCTGCTGCGCCTCAATCACGCCACTGCCGGGAGGAGCTACAGCATCGGCTCCACCCACCTCTGCTACAGCTCCAAGAACACACAGGAGCTGCTCTTCAAGGTGTGTGTGTGTGCGCGCGCGCGCACGTGTGTGTGCGTGTGTGCGTGCGTGCGTGTTTAGAAGATTTGGGGGTACTGGGGGAGTGTGGGAGCTGTTGACACGAGTATTTTGCATGTGTGCAATAGTGTGAGTTTGTAAGTATGGCTGCATAAGATTTAACAAGAATAAACTATGTAGCTATTAGCCATTAGGCAGGATCAGGCCATTGTTCGGTTTTTCTGTATTGAGTGCAGAGACTGGTGCTTCATCCTGGTGTTTCATCCAGCCTCTCTGTCCCCAGAAAACCATCATAGATGTGTGCCGGGAGTTCCCCGGAAAGTTCTCCTGTGACTTCCATATAACCCAACAGACTGCCGACATAGACCAGGACATCCGGCATCATGTGAAAAGTCAGTGCCACTATGCACACTTCTCTCATTCTTTACAAGGAGCAGTTGATTGATGTGCTGTCTCACATCAACTTCATTGTGTGTGTTTTTGTGTTTGGCCTAGGTGGACGCATCTCAGACGAGGAGCTGCGCGCTCACGTGGACCCCCAGAAAACTCTGTGCTACCTGTGTGGGCCCCCACCCATGACAGAAAGCTTCGCCAGGTCCCTGGTGGACATGGGCCTGTCTGAAGACCGGATCCTGTTTGAGAAGTGGTGGTAGGATCCACCTGCCAAACCTACAACTCCCAGGAAGCATTTGGTCACCACATAGACCCAGTCCAATCGTTCAATATACTGCTACCTCTGAAAAAAAAAGATGCAGTGCTTTGATTTGCACAGAGGGCCTAGAATTATGAAGTGGTGCCGTCATGGAAGTGTATGCATACACTGTGTTGAAAGGAAACACGTTCATTATTCGCAAACATTATTCCTTAAGGACCTGTGCGGCTGTCAACCCCATCTCAAATCAGACATTGGAGCAGGCCAAAACTGTTTTCCCTCAGGACTTTATTGAGGTGCTAGAGGACTTTAACCATACAGTGGCATGGATCCAAACTGTTGCCTGGTACAGCCAACCAGACGATCAGTCGAAACAGTGGGAGTCATGAGATCAAAATATGCTGTAGATACCGAATTCTAGTGACTTGAGATACTGTCTTTAGTTTTAATTGGGGTAATAATTATGTTACTGCGTAGTAACATGAACATTGATGTGTATTAATGAAAAGAAGTTATTTATAATATAGAAATTATTTTGAAGCATGAGTTATTTGAAAATGGAGTGGTTTTTGGAGTACATCTTTTCCTTTTCCTTACTTGCAATTTAACAGTGTTCTTTTGTGGGAAATGATCTATGCAGACGCATACCTTCATATTGGATAGTGTCCCCATTTGCACTTTTCACTTAGATTGGTCCATACCCAGAACTCCAATATGCACCTCAATATCGGTCACACACATGCATAAATGGGTTGTCACAGGGAGGTGAAGGGCAATATCCCATGGTGCACTGTAATGGAACCTCCAGGTGGTCCCTGATTGGCTGGGGCCTTCATGTATCCCTCGGAGATTGTTGCGAGTTCCTCGTTTCCCCTTCTCAGTGGGGGTTGCAGTGATGAAACTCATTCTTGAGTTGTATTTGTGCTTCTTCCATAGAGAAGAGATGTATCTGTGCCATGTGAATATATATTTAAATAAAGTACACAGTCATTTTAACTTGTTTAATTCCTCCTGGTTCCTAAATAGAGTTCACTCCCACAACACAGGTGGTCCAGGTCACGGCCGCTATAAAAATTGTCCAGTTGATGGAAATCTCCATTACATGGTAGACCTTGACTAATGAATCTAATAGAAATGCAGTGAAATTACAATATACTACATACGCATTAACATTTGTGTAGAAGACATTTTAGCCTGTGCTTTTAGTGCTGCTCTTTCCATAGAATCTGTCAGACATCAATATAAGAAAGGTTTGCTTCTGAGGTTAAGGCCTTGACTTTAAACCTGCTGCAATATACAGTACCATGTACTTCTTTAAATACAGATACATCAAAACAACTACATTAGCCAGAAGCAGAGAACCTCACAACAAACAACGCTAATCCCTGTTAGTGAGGATATTAAGCTGCACTGCGGAGAACGCAGAGCCTGGCAGTTAGGATGAAGTACCAAGTATAAACCCATGACGGGCATTACAGCAATTGCCGACAGAAGCAATATTAGCACTGTTTTCGGATAAACACCATTCTGTGACGTTTTAGGAGGGGTTACTGGAGGTTTAGCACATCAGTAGCCTTTGTGTCCAGTGGTGTCACAAGTTCAACACACTCCAGAGAAAAGGGCTTTCTCACATAGCTGCTGTGTGACCTTCTCATCAGTCCTCCCCTCCTTTAGAACCATTCCCTTTTCATCCTCGATTTGGCAGACGTCTGTCCATCTCACTGTCTTCTCTCGCTTGACCAATTGAATGCTGCCAATTTCAGTCCCCTCCCCCTGGTGAGCGTCAGGGGCCCCGCCCTCTTCCTGGAATGCAAAGTCCTTTTGATGTTCCGTTTCACTTGCACTCTCCTTTTCATCTCTTCGAGGGCTCTCTCCCTCCATCTCTCTCTTTACACCGTTCTTTCTCGCCTCTCTCTCTTCCTCTTCTGTGTTCACCCGTGGTCTATCCATCCCTCTCTCTGTCATAGGGGACGCGTTCTCTCTTTCGACTGCCTTCCCTGGCGCTTCTTTGGCAGAGTTTTTCCTTGCCTTGTAGCGACCCCTGAGGTTCAGCCTCTGAAATGGAGGAGACACATTTAAGGCAGTTTCCTTCCGCGTTCTCTCCAGACACCTGACAAAACACTACAAAGAATACCTGCCTGATGCCTTTCCCCTGGACAGTTTGAGACAAAAAATAGGTAGAAATATTTAGACTATATTTAGAAGTCTCTGCAGCATTTAACTGGGTGAGCCTGTTATTTACTGTGCTCCTTATTTTTAGAAACATGACTTTTTAATGACAGCAGCATGAGGTAAAAAAAGAGCAGCACAGAAGAGTGACAGAATCGTTGAGGAGACTGAGAGGAGACAGAAGCACAAACCTTGAAGTCTTTCCTTCTGCGTTGCAGAGTGGGCCTCTGAAGGAAGAGGATTTGCTTGGTCGACAAACTCCCGTCGCTGAGGAAAAAGAGCAATGCGGTTTACACTGTCATCTGTCATGTTCGAATGTGAAAACCGTGCATATGGCAACAGTGATTCATGTCATCTGTCTATCTACGGCACTACGCAATGTGAAAGTTTACAACACAAGTAGGATTTCAAGACGCCGTTTGTTCCTTAATCCATCAGACTTCAAAAGAGGTCTCACGTCGAGTTGAGCGTGTGATTAGGGCTTCCGTGTTTGCACCATCTGCTCCTTGTTTATCTTGCTACAGTACATGTCTCGTTCCACAAGGAATATGCGAGACGCCTAGCGTGATGAAGGACGGAATAAAGGCCTTTTAAAGGAAATGACAGCCAGCCCACATCTGCTTAGTTCTGGTGAGGCTTTAGTTTAGTACCCGTTAGTCCTGACGACGGGAGTTGGTAACACACACATCAGTCTCCATCCATAGGGAGCCAGGGACTGCAGCAAGGGGACATAGTCTGTCCTGACCACCACACCCTGGGGATAGCACACAAACACAGAGGATTACAAACGTTGGAAAACCTTTTTCTCCACTCCCAAATGATTTATTGCATCCGGTTTAAACCCTTCGTAAGGCTGCGCAGATTGGGAATGTATCTGGTTCTCCTTTAGGGACACTCACATCAACGATGGTCCACTGCTCAACCACGATGGCATCATAGGAGGTGGGGGTGGCTTCCTCCGAGGAGCTCTGAAAGATGAATACACTGTCTACAGCTGAGACGCCACTGTCTAGAAGAGAGAGACACGTCAGGAATTAGAAAGAGAGAGTGGGAGAGAGAGAAAGATGGGAGCCAGGAGAGTGTGGGTGAGGAACCGGACGGTACAGTCAGAGTGAACTTGTCTTTGACTATCTCTGTTACACTTGATCCCCTATCCCCTTGGCTTAGCACTTAGGCCAGCTTATATAATGGGTGACAGAGCATTGACTAAAGTCTTAAGCTTTAAGCTTTGAGCTTGGATTTACAGATTTACAAATCCCTGTTTCTGGAATAATCCAGCCTGAACAGACGGTTGCTCAATACCAGCTCCACAAAAAAGCATATTCTTCCTAGAGTTTTGAAGATCATCCGATTAGTAGCAACCACATGGGCCTCAACTGGTAATGGTCAAAAAGAGTTATAAAAAAAACAACACAGACTTAAATATTTACATTATTTGTTCCTGTTAACACACCATTGTGGTCTCCGGTGTGAAAGAATCCGTCAACAAGGCGTGCACCACTGGTGAAATGCTGTGTCATGTGATCCAGCCACTGGGCGTCGATCTCTGTGGCTAGTCCCGCCTCTCTCTGGATCCTCAGCGGGACCCTGAGTGAGTAGAACCTCACGGACCTACAGAGTTCTCCAGAGTGGTTGTAGAGGGCAAACAGCTGCGTTCCTACGCACACACACACGCACGCACGCACACGCACGCACACATGCGCAATCAGATCTGGGGAATCTTTACATTCCATTCCACAAAGTTGTTGACCTATGAGGGGCAGTAGACATACTTACTAGTCTGTGTTGGAGGTGATGTTGCCGTCTTCTTCTCTCTCTCCGAGCTCCTGCTCTGGAAGTGGTTGTTGTTGTGGGTGGTCCCTCCGCTGTGTCGGTGAGGTTCTTCGAGGTCGCCGCTCCTGTCTCCTGTGCCAACTGGATTCACGTCAACAATGAAAGTCTTTAACACTCAGGGTCCTGAATATCACCAGGTGCACACAGGACTGAAAATCGACAGAAATCTTGGCACCACAAATCATGGAGCAACACAATGAACACGAGGGAGTCACCTGTGTCGTCTCCGTGAGGTGGCGTCTCAGGCTGAGAGCCTGTCCTTCGGCCCGTTCCTGGGGACCCAACCCCGGGCCCCGGGCTCTCTCTCTCCCCGTTTGGCTGAAGTTTTGGGTTTACTCTCCAACGTGCCCCTGCTGGTTGTAGGGGCAGGGCCAAGCTTGTCGTCTCTGGTGGGTCGAGGCACTGCTGGTCTCTACAGGGTTCTCTGTGGTCATGGTTCTGCGCCTGCGGATCTGCGTCTGTTTGCCGACTGAGGTCCGTTAGTCCTTTAAGGCAGCTTCTGGACGGGTTGCCAACGCCTGGTGGGACGGGATCTGATGAACCCATGGCTGGTTCTCCTTGTTTGAAAGGGTCCAACGAAATGGGCTCTGTTGGAGGGTCACCCAGATCTTGAGGTTCCTGGAGGTCCTGGTTGGGCTTTGTGGGCTCCGTCGGACTCGTACTGGTACTGGCAGGGTGTCTGTGTATGGGGGAGGGGCTAGAGTGGAGGGAGGAGAGCTCCTCGGGGTCCCAGTGGCCCTGGAAACAAGGCCCTCCTCCAGGCTGCTGCAGGAACCCCAAAAACAATACTCCCTGCTCCGCCATGTCCTGCACCTGGTTACACACACACACACACACACACACACACACACAGGGAATTGTACACACTATATGACTGTGAAAGAAACAAATCACACTATTCAAGGTGTTAGCTACACAAACATGGCCTCATTTACAAGCAAACAATGGCTGATTTATTTAGACTAGACAGCCTGCAAATTAACAGCCAACTTAATCATCCTCGAAGATCAAATACTCGACGACAAAAGGACCTCATTATTGTGATGTGTGTCCCTGTTTGTGTGGGGGTGGGTGTGTGTGCTCCTCCCTCCCGCAGAGATCTTCTGCTTAATTGTCAGTTGATATTTAGGCTGACAGCTTTCGACGGGGTTGTCACAGGGAAACGAGAAAGCTAACTACCACAGAGCGATAATTAGATAGTTCTCTCCGCATTACCTCTCTCTCTCTCTCTCTCTCTCTCTCTCTCTCTCTCTCTCTCTCTCTCTCTCTCTCTCTCTCTCTCTCTCTCTCTCTCTCTCTCTCTCTCTCTCTCTCTCTCTCTCTCTCTCTCTCTCTCTCTCTCTCTCTCTCTCTCTCTCTCTCTCTCTCTCTCTCTCTCTCTCTCTCTCTCTCTCTCTCTCTCTCTCTCTCTCTCTCTCTCTCTCTCTCTCTGTGTGTGTGTGTGTGTGTGTGTGTGTGTGTGTGAGACAGAAACGCAACCCCAACGATACAAATTGAGATACTCAAACAAAACCAAGCAGCCATATGCCTGGCAGCCTATAAAATCTGAGAAAGAAAAAAAAAACCTTTGGGTGAGAATCAGTGTGACTAGCAGTAGGTTGAGTATGTGCGGCCTTGAGATAGAGGCAATAGAAATACAGACAGAAGGGTAGGAAGAAGCTGACACACACACACACACACACACACACACACACAGAATCACTGTCACTCAGTCTGTCCTTTAGACAGGCTTGACTCTTGGGTTCTTATCTCCGACTCCCTTGCAGCTCGCCATTGATTGGTTATTCATGTCACGCTGCCGGACTCTATCACATTAAAACCCGGCGCTGAAGATTTCCATCCAATCAGGCGGCTCTTTGTGCTCTAGGTGTTCAGATGCAAATCTACTCTCTGGGGCCGCTGTTCATCTCGCATTGTTGAATTATGGCTGAATTCATGAGGAAATTCATATGGAGTGAGTTTTAGCAGTTGATAAATGTCAGTGATGATGTTATGAATGATGGATATAGTAGGGGCGGGTCTTAATAGTCTTGTATGACTTCCATTCCTCTCCTTCCTCGATTTCCCTTCATTTTGGCAACATCAAAAGATGCTAGACTACAGTGGGGTAATTTACTATTCCTGGTTCAGACCGGTAACGTGCTAAACGTGTTATGTTTGGTGGTGTTGTATTGTTTGTATTTTATAAGGAGAGTGGCGAACCTTCTTCACATAGTTGTGGATCACCTCCGGGTCAGGAGCCTGGTGACCTGCCATACACACATCTGTCTCTAGGCGACGTCCAGCCCACTTCAGCTGACTCTTTTCGGAGCTGAAAAAAAGAGAGATGTGGTTACTGTTGTAATGGCACAGTGTCCTAACAAACATCTACAAAACAATCCATAAATGTAGGTACTAATTTAGATTCTAAAATGATCTACTTGCATTTTGAATGTTGAGAAGGAAAAAAGCATGTGATATATGAAGGTGCGTTTGTGCATGGGTCTTGGATTAAATTCCAGACACTATGCCCGTGTCTTCAACATTGACATATCTTTTACATCCTCAGATGGTCTCAAAACAGCGGATCAGTTAAATTTTTCGGCATCTTTTGGATGACAGGGGCAGGAGACAAAGGGAGGGAAGAGGGGGGCGGAGGCAGATAGGGCACAAAAGACAGACGGACGGCCGATGATGTCGAGATAAAACGATAGAGGAAGGGTTTCTCTATCTCAGCGTATTGTTCCCCTCTGGCGAGTGCTGATGATGCAATCAGCTGTCTCCACGGTGACAGGTGCCAGGAAGCAGCAGGACTACTTTGCAGGAGGGGCATCAAAAGAGCAGACCGGCACCCGGCTGTGGAAGTATGAGTGTGTAATTGAGAGAGTGTGTGTGTGTGTGTGTGTGTGTGTGTGTGTGTGTGTGTATGCATGCCTGCATGTACGTGCACGTGCCTGCCCAGATGAGTGATTGTGAGTGTTTCAGTACAGCAAGTGTGAACAAGTGTCCACGAACGCTCATGGCTCCCATACTGATCCGATCAGACTGTCGATTGGGTGAGACCTGGAGAATGACGCTCTGCCTCTTTACAGAAAGGTGTGACAAGAAGAACCCTCGGGTGCTAATGGGAATCTTTTTCCAACCTCACTCGGAACCCTGAGTGACATCCCAGAGGGGAGAGCGCACCTCAAATCTCTGCATGCTATAAAACTAAACTGGCGGAAATCAGATTGTATCTGCTGAATTCAGCCCATTCGCTTACATCTACAAGAAATACTCCGGCCAGGACAATAGACACCGACGGTATCGACTATCTGCAGCGTGGGAGTATGTGAGGTCTGGTCTCCATCCTGTACCTGGGCGTCTCTCGTACCAGCACGGCCCTGTGGAGCTGGCGCTGGATGCGGGCGTGGCGTGGGCCACAGGGGTGGACAAACGGATGGACAGCCACGAGGACAAAGCCCTGGCCGTACAGCTCCCGGACCTGGACAGGCAGCTCCCTGACCGAGGAGAGACACAGCACCGAGGACACAGGCACCTCTGGAGGGGGGAGGACGGAAGGAGAGAGGGAGAGGGAGCAAGGAAGAGAGGTGGTTAGTTGTGAAGGAGATAAATAAAATAGCCATCTCAGAGGAAATTATGAATATGAATGAAATGTAAGTGTGTGTTTGTGTGTGTACAAGAGAAAAACTGAGAAAAGGAAAAGAAGGAGATTGAGGGAAGGAATGGGGGAGACAAAGAAGAGAGAGAATGTTCAGGCATGATTGACAGTGAGCATCCTCATTAACACATGGAGCCTTCACGCTAAATATGCAGTTAATTACACGGTAAATTTGGGATTTTATCCATTCTTAACACTTCTGGCTTTTGTTTAGGAGCCACACATACACCACCACAAACACATTGATGCTAAAAGGCATAATCTTCATTTCCTGTACGAGCATCGCACCCAAGACATTATTGCCATCAAGAAGCTGTTTCCACTTTTACAAACACAATCGACAGAAACCCCCCTACAGTTCACTGGGAGTGCAAAGCTTATCAAAAGGAAACAAATGGGCATGGTGGTTCTATAGGGAATAATGTGTGTATACGTGCACTCCACACATGCAGGCATTGTTGTGTTTATGCTTACGCTTATGTGGGTGTATGCTATACATATGATTGTGTATCTCTGTATTGTGTGGGCATTAGGTGTGTTTGTGTTGTGTTTGCCCGAAAGGGAGAGTCAGAGAGAAAAGAGGTTGTCTCTTAGAGGCTGTATGCCTGTCATCCCGTTCCATTCAATGTCATTTGCATCGGCCTGGGAAACGGAACCGGAATAAATTAAGAGCGGGCGAGAAAGATGGAGAGGGACGTGTTAGCCATCTCACTCTCAATCTGTTACCCTGATCATCATCTGGCCTGTGCATGTTCTCCTTGTCGTGCGCACGCACGCACGCGCACACGCACACACACACACACACACACACACACACACACACACACACACACACACACACACCCCACCCGAAACCAAAAGGAAAGTCCGTGAGAAATTGAAGGGAGCTTGATTTGCATTCCCCAAACTGTGAGATTACTTGCTACCAAACACACTCAACCCCGAATCGGTGGGGATTTATGAACCTTAAACTCGGGGGGCAATAATAGGACGAGTGTGAGATGGAAGAGACAATAACCATCACGTCACCATAAACAGCCATTAGGTGTCATTAGCCAGGCGCAGACAGCCCTCGCCAACAACACATTCGGCTAATTTAGCCAAGATTTAATAGACAATGGTTCGGATGACTGGAACGCTGAAGGCTACGGAAGGAAAGCAGCGTGTGCTCATTTATAGGTCTACCACAGGGAGATTTAAGAGGGGGCTCCAGCATGGGAACAGCCCAGGGTGTAGACGCTGGTTGGAAATGTAGTTAACCAGGCCGGACAGCAGGAACATGGCCGTGTTTTGGCCCCTGACTCCGGCTGTAGGAAGAGCAGTGGGACTCCTCAGCTGTTCTAGAACAGCTTGCTAAGAGGCTTTAGCCGCATGGCGTCGGCATGTGCACCGCATAGAAGATGAACTCATAACTTTTTGACCCGCGAGGGCTGAATGCCAAAAACTGGATTTGGAAATCGAGACTCATCCCTTACCGCGTGGAGGAAAATAGCTCTTAACTCCCATCAACTCAAACCCTAACCTGTATAAGGAGTTTGTGTGAGTGAGCGCATAAGTGCACGCATGCTTTTGTATACATGCGTGTGAGAGTGTGTGTGTGTGTTTATGTGTTAAGCTTGGTAGGTGAAGCAGATTATTCCTCACACCCAGCCTGGGGGCTTATCCGTCTGCTTGCTGGAAGTTCACGTTCATTCAAATAGACTTTTAATGACTAGCAGAGCCTAAGCAGGGTTTTGTGCCAAAACAGTGACTGTAAAATAATCAACCTCCTAAAAGCAGGAGTTACCCGCTGGTAAGGAATGCTACTTGTGTCTCTGACAGTGGTTAGTCAGACTCTTAACCCTGTCCTCAGGGTGTTTACTTTACAGGAAAACGTCTGAGAACATGGCCAGGCTTTTCAGTTGTTGCACCACTAGGGAGCCGTCTTTAGGATGCTCTGTAGGACAAAAAGGACTTAGAGCCGTGCCTCTCGATCATGCTGAAAACTCCAGTTGCCAGCGAAACCTTTCATGTGTGCTCCTATCACATCGTGCCCCCGGAGATATGAGCAAATCAGACAAACTGATGGATTAATGCCTCGCACACTTTCTCAACCAAATACATCACACGGAAACTTTTGACGGCAAAATAGATTATGCTAGGCCCGAGAAATACATCAAGCCGCATCGATAAATAGATTTTGTCAAGCTGAATATATACCTACCTACCTACACTACAGACACGCTTGCTGCACACCAGCACGCACGCACGCGCGCACACACACACACACACACACACACACACACACACACACACACACACACACACAGACACAGACACAGACACAGACACAGACACAGACACACACACACACACACACACACACACACACACACACACACACACACACACACACACACACACACCCCTCTGGAGTTGCCGTTCTGATGAGCATTAGACACATGGTGTAAGCCATAATGAGCTGAGAGTCTCTCTCTCTCTCCAGGCACTTTGAAAGCCATCAGCTAACTTCAGTCTCGACTTGTCTCATCCCAGGCGTCCCCCCAGTCCCACGCTCATCACACCTGGTTCCCGTTCTCACCTGTACCTTCTTCCCGGTCCCATTTCTCTCGTTCTTTCTCACACCTTCCCTCTACTGTTCGCTCTCTCGTTCTTGCTCGCGGTAATTCTCCTCGTACCTTTCCCCCCCCTCTTACCCTCTCGCCAGCTTTCTCAGCTTCCTCCAACCCTCTTGCTCTGCTTCTTTCGTTCACACTTTCTTTTTGACTCCATGCTCATTACGTGTATAGCCTGACAGCAGCCCTACACTAGGGGCCATGATGGCCCCAACGCAGGCTCTCTCTTGGCCTTGCTGAAAGCATCCTAGAATATGGCTGACGAGTCATGGCAACCTAACTCCGTTAAAAAGAAGGACACCCTGTGTCAAGGTACCCTTGGATGGTTTTCAAACGGGAATGCATCAAGTCAATCCAAAGTGGTAAGGGAACAATAAGGCAACAATGTGTAAATTGGTAATAAAGGAATGAGAAGGTAGCCTCTAATATACAGCGCGGGAATCTTCTTTAACGGTTCTTAGCCAAAGGCGTTGTAATGGGACCAAGAATTTATATCCTTCTCTTCAAACTCAATGCCAAGTATTCAGTTACCTTTGCAAGCTGGCAGCCCTTCCTCTTTGTAAATCCACAAATGATTTAAAGCAAGCGAATGGTTGGCTGAGTTACAAGACAAAGTTCGCATATTTCGATGCACTCGACTCAGTCAAATTTGACTTAGTCAAATTGAATCAATATCTTGCACATGATATCTGTGTTGACGGTTATGAGCTAGCACGGATATACATTTTTCATTACCGTGTGAGTCAATAAGTCACAGAGGGAAAAATAATATTATTAATGGAAACTAAATTGAATTACATCATGGATTTGACCGTGGGTTTGCTTCAATGTCACAGACTACCATACAGATTCCAATCTGCCTTCCAGACTTACTAACACACAGACCCACAGACCACCCCCAGACACACATAGACACACACATACACACACAAAAGTCCTATTGCTGGGAATAGGGTCTCTCAATCTCCACCAGAAATCAGATAATCCTTTTGGAATCTTTTTGTCTCTCCATCACAAACAAACAAACACAGACACACACACACACACACACACACACACACACACACATTCAGAGTAGCTTACTTTATCCCTCCTTTAATAATAATAGACACACTCCAAGTTAACCTGAGCTTACTCTATCATATGAGTTTACCATATAAATGGCCTGCCTGTCTGCATTCAGATAAGATAGTACCGCGGACTGACATTCACAGAGTGAGTGAGAGGGGTATAAAGGAGGTGAGACGAATGCATGTGCGTGTGTGTTACTTTAAGCATGCGCCAATTTATCAGATAATGCGATTAGCGGCCAAAGAGAAAGAGTAATCCACCGCTATTGTCTGTCTAGTGACCGTAGCTTTTCCTCCCATGTCTGGTCACCAGATTGCCTTTTCACCAGCCAACTAGCCATCACCATGCCAAGCATAATGTCGACAACAGGGCTGGATGAAACGAAGGCAGACCAGCAAACAGAATGTTGCATTTTGGCCACAGTGGGAGGGGATTGTCTGTAACACTGCCATGCTGTACATGTAACTTGCCCCAGCTATGGAAGGTAGGGTGAGGGAGAGTGTGACATGCTCTAACGTATGCAAGCACTTGTGGTGTAAGGACTGTTCGCTTTCAACGTCATCTTTGCCTGTCTAAATCCCTTCCTCTTTCATCACGCAATTCACAGTTCTACAATGAACAGGCCCAAAGAGACACACTACATAAAAAGTATTATTGTCTTACATTCTTAAAATACCCCAAAGCACTGAGAAATAATGTCCTTAGTATTGTCTACATCTTGTTAAGGGTACAGACTTATGACAGCAGGTGGATTGATCAATCCACTTAAAGTACAAAATAACTACTCACATACGAACCTGTCAGTGTTTCAGTTATTTCACTCTCAATTGACTGGGACTTATTCACAGACCCCACCAAGAATTGAAGGCCTACTAATGGCATGCCATCAAAACAATCATGTCCCTACTCATGACCTGTACAGATCTCAGAGGCCCCACAGCACTAAACTTTAGATCATGGGTAATGTAAATATTGGAAAATACTAATGGGTTCCTGGCCAGATCTTAAACCTGCCCATACCTTCTTTCCCAAGCAGGAAATCCAGGAAGTGGTAAGTGTAAGCCACTCCCACTTTGGTCTCCACCTGTGGCCGTTTGAGAGTAGAGAAAATCTTCCCGGGACTTTGCCTCTCCTCGGCTTTCTGCAGTTTGGGAAGTGTGCAGCCCATCACTAAGAAAAGGGGGAAAGCATTTGGAAAGAGAAAGTGAGAGAAAAGCAGACAAGTGACTGCAAGTGCAAGTGAGAGACACGATATTAATACTGTTTCTAAATATGTAAAACCCATTAACGCATATCACAGTATGAGTCACAGGTTAAGTCCTCCTGCTATAGTAAGGGCAAGAGCTTTGGTGCAGAAGGTGTGTCACTCACAAACACACACACACACACACACACACACACACACACACACACACACACACACACACACACACACACACACACACACACACACAGAAATACAACATTACATTGATATGAATGTGTCAGCCATTATTCGCTTGGCCAGCTTGGATACGGGCAGGAGCTAATCAAATAGAGTTGATTGGGAGCGACATGTTTGATCAGAATGAATTAAAGACTAAATTACACTCTGATTTCGTGTCCTCTCAACCAGAACGACATTAGCCCTTGAGAGAGGAGGACAAGGCAGGGGATGGGAGGAGACGAGGGGGTTTGCAGAGAAGTACAGAGGGTGAGGAGAGGGGGGAGGGCCCACTCATTCATTCCCATGTATCTCTTCTTCTTCAAAAACACGTATGTAGAAGTTATGAGGTGCACAGAGGGGAGAAAATTTGTGGAATGAGCAAAGAAACCCTAGGCTTGTGATCACAGTTTAGGTGAATGAACACAGAGTAGAAAAACAGTAGAGAGCAAGAATAGATGGTAATAGGAAGGAGAGAGGGGAGAGCAGCTCTTCATCAGCTGGGCGGGCCGCTGTATCGTCAAGCTAATCTGATGTGACAGGGTCGCTGCGCTCGGACCGTCTCTGCTGTTATGCTTAATATTGCTGTCAGCCACGGCTGGTTAGAGCCACACGTTGGGTTGTGTGCGCACGTGTGTGTGTGTGTGTCGATGAGGCTTATATCCGTTTCTGTTAAGTGTGTCAAATGACATACTAACTCCCGTTAGGCCAAGTGAACGGACATTAACTTGGCTAACGATCCAAACAGACAGCATTAAGCCTGTGTTTGTGTGTGAGAGTATATTTGTATGTGTGTATTTCATGGGGTGGTATTTTATATGATACAGGCTTTACAAAGAGTTACTCTTATAGTGGACACACTTTTTGAAAACAAATTTCTTTCTTACTCCAATCTCAAGGGAGTTCAGTTTACTCGCTCTGAAACTGCCAAGAGCGAGACAAATACATTCTGAGATTTTACTGAGACCTACCCTCCTACAACCAGCAACCCTGTAGCCAGCAGGCATCCTCCCACCTACCAATGCTGCTATGGAATCCACATTTCCCATGTCTAGTGTTCTATCTGCTTTTCCATCCTCTCTGCTTTGCCTTGTTTTTGTATGTACACTTAGCTCCCATTCACTTAGATCCATCACAGTTTTTTTTTTTCTCGATTATCCCAAACATTCTTACATGTTTATCTTCCAACATAAATCGCCTCTTCTCTCTCCTGCCTGTCTTTACACTTCGTCTCCTTTGATACGAAGCAAGAGCCTCTAATTCTCTCAGACAATATAAAAGCGATCTGGTGATGAACTCTTACAGTCCTGGTAGCCAAGCTACAATTCCCTGCTAAGATTAAAAACCTGTTTCCCAAGTAGGCCTACTAACAACCCGTTTTTTTGTATTACAGAAAAATAACCACATAGGCCTACTGCAACAGGTCTACCACACTGACCCTGGCTTGAGAGGGAGAGCATGAGTACCCAGGAGAATGTTAGGAGTCAGTTTTCCTCACATCAAGATGCAGGCATCACTTTCCCTACAATAATCATCTGCAAGGGTGTTTAACCTACCCTGCAAAGACAGTAAGAATAAAAGAGGGAATGGTTGATCAGAGACGTACATGCAGCGGGGAGTTTTTAAATGACAGCGCAACTAAATGCGGATTACACGAGAGAATAATCCGTCTGCGCGGTGCGTTCTTCTGAGGGGTGAGTGCATGCGGAGAACCGCCACTCAGCCGCCGCTAAGGGATAGTGCGAGATGGGCACGCATATGTGCATATTTTCACTAAATACAGCTTAGGAGGGACGAGAGAATAAAGACGTTGTGGGAGTCAAGGAGGTTTAGACATTGATGTACTGCCCAGCCATGCAGGACAGTCTACTTTTCTACGGAACGCACGTGCAGTTTTTGGGCAAATTGTCTTGGTTTAGGCCAGCTATATTTATGCCGTAACACAAGTAGCCGTTCGGGGCCTACTGTGAGAAAGGGATGGTGAAGTTACAGTTAAGTGATAAGGAAATTATATGCGACAGGTTGCTTACGCATCAAGTCACCCTCATTCCGCCTTCCCATCTGCGCTGGCACATACAGCCAGATCAATTCACGCAAGTCACGCATAGGGGATCTTGAGGGATATTCTTCCAGAGGTTTACATGTTGTACACACACACACAATAATCTTACGGATGGACCGCAGCAGTTTCAAAACATAATTTTGGATCCCTAGTTACGTTTGCAACTATGTAACCGAGTTTCATACATGCAGACACATATTAGACTGGACTGCATCGCAAGCTTTTCTCCAAAAGTTTTGGGATTCTGTAGGTACTATGTGACTAGTGTATGATTTCAATAGATATCTACAGCGAACCACAATTTACACGCAATAAATATTTTACTTACCAATCTTTGCTAGATAAACCAGATTGTAGACAACAGGGAAGAAAAGCCAGTGTGCTGCAGACTTGATCTTTCAGTCTTTTGATAGTTCGACCGTTTGCTTTAACGTCCCTTTCTCCAAGAATTCCCCCCTCATCTAAGTTTGCACAAATGTGGGAAATGGACTATAACTACCGGTCATGTTATTCCGGGAAAGACAAATGTTTCTCCCCGCGCGCGTGATAAACACTCCCTTGCACTCACTCTTCACTGCTCCCTCCTCCTCTATCCAGTTGGTAAAGCGTCAGGGCTGCTTGCTTAGTACTCTCCTCCCGCTCAGCTTCTCAAATAAGAGCTTCTGCTTCAGCGGCAAACATGGAAATAACGTAGCTAGAGATTAAGCAGAAGCAATACACAGGTTGCAGTCCATACGATATTTCAATCAAAACACGAAGCTTGACAAAAATCAGTAGGTAATGATGTAGGGCTGAAGTTGGGTTCAGTGTAACTGCAGGGGTGTGGAAATGAGGAGGTTGTCTGTATGTGTCTAAGTGTTCTACGGCTGATGTTGGAAATGTATATTTAATGGCAAATTCATAATTCAAGAACGTCTGTCTGAGATGGAGAGCACCTCTTGCCTGTGCCAAAACCAAAATTCTTCGGAGGCCATAAAATCGTAAGACAGCGATGATGAAAGCCAAACGAACCTAGAACCAAGTATGTCCTTATGTGACTGACAGAGTGGGACAGGTCGGGCCTTAGTGATAGTTGAGGTTGAAAAACTAAATACTTTGTAAATTTTTTTTGCAACAGCCAACGATAAGATCGTTTATTAATTACATTTTTATTACTTTAACAAAATATCTTTAACTTTAGGTACTGAACACTGACCTATTAACAATAACACACAAATCACAGTAACATTCCAAGCCATTAACAAAATCAATAAAGTCTATCAGAGGTATCCAAAACCAAGGTCCAGTGATGCGCTGGGCTTTGACAATGAGCAAATGATCAAAAACACTATATTTAATGTCCAAGCACAATTGAGTGTTAAAACAGGAGAGGAAATCATTCCAAACTTGATGAAACCTTAAAATAGTAACTTTTATATGCACCTGACATTGAATTCAAGGAAAAACTTAAAACACACTAAACTGACAAGAAAACTTGAGTGCACTTATTGTAACTTAATAAAATCTACCGTCTCTTATTAATTGACAATACCCGTAGAGTGTGAACAAATCAATACAAAGTGCAAAAGAGAACCTTTTCAAACGTAAACTGCAAACCAATTATAAAACTTAGAAGAAAAAAAAAAATACAGAGATGGAACATTCCTTTTGTAATATCCTTAATTTCAAAGTTAGTTTAAACTGTTTCTAGACCTATTTGTTGGCAGCATAAAAAGTTTATCAAAACCTATAGAGGAAATTGATACAATGATTTTCCTCAAGCATAGCTCAGCAAGTGCTGAAAAAAAAATTAGTTTTCACAATAAAAAGTAGCTGAACTTCAAAATAGTTGTGCTTACGAGATGGATAGTACACGCCACAATTTTAACCCTGTAAAATACCAATTGAATAGAAATTCAAAAAAATAAGCAGGCATCTGTTCACACAACAAGTGACAGGGTTGCTTTTCAAGATATGCCTGTTTAGTGACACCAAGTGAATTAAGAGCACAAACAAAACAAGTGCTGGCAACTTATGTGACAAATTGTACTTTCACTATAGTAAATGTATTAGTAAAAAGAATGGAGCCTGAGTTAATTAAAAGAAAATAAATGAGCCCTTCACTTGCGTTTGGTTAGTCTGTAATATGTACCGCACTGGAGGTGAAACTGCGTTTGATATACACACTATATACAATGGCCCTTACAGAGACCAAACCCAACATAAAAAATAACAACATAAATATTAAAACCTGTAAAATAAATAAGGCACATGTGAGTTTGAAAGTCTTTTTTTTCTTTAGTTAGTGATTTGTTGTTGTCCCAAACACAAATCACTTAAGTGCAACTGCAAATTTCCCTGTTTAGTAAGAAGCTGAATGGTCCCATGTGGCTCTCTTCCATTGTGACAGTGGTTGTGCTCGTCGAGTTACACAAAAAAAAAAAAAAGTGTTCAGGACTGGGGTCCTGGCCTATCACAGAGCTTGGTCAAGGCGACCACTCTTTATCGCGGAGATTATGTCAAACTGCCGCGGCCCGTTTCTTAAAAATGGGCCTGACACAGCGGCTGGGAGGAACCCAATAGAGGGTCAGCAGTTTTTGACTTCCAGCCGCCGAAAACAGCAGGATATCACCATGCCTCCATATTGAACCCCCCACCCTACAGCCCCTAAGGACAGCAGAGGAAGCAAGTCAGTCACTAGGATGAAGTGATTCAAATAAACACAATATATTGTAAGCAGCTGAGGAGAGTTGATAACTTGACAGCCACACAAACATCTTTATAAGAGGCCAGACAGATTAGGGTTGACCTATTTTTGATCAACAGTTTGGACTCCACAGTCCACATAGCTCAGGAAACAGGGCATCACATCACAAAATGAGCAGGCTGAAATGATGACAGTGATTCATTAATGGTGAATTGCGTATGGTCACACTCTCTCACACAAACGCAACACCAGTTATAAGTTGCTGGTTTTAAATGATAAAAACAATGTTGCCATCTAGTGGCCACTGCTGTACCATGGATGTAGACACCACAGTTGGCTGAGCATGTTGTTCCAGGAGCATGTGTGGCATACATTTTATTTCAATTGAATCACTGTGGGGGGCAATCTCATCTAGAAGTCAAGGAGTCCCACCGTATTGAAAAGCCGTGCCCTATGCTCTCCGGCCCAGTGAGGTGCAGCGTACTGAGGGAGAGGGAAGGACAGGGTTAATGGTCGGTCTGCAAGCTGTTCAGCACCATCCTATCGAGCTAAATTAGTGACTAATTTTGCATCTGTAAAAAAGATTTGCAACTTATTTGTGTTTGCAAAATGGATGCGGTAGATTTACAAGTGCAGAAGGTCTCACACGAGCAACAAATCTTCATTCCGTCTTCATTCAGGAATATTTCGCTTATCAGTGACTGACTAAAACATTTGAGACCAGATTGGCCAGCCCAAATCAGGTTCTTGCCTGATTGGCAAGATTGTCAAGAAATTGACCAATCCACCCTTTTACTGTTGGTTAACAAGGATAACGTGTGTAAGCGTGCAGGCATTTTGGCAACGGAAGTATGGCGGAGAGCAATAACTTCTAAAGCTATGCAAGGGCATTAACCACCAAAGATCACGACTGCTACCTTATGATCATACACACAAGTTTTACTAAACTAATCTAGCAGTCTACCATATCCATCAGAAGGATATCACATTACCTACAGATCTTTTTTGGGTTCTATTGAAATTGAATACTAATGGCTTGTTGTGTCACCGACCAAAGTCTAGCACTAATCAAAAACCACTTTTTTATACCACAACCCCATATTAAGTTTAGAGTAGGAATATGCTTTAGTCCCAAATGTAAGCTTAATATGGGGTTGTGGTATATGAAAAAAGTATATATGGGTAATCTATTAGGAAACGTATTCACATGCTATATCTTCATGAGGCTGAGGATTGGGAAAGGCTAATATTTCACCTATGGTACTTGTTAACAACCAGGACGTTATGTTCATTACAGCAAATATATGCACTGACATCAAACAATAGGCTTACGCACAGCAAATTATGCAACACAGTAAATGTATAGGCCGACAACCTGGCTATTATGTGACCAACTATATATATATATATATATATATATATATATATATATATATATATTTTTTTTTCCTTTTCATTTTTCATGTATTTGAATTGGCATCCCGCGACCCCACCATAACCCACTTGCAACCATAGTTTGAGTACCCCTGATCTAAACCATACCAGAGTAGGCTCGAATTTCAGCCCTATTTTGAGATTGACCATGTTTTATGGGTAATATTTTACTGATTACGAGTGTATCAAACATTCTTGTGGAAAAAAGTCACATTTCTCGTATTCTACTCCAGTGGTTTACATTGTTACGACCCCACCTACTGTGGTTGCTGGGCTGTCTGTTCGCCTTGTATGTTCTGTTGCAGATGGCAGTATGTGTGGTCATCATTATTGATATACTATAAAGCTATAAAAGGAACAATCCACCGGAACCATGGGGAGAGAGAATGGGGAACCTCTGCTCCCCCACACACTTCCCATTTTTTACCTTTGTTCACATTTTCCTTATTTGTAATATCCCTGCCAGTCTCCAATAAAAGACATGTGCAGTAACTTTGTGTCACCTCCCTGTTACGACAACACATTGCTTGCAAGAGTACAGCACACCCAGTTCTCACAACGGCAGCTAGGGAGCCCTATAGTCTATGTTAAGACGTGGTTAATAAAATGAATAACATCGTTCAATGACGGTGCGTCAGTCTTGATGGTTAAAAAGACCAGGATTTACCCTTTCCCCACATGCCCTTACATGTAAAAATTTAAGTTACTTTTAATAGCCTTTGGAAAATCATTAAAACACACGAAAGTTCAAAATAATGCCCGCTAGTACGGTAGTGTAGACAATGTTTATGTCTATGGTGGCAAAAGGGCCCTTTCGTGGCCAAAGGGCGATGACGTCTGCTGTAAAGTGCAAATCTTTTTTGTTACAGTGGCAAATCTACCTCAGCCTTTTTGCAAACACAAATAAGTTGCAAATCTTTGTTTTACAAATGCAAAACGAAAGTCACTAATTTAACTCCATACCATCCTACCCTTGCCAAGGGGAGGGTGTATGCTGGAGCGGGTGGGTGAGAGCCAGAAACACGCATGATATTCATATGCATGCACATGTCTTTGGCTCGGCATGAGTGCTGGGAGTGTACCTGGTATGCGGTCTGTGAGTAGCTCATGGGCATCTGTGGGATCATGACTCCTGGAAGGTTTGAGTACGTGTAAGGCTGGAGAGAGAGAAGGAGAGCAGATGTTCACGTCCATGGTATGAAAATATTGGCAGTCTATTTTTCACAAATGGAACGCAGTCACTATCATGCTGTGCAGTGCACTACTGTATGTATGGGCCAAAATGGTGTGTTTAAATAGAGAATCAGCCTGCTCTGTCAGGACTTAAGTACTAAATGCATAATAGCAGTAAGACCATCACTGTCAGCCAATATAGTGCAGTTAATTAACATCCTCTTCCTTTTTTTTTTTAGATTAAAGGACAATTCATTTTTTTTCTTTCCTAAGAGCAAGGATATATGCCTCGTACATGTAACAAATGTCAATGTGTTGAGTTGCTATGGCAACGCTGTAAGGAGAGTACGCTGGCGTTGTTTGTTTGCCGCTTCTCCTCAGCATTTCATCTGATTTATCATCAAATTATATTTTTGTTTTGTTTCCGTTTATGCTGGTTGTGATAGTTCTAATCTGTTTTATATTAAGCTCTAAAAGGTTACGTTTTTTTTTCTGTGATTTTAACGCTAAGGGACACTTTCATCACCATTTAGCTGTCATTGGCGAGGACTTGTTATTGTTGTTGCTAACGACAGGCTAGCTTGGGCTTCAGCTTGTTTCTGCTTACTGGACGGCAATTGCAACTAGCATCTTCTCCACCTGGCATGGAACCGGAATACTCTCTCTCTCAACTGCTCGGCTTCAACACTACAACAGTCCGAACCAGCGAACCACAGACGCTCCAGTCAAATGTTAAGGAACTTGGATTGCTTCGCTGACCTACTACGATCCGACAATGCTCCGGATGAATGTTTTTTCCCTCGGAGTTGGACCACTCCATTCCCTTCGTCGTGACGAAAAAACGCCTTTGCAACCGACACATTTTTTATCTATTTATATTTGATGTTCCCTGTCTCTATACCCTTGTGTCTGTCCTATGATTATTGCATTTAAAATTGTATATGAATAAATTAAATTCATAAATAACTTCCACTGTGCTTTCAACTTCCAGGTCTTTGATAGCATGTTTCTTCTTTTGATTGAATGAGCTGCTCCGCCAAAAAATTACTTTACCTCACAAGAGTAGTAAAGGGTAGGGTTGGGCAAGAATTTGCTCACTGACATCGTGATGTTTTAATTTAGCATCGACATTTGATTGACTAATCACTTGCATCCCTAACAAACTTGCAAGTATTGTTCAGTAAAATGTGGCATAACCTTTGCTTAACCCTCCTCCTACCAACTGGGGTCCGAGCAGCCCCATAGGTACAGTCCCCTCCAAAAGTATTGGAACAGTAATGCCAATTCCTTTATTTTTGCTGTAGACTGAAAGCGTTTGGGTTTGACACCAAAAGATGAATATGAGACAAAAGATCAATATGTCAGCTTTTATTTCCAGGTATTTTCATCTGGATCTGATAAACAACTTAGAGGATATCATTATTTGAAAAGAAAGACCACATTTTTAGATGAGCAAAAGTATTGGAACAGATAGACTTGAAATGGATTTAAGTGAATAAGACTCAATATTTTGTTGCAAATCCTTTGCTTTCAATAACTGCATCAAGCCTGCGACCCATGGACATCACCAAACTTTTGCATTCTTCTTTTGTTATGCCTTTCCAGGCTTTCACTGCAGCCTCTTTCAGTTGTTGCTTGTTTTGGGGGGTTTCTCCCTTCAGTCTCCTTTTAAGAAGGTAAAAAGAATGCTCTATAGGGTTTAAGTCTGGAGATTGACTTGGCCAGTCTAGGACCTTCCACTTCTTGCCCCTGATTAACTCCTTTGTTGCTTTTGCAGTGTGTTTAGGGTGATTATCTTGCTGCATGACAAAGGATCTCCCAATCAGTTTGGTTGCATCCTTCTTTAAATTGGCAGACAAAATGTTTCTGTAGACTTCCGAATTCATTTTGCTGCCGCCATCATGTGTTACATCATCAATGAAGATTAATGAGCCCGTCCCAGAAGAAGCCATTGAAGCCCAAGCCATCACATTACCTCCACCGTGTTTCACAGATGAGCTTGTGTTTTGGGGGTCATGAGCAGATCCTTTTTTTCTCCAAACCTTAGACTTTCCATCACTCTGGTAGAAGTTAATCTTCGTCTCATCAGTCCATAAAACTTTTTCCCAGAATTTTTGAGGCTCGTCTCTGTACTTTTTGGCAAAATCCAGCCTGGCCTTCCTATTCTTTATGCTAATGAATGGCTTGCATCTTCTGGTGTAGCCTCTGTACTGTTGTCCATGAAGTCTTCTGCGAACAGTGGATTCTGAAACCTTCACTCCTGCCCTCTGGAGGTTGTTGTTGATCTCACCAACAGTAGTTTTAGGGTCTTTCTTCACAGCTCTGACAATGTTTCTGTCGTCAACTGCTGTTGTTTTCCTTGGTCGTCCCGTTCGATGTCTGTTACTTAGTACACCAGTAGTTTGTTTCTTCCTGAGGATATTCCAAATTGTTGTACTGGCTATGGCTAGTGTCTGTGCAATGGCTCTGATTGATTTCCCATCTTCTCTTAGCTTCACAATTGCTTTCTTTTCACCCATAGACAGTTCTCTGCTTTTCATGTTGATTACTATAACTGCAGTCTGCACAGGCAAAACCAGAATCTGAAACTGAGCCTAGACATTCAGTGTTATTTATTGTTTGAATAATAAATGTAATAAGACACACCTGGGCAGCAAAACACACCTGTTAGTCACATGTTCCAATACTTTTGCTCAACAAAAAATGTGGTGTTTCTTTACAAATAATGATATCTTCTAAGTTGTTTATCAGATCCAGATGAAAATACCTGGAAATAAAAGCTGACATATTGATCTTTTGTCTCATATTCATCTTTTGGTGTCAAACCCAAACGCTTTCAGTCTACAGCAAAAATAAAGGAATTGGCACTACTGTTCCAATACTTTTGGAGGGGACTGTATACTTTTATCATATACACTTTATACAATTTTTCATGACAATGTCAATCAATGTGTTCTTAATGAATTCATTTCATTATTTTTTGTTTCTTGTTTTATCTGTGCTTTTTTTAAATGCTATTGTATTTGGGTTCCGAGGGGACCCCAGTCAAAGGAACCAAATTCCGCCTTCCAATTTAAAAAAATATAACTCGTATTAGATATAACTTTTTTTTCGGATGACATTAGTTACATAACCAATTATGTTTTTAGAAGAGATAAGTAAAAATGTTGCTATGATGGTTGTTTCTTGCTGTATTTTTATTCTCGGTCCCCAGGGAACCCAGTCGGTAGTCCTTGTCTGTATAATATGTTGGTAGGATGAGGGTTAAGCAAATTAACTCTTAACTTTCCTAAAATAATAATAATCTTTTTTTTCTGCTTTAGATGACATTATTTATATAACTTACGTTTGGGAAGAAATAAGTTAACATTTTGCTATGATGGCTGTTTCTTACAGTAGATTATTCTGTCGGTAGTCCTTGTATGGTAGGATGAGAATTAAAGTGATACTTCCGAGTTTCGATTTTTTGATATGTTTTCACACGGCCGAGTATAAAAATAGTTTATACAATGACTCTCTATTCATGGCCCGCGTACGCTTATAGCCTTAGTGGGGCATGGGGGGGGGGGGAGTGCTTGGTTCACACAATGAGCTATGGGCATTGTGGTTCAGTTAATTCACCATTTAAATGCCGATGGTCAGAAAAATACTTTACTTTTCCTTTCTTTGATCCTCCTACCCGCACTTATTCCATATAGTTACTTCATTTAGCATGAACAATCACATATATTGTCTTATAAAATAGGTGAAGCATGATTTTAAAGGCATTTCAAAAAGCTTTAAAAAACAAAGCAAAAAAACGAATTACACTGCAAATTAACAAACATGAACTACAGAGGGGAAAAAAAATGTGTTACCATAAACTAAGAATTACCCCCTAAATTTTATAGTAATCGAAGTGTATGCTTATACCTATGGAGTAAATGCGTTGCCCCCACACATATCAAGATGTTCAAGCAGGTAAACATCGCGCCATGTGGATTTGAACAAATCGTCCAAGCCTAGTTAACAGTTGGATTTTTTTTTCTATGGTTAACAAGTCTTCAAACACAGATTGTCCTTTGAGTAAACCTAGCCGCAAAGTGCTAGCTTATCATGAAAAGAAACATACAGAAGCTTTTTTTAAGGCCTGCATGCTTTTTCAGGAACTTTGTATGTGCTGTACCTGAATGTAGGGACCTCCCCCACTAAGGACAGGTGGGGGCTGAGCCAGGCCCCCACCCATTGGAGGGCAGCAAGTACAGTAAAAACACTGGGAGGGGCTCATCCACAGGGAAGGGCCCATCAACTGAGACTGCATGGAACCTAGGCGGGGCAGCAGGTATTAGTTAGATTAGTTAAAGTCAGACATTCAAAGTTCACTTCCACCTACTTTACTATTGAATGGATGTTCACCGCAAGATATCCTGTAGTCCCGATTGCATTCGAAATAAATAAATTGCACAGGGAGACTTCATATAGACAAAATCCTGGATTGGCATACAACGACAGTAAGACTACCTTCGCAAGCATGACAGTCCCAAGGGAATCTGGTCAGCAATCCTGGGTCAGCACCAGTACTTTTGAGTATTAGGATAAAGGCCAGTCTAACATCAGAACACAATTCACAAGCCTACTTACGAGAGCTCCGATCTTTCATGATGGCTGGGCCCAACTTGAGTTTCCTTCCTTTAAAACTGATCTGTTGCTAATAGAGTTTTAATAGATGTTAATTTGCCCACGTTTTGTGATGAGAATAAAAGGATGGCTGTGAATTAATCTAGTGCAAAGAAATGGTTCTTACTCCAACAATTGTCTGGATGTCAACATCTTCATTGAAGTAAACAAAGCCATACCTAACAATAGAATAATTAATGTTAAAATTAAAAAGTGTGGGAATTTGGTGAGACACAGCAAAGCCAACAACTTTGTACTCACCCCTTGCAGATTCCCGTGCGGTAAGTAATTATTTTCACTTCTTCAACAGCACCAAACCTTGCAAAGAAGTCGCGGATTTCATTTTCATCCACCTGAGAGACGGGATGAACAAGTGAGATGTTACAACAGGTTGCAGATCAAATTCTACACAAATTAGGTTAAACATCCCAAATGGAAGAGCATGTCAATTTCACAAGTACATTTATCTTAGTAAATATCTCAAAATTACCTTCATGTCCATTCCACCGACAAAAAGTGTGTTTGGTGTCATTTTACCCTCAGGTAAAACGTAACCATTTGACAGTTTCCATGACGGTGAAGTCTGGCACCCATTGCGTTGTTTCTGGATATCCTTAAAAATAGAAGAATTGATTGATATATCTGATCTGTAATATACTGACTGGACATTTTGGCCACTGAAAACAAAATTGTTACAAATAAGGAGGAAAACATTGTCAAACTGAATTTTTCCCTGTCAGCAAAACCAAATAATCTTTGTTAAATGTATGTGAAGGTGTATGAGAAACTGTAGATCTTTATATAGTTAAAATTACAAATGTATCTAAAAACAATACAGACTACTTACACATAATAGAAATACTTTCACCACTTTCTACCAAATTTCTATGACTGTTTTGGAAAGATAAGTAAAGGTGCTCTCATTGTGTTATCACACAAAAGGCGTGTCTACAAGTTTCGAAAGATGCGCAGGCGCCGCGGCAGGCCAACTTGGCCATCTCAAAAGCAGATTGTGCCTTAACATTCCCAATGTATATGGATTTAGAACAGTTAAATAAATGGTGATTAATTACTATTCTTACACCTTTTCATAAATAAACATATAATTTTCTAATCATTTACTGAAACACTTCCATGTGGAAAAATAATTCAAATTTGGCAGCTTATTTAGGCAAAAACGTCATGACACAGGACCGTGGGAATGTTGCTTGATTCCTAACCGACACTTATTAGGCTGACTCGCTCAAATGTTTGCCCCTCAAAATGAGTCAGAAGACTGTCTGGACTAAATTGAAATGCAAACCCTCATACAAAGTAGTAGCTTCTGAATAGATTTTGTCTTGCGAAAGACCCAAAAGACAGTCTAGCGAGAAGGTCCGATATCCAGACAAAATTCGGATCGACAACGATCTCCGAGATATTGTCTGCACCAAGTAAAAGGAGCACATCAGGAGTCGAACATGTTTATCGATTACTATAACGTTCGATAGCTGGTTATAATAAACTACATTTTAACGTTATGTTCTTAATTAAGTCCTCACTTGACATAAAGGCATTATTCTTAGGAATGGGTACAGACACGAGGCAGCTAGCTAGCAACCTCAACTTTCATACTGAACAATAACATAGCTAGCTTTGCGTGGCTGCCCCATCTTCACACTTCCCTTGCACAACTCAACGTCTGACTGTCTTCGGCACAAAACACTTGCTTGAAGACGACAAACTTTAGCTAGTAAAAAGTTACCAAAAATAATTATAACTTTTGACAAAACTGGCTAGCAAAGGTTATGATAGCTTGAAATACGACAAACGTTAACTAGTTAACGTTAAAGGTTGGCAAAAAAATACTTTTAACTAAACTGGCTAGCAAAGATATGTTAAAATGTAACTGGTCCGTTAGCTATGAAAAAAAGTCTGGTCGTTTTTAGGTCAACCAGCTAATTTCAGTCAGGTTGCGTTCTTGTAGTGCTAACTTGAACAAATTGTGCTGTCAGCGATGTGCGCCTTTTTTCTTGCCTGCACAACGTTCTGATAGCTAGCTAGCTACAGGGCTAAAAAGCATTAGCCAGCGTTAGCTAAATCAGCTGTATTCGATGATTTGCAAATGAATCACGGAAGACAAATAGGTTTTATATTCATATTATCTAAGTTTGAACATATCTATCTGTTTCACATAATATACTCACCATTTCTAGCTAAAATTGTTAAAACTGAATAATTAAACTGATACGCCTTCACGCTCCGCCTGGACCAAGGGATAAAATAAAATTGGTGTTGTCTGACTGGGGGTGTTAATTGAACGCCACGCCCAAGACAACCACTTGATGTATGGAGTTTGCATGTGACCACACTGAAGTAGCCTACCATGCTCTAAACCAACATATTTTCAAGGACAAAGGCGACAGAAAATTGTGAAAGGCATGGAAAATATTTGTCGTACTTTTTAGTATTGGGTAGTAACAATTGATATGGAATCTGTTTTTTTCTAAAGTGAAGTAATCAGCCCATGTTACTCTGAAATGTTTGTGTAATCATATAGCAGTACATTTTCAGACTACTCAATGAAAAAAATGAATAAAACAATGGTGCATTACAGCCACTGCCGCTACAATTATTTATCACCTTGATCAATCTTTCAACACTATGCAGTATCTGTCTTTTCTCTAGAGGGCAGACAAAGACCATTTTGTAAATGCAAAATGAACTAGAACAACAAGCAAGTCACTGTTGTTACTCATGTCCATAAGTATCTTTTATTTATATTTCTCTTTCACACACATAAACACACACGTGTGTTATTTTAATTTTACACCATCATTGTAGCAACCACCCCAAAACTATTACATGTAGGACTATGAGACACTTAAGGATTTTGGCCTTTTCCCGTGAGAAACATTGATTGACATTCCGCATTGTCTACCCAGGGGTAAAGACAATAAAAAAAAATGTTGTCCCATGGGTTCAATTACTATTATGTTCAGTCTTTATTTAAGAGGATCTGTTCAATTTGACTTATTATGAGAAGTGGTGGAGCAGGTTTGGGCTCTGGATGTGGCTGAGAGAGAAAATGTCCTTGAAGAATGCAGCTAAGGATTGTTCGAATAGTAAGAAAACGTGACTGATCAACTATCAAACAGATTTAAACTGACATTTAGACACAAGGTTTAACTCACTGCTCACAACAAAAATAGTATCAAAGTAGGAGGACCCCTGAGCAAGACACTCTAGATTAAAATACATTATTGGTTTTCCAAAATATTCCTGAACAAGCCAAAATCATATTGGGAGAATATCCCGTGGGAAGGGGGAACCAAAGTACAGCAGTATGTTTACAGAAAATATAAATCCTCGAAGAAGATGGTACCATGAATGTATAGATGCTGATGGTATCATAAAATCTGGAAATTACACGATACCAGGAATGCAAAGTTGAACTTAGTGCCAGAAAGCTATAGGTCTAACTCAATACACCACAAAAAGGATTCGGGAGGGATTCAATAAGACAATGCAATGACTTCATATCTACATCCCATTTAAAACGTGGAGAGATTTAAAAACATCTGATTGGAGATGGCTTGCAGAAAATCCGTGAGAACTAGAGAAGCTTGCACAAAAGAGGGAGGTGCAGGAAGCTTATCCATGACTACAGGAAGTGGTTGATTGCATTTATTTTGAACAAAGGCTGTACTGCCAAATATTAAATCGAGGATGTTATTTATTTTTCAATGTCTTATTATTTATTCTTTCAATTACTTATTCAATTTTGAAATGTTAATGCAAACGTTTTTGACCCGTATCTGTTTTGTCAGCAGTATTGCCAAAATGAGAGGAAAGCACCGCAAGACGACTGCAACTGATGTAAAAATATTCTTTTTTTAAATGATACTGTATAGTATGCAAACGTTTTTGAACACTTTGACAACATGCTTACAGCAACTTGTTGCAAGGCACTGCAGCATGAAAATGTGTTATTTGAAGTTGGTCAGTTGATGCAACACCAAGAGTGGATTTTTTTGGTAAAAAGAGTGCTGATAGCCCTATAGACTGATCAAGTTCTCTAGTTCGTATGACTTTTCCATCAATATCACGCATAATAAGTTATTTTAATGGAGCTCAGAATGTCAGGGCTGTTAATGCTAATTGGCTCAAGCTATGCAATTTGTTGTAACAAACGCAAGTGGGCCCTACACCGAATTAATATGCAATTTGAATGTATTTCATACTTTGACATGACATCTAATTAGGCTATACAGTCAGTCATGCAGCCTCGTACTCTTTTGGCTATGAATACGAATAAATCAGACACTGCAGAAGTATAAGGGTGCAGGCCACGAAACCTTATTTTGTATCGGCTGATTATTCTCACCATGTATGAGGGTTTATAGGTGTTCCTTACGCAATACAAGACCCCGCCCTGCCCAGCAAAGTCACTCACTCCAGCGATTGAGGTTGAAGCCAACGAAGCACACGCGCATTTTAGGTTTCGACATTTCTGAACGTAAACGCGCGGTGTACCTCCTACCTCCTTGCGAAGTCCTAGCAAAAATGTGTATAAAACCTTACGCCATATGGAAGTGTGTCGTTGCATTTGGTAAGTCTAACAGGTGAAGTTTTCCCGGGGAAACGACACGACTGCCTAGCAGAATGATATAATGACACTTGACATTATATCAGATCCAATGCTTTACGACTTCTCGAAGTAGGTCTGCGAGCCTAGTTTTAAAAAATAACAAATCCAAGGAATCTTATGGCAGCATTTGGAGAGGAAAGCGGCGCCGCGAGTCCACCGGTTGCGGAGAGGAAAGACACACGGGGAAACGGATTGAATCTTGAAACACAAAGACTACCAGGATTGGTATCCAACGGAAACTGCGCAATGACAGATAGCAGGACGAGGTCCCAAAATGACACCAACCCAGGATCGCCGAGATCTGAGAGCCCTGGTCTAGATGTGGAGACCACCAAACCCATCCCTCGACGGAGCAGTCTCATTAAGGTAAAGATTTCCCCCACAGCTGGTCAGAGATCAAGGGTCCGTGCCTATAGTTAGCCTACTATAGTCATAGGGAACCTACAGCTGTCAAACTATATGATTTCAACAGTCTGAACACATCTTTCCAACAGCGTTGATCTTACTTCCCTGAATTGAAGCTTAAAATTCTATCTTGGATTGGTAATGCAAGGGTGTATTGTGCAGGTTCACCCATTTTCTTCTTCTCCCAGTGCCCTCATCATCAGTCCTATAGTCAGTGCAACAGGTATGAGAAGAGTAGTTTTGCTTGTTGAAATGCAAGGGGCCTGGAGGGCTTAGACAGCTGAGCAGCTCCATATGTCAGATGCTTTTTTTCTCAATTGTTAAACTCTGTCTACAGTTTGCACAGAAATTGATGAGCTAATGTTGTCTTTGGATTTCTCTAGCAGGCTGTCTGTCGACTTTGTGTAGATTTTAGTAACTTGAATATATTGGTACGCGTACTCATCGCATGCCAGCCCTGTGTTGCTTGTCAGTGGTTTGAACATTTTGTGTCGTTCACTGTTGCCTTGGCGCTTGCACCCTGCATAGGCATGCATTAGACTTGTTGGCTTTGGCTGTGTTTGATTGACTCAGAGTTCTTGCAGAAGGCAGGAAGTTGGCCAATTTCCTCACTCTTCGTGTTGCTATGTGATGTCAGTCATGAGCAGACGTAAATGAAGTCTTGCTTTCGCTCTGTTTTCAGTGTTATTTGGCTTCTTCACCGATTAGCCAACGCCATAAAATGTCGGAGCATAATGTAAAATTCACTTATACAGTTGCAACTGTGTTTAGGCTTTCTGCTGAAGCCTGTTGTACTCGTTTATACTGTATTTGCCCAATTAGGGGTTTCAATATCAAGCTAGACAAAGCTCTAAATGAAAAAAAGAAAAACTTAACTCCAGTTGGCTTGATGATGAGCTAATTAGTAACGCACCTCAAGGTGCACACAGTCGTTTCTATATTGGTATTTCTTTTACCTGAACCAGATTGTGCAATATCAATACTCTTGAAACCTCGAGCATTCTTGTAGTATAAACTATTCTTTAAACTGCCACTCTGTGTTATTCCAAACTTCTTTTGGTTGGAATTTTCCTAGTTTGAAATACTGATAAGCCAAAATGAAGACTTTCTGGCCATTTTTATTTATCAACTTTAGCCTGAAAATGTGAAAGTCAAATTGTTAGTTTTTTATAAGCATCTCCAGGTTCTGTATCTGTTGAAATGTTCGTCATTGTGCTTTTGTGATCTACTAGCCTGTAGCTTCACATTCTTTTTCTCATATTCCCCCATCGCTTTTTTGTATGCTTTCACCATAATCATCTATGTTACTGCACTGTCATCTTATTTCACCTAACTTGTGTGCAATTAAAGAATGTAGCTACCCTGGTGCCCTTAGGTTTACCCTGTGTCTGTCTGAAGTTCAACATGATCTAGACAACCATCTCAAACACCAGTCTCTTATCTAACCAATATGATTGGCAAAACAACAAGAACAATTTCACTTTTCTGTTTCTAGGTTACCAGAAATAAACTTATCAAGAACTTGCGTTTTAGGCTTATATATATATATATATATGTATGTATGTATATGTATGTATATATATATATATATATATATATATATGTATATGTATGTATATATATATATATGTATATATATATATATATATATATGTGTGTATATGTGTATGTGTATGTATGTATGTATATATATATGTGTGCATGCGCACACGTTAATTTGATGTAATTTTTTTTATTCATTCTGACTGTGAGACCAGTATTAGCCAGGGAATTGGCAGACAGCTGGGAAAAGTTCTGGTTCAATGCTTGATGACCCTTTTAGAATACCTCAAAGAGTCTTAACGGCATAGCCTACATTAAGTTGGTGCTGCATGACGCCTCAATGCACGAGCAGAGGGTCCACACACACACACACACACACGCTCGCACACACTTGTAGGTTCTGCCTGTGTGTTTCTGTGTAACTTTGTATGTGTGTTTTTTTTGTGTACAGGCATAAACTCACTCTCAACATGGCATTTTAAGTGGAGTCATTGAGTCTTTGGCAAACAACACTTCAAATCAATGACTGATGACTTCCAAACAACCAGGCATATTGCTGCTTGACTACCAATTTGTCTGTCATCTCTTGGCGACCGCTATTGGTTTTGAGTTGTGCTTAGAGCTTAGACTTGAACAATTCTTCTGTGATGTATTGCAGCTGAAAATGTGGTTAGTTATTTCCAACAAGAGGACCTCTGCGTGTTCAGCATCTCCTGTGGGTGTCCAATGCGTGCGCTCATGCACCTGCATGCTCATGTGAACGAGTCCAAGTGTCTCATCTGGAATTTCAAAGGTTTTCATAAAAGAGTGCTGTAGATCTGATGTTTTATTTTGGTTTTAGGTTTGTTTTTTAGTATGGCAATGACAGGCAGTACATGCACAACAAGTCTCCTTTCAGTTCAGTAGCTTTTGTGTGTCGCATTGTGTTACTGGCAGAATTATAATGACCACATTATGCTTCCTGTTTCTTTTCTCAGTTATAGCACTGATTTCCTGTACCGTAAATTCCACCAGCAGGCATATACGCATTTACGTGTGCACGAGCTCTCTAACACAAACACACAGATCTGTCTTGGAAAAAAAACATGCTACCTGGTTAAGTTAAGGTTTCATAAATGCCCAACCTCAATCATATAGCCTAGTTCATCTAGTTTTGTTGTGAACTGTGTTTATAACCTCCTGGTTTATTCCATAACCCTTGATCTGGGCTCTTCTCTGGGCACACTCTCTCCATCTCCATTACGTCTAGCTACCCACCTATATGGTCTAACCCCATCAGCCTGTTGTCCAATCAGTTATCAGCTCATAATACTGACATTTGTCTATGTTAAGTGCACCTTAATGAGTATGTACAGTGTGTTTTTTTTTCTTTTTCACATTGTCTACAAATATCAAAATGACTTACTCATGGTGGCTGAACCAAACGGCTTATTGAACTCCAAGTCCATTGGCTTTTAAATCCGAAAGGCTGCCCTGGATCGTCATGGCTGGCATTGGCTGCCCATCCTGCCATGCCATCCCTTGTCCTCAGGGTTATCGTCCCGAATAGTTCTTCCTGCGATCCCTGTTGCGCCAGAGGAAGTACTCGCCGGGGGACGAGTGGGGGACTGGCTGCTTCCTGTTTTGAAAAAGATGGCAGCTTGGGGAAGGTTGAAACAATGCAGTTTACAGGAAAGATGGACAGATCTGTGTCCAAATCACCTTTTAAAGGTTAAAGCCTATGTCTTTAGACCTTGAGAGAACATCAGACCAGTAGACCGAGTTTGATTTTTGTGTGTACCATACTTTTTTGGGGGGTGGGGGGTAGGGGGGTTGAAATGGTTCTGGGGGTTCTGGCTTATCTTCGCCAGGCCATGCTTGAATAGGTAATTTGTTCAGGGCCTCCGCTGACGTCAAAGGCCTAGCGTGTGTGTGTGTGTGTGTGAGAGAGAGAGAGAGAGAGAGAGAGAGAGAGACCCTCTTTGTCTCTCCTCGTTTTATCAGGTATGGTGGTGTAATCAAGTTGTGTGTACAGGGCAGACCTAGTAAGTACCTCTTCAGAGAGTAGAATTGAATCTCATTTAATGAAAAGGTCACTTGGCCTACTGAAGTTTAATACAGACAATAGAAAAAAGGCTTGAATGCACTAAGGCAAAGGAGACTCATTATTGAAAGGATACCAATTGCCCCAATTCAATATATAATGCAGCTTAGGCTACCCTTTCCCTGAGCCTGTAACGATACTCGTAACATTCAATAGCGTCCATAGTTGTTTGGGTTTTTCTTTGGCAGTGCAGTGGATGAAGGCAAATTGACCATGTCTCTGGTAATTGTGCAGTGTGGGTGCCTTCCACGCATTACGAGTTGCACTTTAATTGGAAACTACAGCTGCTAACACCAGTCACACATTGAGACTAGCCAGGAATAAGGCCGATGAAGGGCCAAACACACAAAGCTGGTGAAATCTTTTTTTTTTTACTTTGGTGAGAGAGAGAGAGAGAGAGAGAGAATTTATGTGTGTGGTGAAGGATTCTTTTAATGCGGGAAGAAAGCTCTACCAAATCTCAGGCAAAGTGACAGAGTAGAGTAAAATAGCAGTGATAGCATGTCTCCCAGTGCTAGTCGGTATCTAGTTTCTACCCTGAAAACACTTCCTCCATGCTAATCACGTGTTTCTCTGGACCCTCCCACCCTAATGAAGGAGACCCTTTCATCTGTCATCAAGGATGTTCTTTCTCTGCCCTGTTCATTCATATTCCTCAGATGAAAGGCAGCCCAAGGCTCGCTGTATGTTTCCTCTCTCTCATCTGAACCTCATTAAAACAGGAGTTGCACATTTCCTTTATTAGCAGGGGTTCCCCCCGCCCCTGGAATCATACTGAAATTTGCATTTTCAATTAATAGAAAGTCTTGTGAGAACTGTTTGTAGTTCAAATGTTGTTAACATCTTGGATTGATCCTGTATTGTCCTCTGGGCTAATTCAATATTCACAAATTACATTAAACGTTCTCCTGCTTTTAAACCCTTCTCTTTTTTACATCGGTCAAACAAAACTGTTGCCAACTGCTATTGGCTGTGCCATTGACGTTTTAATGAGTGATAATGTGATTTGATTAGAGAGCAGAGCGGTCTCCTCTCTCGCAGATCCCGCCTCTAATTACCTTAATTTATGTCATCTGGACTTTATACTCATGCACAGCAGTAATTGAATAACTCCACCTTCTGTCTGGCTGTTTGATTGGTTGATCGATGTGTCTGGTGAGCAAAGATTGTGAGCTCAGATTGACCTGAATTGGGCGGCCAATGTCATCCAGGAGGGACAGCCTCAGAATTCTAAAGTCCTGTCAGGTTTGATTGATGGTGGAGGTCTGTTGTTTTTGCAAAGAAACTGGGAAACATTTCCAAGAAGAACAATGACTTGAAAGGTGTAGGGTTAGGGTCTGCGGCAACAGTAATAACAAAATTCCAAGCACCTATTATGCAATAGGATATAAGTGTTTGTAGATTTTGTGCTTATGCTTTGCTTTTCCACGATAATGGTACAGAATACATGGAACATGTTTTATTTAACTAAGCGACTTCAGTTACATAATATATACTTTGTTCTAATCTTCCCCAACCAAAAAATACCCATTATGCTTTCTATCTATGATGCCATGGATTTGTGGATACAAGAAACGTCAAAGCCCACAGTTGACCTTTTTGATCTAAAAGGGTTGCAGGCTTAATTCGATGAAATACCTGGAAGGATGGTGCCTACATGAAACCCTAAATTGTTATCTGCTCTTAAGCCCATATCCTTCTGAACATAGAATATTGTTTTGTTATGGGACTCACTTTACCCTCGCTCACACTCCCCTCTGCTTTTTTTATCCTTTCAATCAACCCCCCTCCTAACCAAGCACACACCCCTAATTCTCATCCTCGTCTCTCCCCCTACCTCCCTCCATCAGGATGGCTCCCGTGCGGGTCGTGATAGGAAGAAGAACGTGTCCTTCAGTAGCAGTCTATCGGAGAGGAAGATCAGCAGTGCTGCAGACTGCATCCACACCATGGTGGGTTACCTCACAAGATGGCCCTGGTTACCACAACCTTGTCATCCAGGAAACAAATGACAAACAGATAAAATAGCACAGATTATAGCAGAGGATCACAATTTCTAATTAGATTAGATTGAACTTTATTGTCATTATATAGAGTACAGATACTGAGACAACAAAATGCAAATGTTAAGCATCTAACCAGATCGTGCAAATGCATGGTAAAGTGCAGAGTATGTATAGGTAGGATTGTTGAATAAATAGTAAGGGGTACTATGATTATGCTAAGGTATATACAGTAGAACAGTATTAAAAGCACAGTGCAGGTATAGTTAAGTGTAGACAGTAGTATAAATATTAATAATCTATGAGTTGACTATACGCAGTAGTATAAAAAAATTGAAAAAAGAAACGGCGGCTATGTATAAGCAACACATCACAGGTAAGTGTAAGTACAGTAGTGTTGGGCAGTAACATGAGCTGCCAAATAGTGCAGGTTAGTTACTAGAGTAAGATGTGTGGGGGGTATGGTGGTATCCTGGGCTGGGGTGGGTTTTCATCCACGCTCTGCGATGCCTTCTGGCCAGAGCCCTTGTCGTACCATACTGTGATACAGTTAGTAAGGATGCTCTCCATGGTGCATCGTTAGAAGTTCACCAGCATCTCAGGAGACAGATGGGATTGGCTTAGTGAGCCTTGTTGACCAGGGTGGAAGTGTTGAGTGTTCAGGAGAGGTCCTCGGAGATGTGGACTCCCAGAAACGTAAAGCTGGTGACACGCTCAACCTCAGACCCGTTTACATGGATGGGGAAGGGGGTGGTGTGAAGCCTCAGGTCTTTCTGGAGTCCACAATGAGTTCCATGGTCTTCCCGATGTTGAGGGTCGGGTTGTTGTCGGCACAGCATGCCATTGTTTAGCTACGTGTAATTGTTAGGAAGGCTCTGGAGTGACTGAGAACCATATACAGTCCTCTTAGTAACCTCCAGTACAGCAATTGTAATGATCTGTCCTCATTCCTGAATTGCTAATCCAGCATCCATCCAGACCTTTGTTGCTCTGTGGTGTAATACTGCCCTCTCTACAGGTGGAAGGTAGTGAGCTGAGAAAAGTGCGCTCCAACTCGAGGGTCTACCAGCGGTACTACCTGCTGGATGCCGGGCTGCAGGCACTTAGTTGGGAACCATCCAAGAAGGAGTCGGACAAAGCTCGGATCTCTGTCCCTTCCATCCGAGAGGTGGGTCAATGCATAGTCCCGGTTTCATTCTGAATATGTTAGCTGTTTTTCAGCAACCTTCCTTGGCTCAAGGAGTTTGCACTCGAGGTATTTCACTTTTTTTCACACGGGCTAAGCCAGTTAGTGTAGTTGATTCAAATGACGCGACCTAAGGTCTGCTTCCTCCATCGCTGGCGCCAGGTGCGCACGGGCCGCAACACAGAAACCTTCCGCACCAGCGGGGTGTACGACCAGATCTCCGAGGACTGTGCCTTCTCCATCATCTTTGGGGAGATGTACGAGACCCTAGACCTGGTGGCCAACTGTGCGGAGGTGGCTAACGTCTGGGTGACTGGCCTCAGGTACAACGTATTTACAGTTTGTGTTCATTTTCTCAGATGTATTTAAGCACACCCTTTAGACGTCCATGAGTACGCATTAGTAGACCTAAAAATGATGTGTGCCCATTACATATTGGTTTTAAACTTTTGATCCTGTTAATTCAGTGAAAGCAATTTTGTCCATATACCATTTTAATCTCTACTTCCAGGTATATGATGCAGAATGGGAAGCACACCCTGGACATGCTAGCCAGCAGCCAGGACAGCCTCCGGCTCACATGGCTAGGGCAGTTGTTTGCTTCAGCCGTGGCTGCAGACGGAAAGGGGCACCTGGAGGAGGAGGAGGAGGAGGAGGGGATCCCTTTGGGCTCTGCCGTGAGGCTTATTCGGAGTGTTAACCCTGCGGTTAGCAACGGCAAGGTGGAGCACAGGTTCAAAGAGCTGCAACGGCTCAGGGAGAGGACTGGGGGGGCTGGGGCTGGGGGTAGGGATGGAGCTGGTACGGCGTCTAGTGGGGGAGTTGGAGATAAAGACCACAACGACAACGACCAAAGAAGAGTAGGGAGGAAGGAGAGGGTCACCAAGTCGGAGTTCATCGAGGTATTCCGCGACATTTGCACCCGTCCAGAGATCTACTTCCTTTTGGTGCAGTTCTCTAGCAACAAAGAGTTCCTTGACACCAAAGACTTAATGAAGTTCCTGGAAGCTGAGCAGGGTGTGGCTCAGGTGGGTACTAACACGACCCCCCCATGCCCCCCCCCCCCCCCCCCCCCTCCACACACACACACACACACACACACACACACACACACACACACAGAGGGATACACATACAAATAGAGACGCACACACAAGTTATTCTATGGCAATTGCTCTTTAATAAATAATAATGAAATGTGTTTTTGTTCAAGCACCACTCATGCTTTCTGTCCTTGTTTATCGCCAACTTTCTTACTCAGGTAACCGACGAGGCTACCCTCGAGCTCATCCAATCCCACGAGCCGTCGGAGGAGGGCCGCCACCGCGGCTGCCTGTCATTGGACGGCTTCACCAGCTACCTCGGGTCCCCTGAGTGCCACTTGTTTGACAGGGAGCACGGCGTCGTGTGCCAGGACATGAACCAGCCGCTGTCCCACTACTACATCAACTCCTCTCACAACACCTACCTCATCGAAGACCAGTTCCAAGGCCCCTCGGATATCACAGGCTACATCCGGGCCCTCAAAATGGGCTGTCGCTGTGTGGAGGTGGACGTTTGGGACGGCCCTGATGACGAGCCTTTGGTCTACACGGGACACACCCTCACCAAGCCTATGGCTTTCCGCTGCGTTCTCGACGCCATCGCCCGGTTTGCCTTTGCGGCGTCCGAGTATCCCCTGATTGTGTGTGTAGAGAACCACTGCTCCCTTCAACAGCAGAGGGTGATGCTACAGCATCTGGGCAAGATACTTGGGGACAAGTTGTACACGGACCCCCCTTCTGAGGAGGAATGGTACCTGCCGTCACCACACAGTCTGAAAGGCCGGATTATACTAAAAGGCAGGAAACTCGAGATTGGGTGGGAGGGCGAAGACGGGGAGATAAGCGATGAAGACGAGGGGGCAGACATGTGCCAGAAGATAGGAGGAGGAGGGAGTGAGCGGAAAGTTAGCACCAGCGGAGTGGCTCCTCCGAACACTCCTCCTCCTCCTCCCAAGAAGTTCCAACTCCTGAAGGAGCTCTCAGACATGGTGACTCTCTGCCGCTCCGTTCGCTTTGTGGACTTCCAGACCTCGCTGGCCAAACAGCGGCCCTGGGAGCTGTGCTCCCTCAGTGAAACCCTGGCCCTGCGGCTGGCCAGCGAGCAGCCAGGCAACTTTGTCAACCACAACAAGCGGCTGCTGTCGCGGGTCCACCCCAGCCCCATGCGGCTGGACTCCACCAACATGAACCCACAGGACCTGTGGAAGTGTGGCTGCCAGATAGTGGCTATGAACTACCAGACGGCTGGCTTGATGATGGACCTCAACACGAGCTGGTTCCGACAGAACGGCAACTGTGGCTACGTGCTGCGGCCAGCTATCATGCGCCAGGAAGTGTCCTATTTCAGCGCCGACACCCGAGACACCGTGCCTGGCGTCTCCCCACAGCTGCTGCATGTCAAGGTGTGGTGGTAAACAAACTGTAGTGGTCATAGAGATGACGTTTATTCACTAGTTATCATTTCTGAGCTTTGTGACTAGTGTGTGGATACCTAGCACTGTGTACAGGCTAACATGTTACTGCAACGTAATGCACATAATGCTTAGAAAAGCTGTTGGCTGAGCAGAAAAATAAACAGATTCATTTCTAAATCTATTCTTTTTCTCCTTCAGGTTATTAGCGGTCAGAACCTGCCCCGTCCGCGGGGCTCGGGAGCCAAAGGGGACGTGGTCGACCCTTATGTTTACGTCGAAATTCACGGGATCCCGGCCGACTGCGCCGAGCGTCGCACCCGGACGGTGATCCAGAACGGAGACAACCCCATCTTTGACGAGAGCTTTGAGTTCAAGATCAACCTGCCGGAGTTGGCCATGGTGCGCTTTGTGGTGCTGGATGACGACTTCATTGGAGATGAATTTATAGGTCAGTAGGAAGGTCAAAGGATACTAGCTCTTACCTTGGTGATAATGAGCGGGAAAAACATTTTCCTATAAAAGCGTAAAAAAAAGCGTTTTGTGCTGTTTTTTAATATGTAAACTTCCAAAAAAATTCCTACAAATTCCATTTACCACAGGTCAGTACACAATTCCTCTGGAGTGTTTGCAGCCGGGCTACCGTAGCGTACCGCTTCAGTCTCTGACGGGGGAGGAACTGCCCCATGCCAGGCTCTTTGTCCACGTGGCCTTGACCAACCGGAGAGGCGGGGGGAAGCCTCACAAGCGGGGCCTGTCTGTGCGGAAGGCGAGGCGGGGAAGAGACTACACTGCTCTGAGGGACCTGGGGGTCAGAGCCATCGACGAGGTCTTCAAGATGGCTGACCCTGCACTTAGAGAAGCCACTGATCTAAGGGAAAACATGCAGGTTAGGAGATGAAACTCTCTTTGTTTGGCGCTATGCAAGCTAATTACACTTTTGGAGAAAGGCCAATGAAATGTTCCCGTATTTGGGGGAGGTCTCGATTACTCTCCTTTCTCCTGAAGGTGTAGTTCTTTTAAAAAAAAATAAAAAAATAAAAGTGTTTTTGTTATTGTTAGTTTCCACTCAATGACCACATGTAGCTCTGTGAAGAGATTCCAGGAACGGTCGGTCTCTTGATCTGTTTTGTTTTAGCCAAGACTAGCTGAAAATACTGCACAAGACAGCCCCTGGGAGGGAAATCAATAAGCCGAGAAAAAGGCAAATGGATGCGAGGAACAGCTTTGATTTCCCTGGCCGTGTGTGAGTGTGCATGTAAGACAGCGAGAGATAACAGGGAGTCTCTCCCCCCCCCGCCCCCTTCCCTTGCTGTGTGCGTTCCAACTAAACAGCGTGTTTTTCCCTGCCTCTCATCCACCCTGTTCCTGCTCTTCTGTCTCCGTTAGAACTCTGTAGTGTTGTTTAGGGAGCTGTGTGGAGTGTCTGCAGTGGCTAACATGATGCAGTGCGTCTTGGCGCTCAGTTCCTGGGTGGCGGGGCCCGATGGTGCCCCCCTGCTGCTGTTCCAGCTGAGGGACCAATACCCTGCCCTGGAGCCGCAGGGGCCCCTGCCTGAGGTCCTGCGTAAGGCGGTCTCCACTTATGACACGGTGAGGAAGAGGGGGCATTATAAGCCAGCTGGCCAGCCAGTCTACCCATCAGCCAATGGTTGCATAGTTAAACCCAATTGGGAGATAATGTTGACATCCGTTTCTCCCGCCCTTATCTCATGCAACCCTTTTCCTGTCTGAAACAGTTGAACAGTTTCTTCTTCATCTTAATCCTTTCCACTTTCTACCGCTCTTTTCATCTTGGCCTGTAGACATTCTGCCACTCAATTGTTCCGTCCACCTCTCTCTGTCCTTTCTGTCCAACAGTCTCCCTCGCCCCCCTGGCCCTAAGCTGCGTAATTGATTAGTGCTGAGTTAGATGGGTGGCTTTGATAGGGGAGCGGTGTACTGAGAAGAGAGTAATGATGCGGTTGCCTGGCTCTCTCTTTGATAGTGTTGCGTAACACGAGGAGATAACGGCAATTTTCCAGCTTTAGAACGCTCCCTAACTTTGTTTAGGAAAACCAGACGGCTACAGACATGCCAAAGATCCCCTTTAATTCACCGTGAAGCATGACAGATATGATGTGAAGAATGACCTATTTTTCTTTATTATTGGGACTGTGTGTGCACGTCTATGTGCAGACCAGAAAGTGTGAGAGCAATACTGGATTGCGTCTGACACAACATCGATTAGACTTGCCTTACTGGACCCCTCTGGAAAAGGCTTTACTGGAGATAAATGTAGCTACATGTAGGCTTGCTTTTCAGTGTTACACACCTGCAGGACTGTGTGTGTGTCTGTGTGTCATCGCATAGTGTGGGTGTGTGTGATTGTAAATGTTTTTTATTTGAAAATGCAGCCATTTCCATTTCAATGCACAAATAATAAATCAGAGGTGAGAAAGCTTGCTCCCCTGCTGAAGGCACACAAAGAGTATAGACGGGAAACTGTGTATATGAATGCTTGTGTGTTTGTGTGTCTGTGGCATTTTAGAAGGGTCAAGTCTCTTAGCGTTATGATGTTAATCCACATTAGTCAAACACAGTTCTCACAAATAGGGGTCGCATCCCATAAGGCTATGCAAAAGGAAGTGCAGAATTAATCAGTCGTATGGCATTAATCGTTCTAATGTTATTAATGGAATGTGTGCTGTTATTTTTAGCGCAGCTGTCAGCTTAACGTTTGTGTGGGTGCTTACTTTGTAGGTGTTTGTATTAGTCATTCACAGTCAGCTCTGTAAGCACTTGTAACCGCCCATCTGTAACCATGGCTTGGCAAGGCGTGTGTGTGTGTGTGTGTGTGTGTGTGTGTGTGTGTGTGTGTGTGTGTGTGTGTGTGTGTGTGTGTGTGTGTGTGTGTGTGTGAGAGAGAGTGTGAGAGAGTGTGAGAGAGTGTGAGAGAGTGTGAGAGAGAGAGAGATCGTGTGTGAGAGATCAAGAAGGTATTGTAATGGTATGTTGCCTTTTGTTTCGCCTCCACAGATGGTCCAGGCAAGCAGAGCTGTGATTGAGCTCTCTGATGGAGTCTACGACCGTATGCTTCACATCCAGACCACAGGTGTGTGAACCTTTCGTAAGACCCCCCTTGTTGCTCACAGTGTGTGCGGGGGAGCCTCGGTGTCGGTCCTCGGGGCAACGACGAGAGCACCATCAACCGGCTCTCTAGCTGGGCGAGCGTCCACATGGCCGCCCGTCTCCCCTCTGATCCCTGTCTCTGAACTGCCTCCACCCTAACTCCTTCTTTCCCTTACGCTGCTCTCTTTCTCCATGCACCTCCCATCTCTCCCTCCCTCTCTGTCAACCCAAGCTATTCTAATCCTGCAGGGCATGCATGTTTGTCCATTACAGGGTATTAGATTAGTCTGTTCGCTGACCGTCCTCAGTTGAATATTGGGAAGTTGGGGGGTGTGTGTTGTGTTGGCGTTGGCTACATCTGCTGCTTGTCTAGGATCAGCTGAACCCTAACTCAACCCTGGGGAACTGGCATCGCAGCTGACCTAAGGCCAGAAAGTACAGTTGAGGCCATATATTTAAATACACCCAGGCCTAAGGCATTCAAACTCCGTTTTTAGCAACTCCTCACATTTATTGTGTCAGGTCAAAAGTGAATCTACTTTATTTCAGCTTTTATTTACCAGAACAGATTTTCAGTGGATCAAAGATTTAAATACACTTGTTAGGATGTGGGCTAAAATTGGGCTTTTATTTCAGGAACAAGTCTCTCTTTTTATGCTAAATTAGTTTCTGCAACTTTTATGTCTGTTCCGGTTCTTGGTGATGTTTTATACCTGCATGCCTCCTCACAGTGCCTTCACTCCCTGAGCACTGTTCACCAGGAGCATTGTGGTTCACTACAAATTATACTGCATGCACTCACCAATGCACTCTTTACGCCCGTGTTGGTTGGCCAGCTGTATCTGTTGGCAGACTAAATAATTGGTATATTCATATTGCTATAAGGCAATCTTGGGTCTCCTATAGTTCCTTCTGTGCATGCACATTACTTTTAATGTACTCCTGCAGTCACAGGAGAATTGCTCATGCTATCAGTGTCTTAAGGCCAGCACGAAATTGGGAAGGGGTGCTTTCAGATTTTGTGACATTGCCTTCTAATTGCTTCACTGGAATCAAACGCTTAAAGCGATAGTTTTATAGTTCAACTTTTGGGGAAATGGATATGTTTCTACTTACCCCAGTCAGACGAGATGATCGCTATTGGATTCTACGTCCAATAATAAGTTACTTAGGGACGTAGGTTGGTAAATGTAGCCTGGCTTCGCAACAATGGCAATAAGCAATCAGTGACTGCTAGTATGGGTCCGTCAAAAGTGTACAGATACGCGCTAGAACCTATTGTCACAAGGCTGCCGACCAGAGAAATATGTGGAGCTGCTAAAAACTGAGTTTTAATGTCTTTAGCCTAGGTGTATTTGAATATATGGCCTCAACTGTAGCTAGCAAAATGTATTTGCTTTTATGCAAGCTTTGGGTTGTAAAGTCAAACTACTTTTTTCACTGACAATGTCAGACAATGTTTTTTTCCAAGCAAATGATTGCTGATTCTATTTATTTATGTATAAAAGCCTTTACAAATCAGAATCAACAATTTTATTAGTTTACATAGTTTAAATTGAAGATCTGGAGGTTTGTTTGCCTGACAGCAGTGTATGAGTAGACACAGTGTAAATGGGGGTGCATGAACTCTTCATTAATAGAAGGAGAATAAGGAGAAAAATGGAGTACATTGTGTAGAGATAGACAGGGATTAATGTTTGTGTTCTCTAATATTCCATATCCAGATTGACCCAGATCCAGAGTTTAGTATAGCCTAGCTATACTGTGCAAATCCAGACTGTTTGCATTTATGTGTGTGTGAGAGAGCGTGAGTGTTTATGTGCACGTAGGCATTTACACTCTCTCAATCTGTGTGTGCATTTGTTTGGCTCTTGGCCATCCAGGGACGGTTTATTTGTGTGCAGGTGGGGATAGAACCTCTCCAGCCATCGGCCTGGTTAGAAGGGGAAGTGTTGCTGCCAAGGCAGACCGGTGTATTTATCAACCACAGACAGGCCTGAGCCCATAAACAAAGCCTCTCCTGTTACCCATGCTATCAGGAGATCTTCTACAGCAGCCAGGCCAGCCTCCACCTCTGGGAGCACCGGGGGGATAAGGGGGGTGGCGGGGGCGGGCAGACGGGCGTTGGGGGCAGTTCTGTGAGCTGAGGAGGGGAGGCGGGAGTTTGGGAGGGAGGCTGTATATCACCTAAGACAGGGAAAGAATGTGTGTGTGTGTGTGTGTGTGTGTGTGTGTGTGTGTGTGTGTGTGTGTTTATATGTACGTGTATTTCAATTCGAAACATTGGGATAAAAATCAGCGTAGTCCAGCCCCAGCCAGTAATATAGGGAACAGATAGAAGAAAATAAAGCCGGTTATTGATGGCTGCTGGGTTATTGACTCTCGACAGTCAGGTGAAAGGACAGTTCGCCCCACGACTGAGAGTCATGGATTTGAGGGAGTGAAGTTGTGGAATATAAGATCATCGCCCCATCAGAAACCAGTGGGTGGGACTACAGTGTCTTGCAAAGTTCTGCTATCAATTCAAGCATATTACTTAGACATAGAACATCCACATCCAGACATAGAGCATCAACATCCATAACCTATAATCAACTATTGATCCACGGCTAGCCAGTGCCAGGGCCAACTCAACACTACATTTACTGAGAGAATTGTTTTATTAAGTGTCATCTACCATTGACAAAGCTGTTGTAAGGCAAATAGATGTTGGGGATTCATAATACTTTGGTCTTTTGTATTATAGAAAAGCCAGGATGAGCAAGCACTGCTCTAGCTAGCTTGGAACCGCAGACTAAAGAAGGCTATTTGGAGTTTACCATCAAGTTTTTTGTAAAATATTATCCTTTCAATGTGCACTGTGAAATTAACTGGATTTTGAGATGACATCTCTTGACTCGTATCTGTTTGTCAGTGTCACAGGCCGACTAGATTCCGTTCTTGCTGACTTCATTGAGAGGATTTGAAACGGTTGGATGTGCCTCTCCTGCTCTGTCTAGTGCTATAGTAGTGGATAGTAGGATATATATGTGGTTATATGCAGTCCTTAAAATCTTCAAATATCAAGTCAGTCTTCCTCAGGGTTATTTTGGGCTTTGTTACCAGATTAGAAGTGTGTATATGCGTATGCCTGTGCACGTGCACGCTCAGGCTCAGGCCTGAGGTGATGTTCTCTGGGTTATTTCCACTCCGTTGAGCGGGGAACAATTTTTTTCCCCACATTCACAACTCACACACTCACTCATGCTGACACTCACAGCACTGGCATGCAGGCCCCACAGTCGCCTAGCAACTGCTTTGATAGTCATTATTCAGGCAACATTCGTGTTTGGAGATTTGTGTTGAGTTGCCAACTCTAATGCATCTGGCAAAATCTCACCCCGGCCAGTTTCGCAAAGTTGGCAACTTTGGTGTACATGTCTGTGAATATGCGCGTATTAAAAAGTATATGAGGGTGAGAGAAAAAGTTATATTTTTAGATATAGAGAAAGTACTTCCGTCTTTATGGCGAAGTTCCATTCGGAGGTGTCTGAGGTCTGAAGTGTGTGAGAGTGTGTGAACTCTTACAGTGACATGGCTACGCTCACTTCCTGATCTCCATGACGACTGTTTGACGGTTATGATTGTGACGCATGGTTCAGAGTGTACAGAGGAAGCTGGACCCAAACAAACTTCAATCTCTATGCTGGGCTATTATTCAGTTTCACTTTCTGCAGATTATTCCTCTGAATTCCACTGCCTTTGTTGTAGTTTGGATTACTAGACTAAATCATCTGCTTGTGACAACTGTGAGGGTTTTGTCTTGGCCTTAGCCATGGAGTTTCATGAGAAGCTGCAGTCAATGGCGGCAAAGGAGGGTCTCAAAGGTCGCAAGATCAGTCGTGCCGTGGAAAACTTCAGCTGGAACATGACCATCTTAAAGGTCAGCCCCCCCCCCCCCCCCCCCCCACACACACACACACACACACACACACACACACATCTACGTCTGTCTTTATGGTTATTCTCACAAAATCCCCTTCCCTTGCTGTACCTGTCTTCCCTCCCCTCTCAGGGCCAGGCCCACCTGTTGAAGGATGCCCGGGCTGAGGTACTGGACAATATGAAGCAGGTCCACTGTGCTGCTCTGACCAGCAACCTGACCAAGGACGGAGTCGGAGCGGAGAGGTCCCGCTCCCAGTCCCGACGCAGCCTCGAGGCTTTGCCAGAGGGCTGCACCACCGACACAGGGGAGGGCTCTGCATAGTCGCTTGTTTAAAGAACTTGTTGTTCACTGTACGGCTAGTTGTCTCGAAAAATAGACCATATTGACCATACCCAGATCTGAACAAACACACCTTTCGATGGATACTTGAGTAAGACATCAATAATAAGGCTAAATTGTGAATGGTTAACCAAGGAAACTGTTAGGGTGATTAGGAGGTTGTTTGATTTCATTGAGAAGTCATAATTAAGGAATGTGGACCTACCTGTACTTTTAAATCCATATATGAAGGAGAGTGTGAATGGAGGACTAGCTGCCATCTATCATTCAATCATCTAAATTTAGTGCTATAATACTGCTTGAAAACAGAAAAGACACACTGGAGAGAAGAATGTAAAGAGAGCTATATGAGAGGCTTAAAAACACATTCCAATGTTTAAAATGTGAATATTATTCTGTATTTGTTATATGCTGTATGTGCACTGCTTCTACCGTTTTTGTTTAGTTTTATTGTTTTATGCTGTGGGGGTTAGATAAAGACTATATTTCATCTAGTAATGACTTACCTACTGCATACAAATCTGCCCCTGGACAATGCATCCCTGTCAACAAAGTATGTGTACACCTCCTGTTCTCCCCATATAGCGGTCGTCTTGGTTCCTCAGTTCGATGTTGTAGTCGTTCACATTCTGAAGGAGCACAAAGCGAATGCCTCTCTGCTTACTGTGTAACCATCAGTCTCCCCTCCACAAGCAGTCAGAAGCAAGGAGGATTTCCTGATTCTAAGTTACTAGAATACTAGTGGGGATGTCAATGCCCCTGGCCTTAGGGTGGGCTCCATTCGCCATAAGAGGGCAGACCTGTGAGAAACGTAGCAGCAACCACAGCAGGCAGCAGACATGTTAGCCGTGTGCTCTTGAAAATAACGTTGAGCTTAATTTATGTAGGATTCTGCCATACTAAACAGGGCTTTGTTACAATGTCATAAACATTCTAATTGACACAGTACATGGAGGCCATAGATATTCATTGTCTCTTATGTTAGGTATTTATATATAAATATTATTACTCTGTTTACAAAATATTTTTCTACCAAGTCCCTGTTCTATAGTATTATTGAGCATGATCAAATGCAGCATTCTATGATTTCACACCACTTCCTAACATCAAATCATATACAAGATTTTGTTAATAGTACTCGTATATACTGTCAATTTTAATTCATAAGGTTTTCCCCCTGAATATTGGAAACTGTCTGAACATCTATTATCAGTTGCTCCTTGAAAAGTACATAAACAGCCATATCCTATTGAACAGTTTCACCAAAATATGTCAGTGTTCACCTGTGGCACAAACTGTTAATGAACCAGGTAAATGACTACAGCATAGCTAAATGATCCAATAAATGTATACTGTGGTTCATCAGGTAGTTCTCATCCCTCTGCTACACTGTTGTGACTTCCATGTTTTCTTTACTAGTCAAACCAAGTCATTAAAGAAATACATTTTTAATGAGAGCCTCTGCCTTTTTATTTGTGTATATTCACGTATACATACATACACATATATTAAATATATATTCAATTATATATATATATATATATATATATAGTAAATACAAAGAATTAGCGTAAATATAACACATGGCTGTCCTTACTTTGACTCCCATACATTTGCACCAAGTCCTTAAATATGCTCAAACTGTTTTGTCTAAACCCATTTTGAGGCCCCAATCCACACACGGAACAAAAAACACACACACAGTTAGACTGTAGCTGGAGCAATGCTTTTATTGGTCTAAGTTAATCATACAGTATGGTCAGCTAAAGGGACATCCTTTGTGTGCCACGTATGACATGGCGACCCCAAGAACTCAACAGGAACATTGGGAAACAAATCTACGTCATTTTTACAGCTTACACAGGGAATCAATTATTAAAAAATACATCATTCATAATTGTATAACTGCTCTACCAACAAATGCTGCTGTATGGTTTAAAATCTGTTCTTAAAAAAAAAAAGTAACAAAACGTAAGGTGAGAGCAGTTAAGCTTATCTGTGTTGAGTAGACATGGTTCTAGGCACTGGTTTAAGAAGAGGAGGATTGCCCTTCACTGCTAACCCCGATTCAGATGTATTTCCCTCCTAACAGTTCAACATGTAACAGGGAGAAGAGCCATCTGATCCCAGCTCAGCAATTAATGGACACCCTCCCGCTTGAGGAAATACGGTAGACATTTAAAGAGGACAATAATCTTCAGAGAAGAAAGAGAAAACCAGAAACACAGACCAAGACAGGTGGGCATTGTGAGGAGAGGAAATTACAATCACATTAGTATATACATTATACAGAGGTCAGGAAGAATAACCCCCCATTGATAAATGCAAAATGGATTCCATCCTTAGACAGTTACAAAGGGGTGAGTAATTATAATCCAGTGGCACCATCTCTTGGTAGACCCCGGAACCACCATTTCAATCCCACAGTGAGAGGTGAGGATGGATGACGAAAAAGGCCGAAGCATGAAAGCCAGAAACCAGGTGCTAGTAAGTTAAGTGGAGATAGTACAGGTCATAAGGGAGAGCGCATTCAGCTTAGGTAGAGACCAGACAAGACAAAGACGGGTTTGGCCAAGAGTCTCAGTTCACATGTGCAAGTTTTAGCTGGCGCCGGCTTCAGTGTAGCTCCATGATAGGGATAAGGGTGTCCCCATCTGTCTAAGGCTCTAAGTCGGCTTCACATTTGAACCTCTACGTGGTTATGATTAACGGGAAGGTTAACTGATCTCAGGTCTGTCATCTGTAGTGGCACCTCGCAGCGGAAGCAACAGGGGTTCCACGGGCTATCACAGGTCAGCCGGGTTGACTATGGTGAAGTCAGAGTCTTTGCTGTTGGTGCTGCCCTCGTCCGGGCTGGACGAGCCTGATGCTGCCGCCACTGTTAGCGGGTCGTGGAACGGTCCCACGGCACCCTCTGGCTCCTCCCTCACAATGCCACGGCCGCGTCGGGTTGGAGGGGTGTGCTTGACTCCGGCTCCCTCGGTGGACTGAAGGTCTCCGTCCTGGGACACCAGGATGTAGTCATCCCAGTTCTTCCCCTCAGAGCCCACAGACGATGCCACCTGCTGGGATCACAAGAGAGGAGAAGTGGGAGAAGTTTATACATGAACCAGTCTGGTAGGTTGACCCAACACAACTGAACAGAGACAAAGGCAATTGTCCAGACAAATTGTGGTGTGAATGATAAATACACCACGTAAAAATACACAGAATTTTAAGCCTGCGTTAATGAAAGACTGCCAGGCTTATAGCCTTTTACTATAACTAAAGTCGCCCTTTGTAAGATAAACCAGGAGCACCTGTTGCTCTGGTGGAGTGGACTCCTGCTCTTCCTCCATCTCTCGGTCGTCGGCGCTCACACTGCCTTCCTGGTCTGAGTCTCGGCTCCGCTGGGCGTAATGGGTGATCCTCGTGCTGCGCTGGTTGTCACGGAGACTGTTGGCTTGCTGCTGCTGCGCGGCCATGGAGGTGTAGTGGTCGTCGGCGATGGTGATCTCCTCGTTGTCCTCGGCCTCCAGTTGGCTTTGGTTGAAGCGCAGCGCCCCCTTGAGGATGTCTTTGATCTGGTGGGGAGAAGGACAGGGGGGTGACATGTACCGCCACAGGGGTGCTACTGAGGCACACACCACACCGAACAAAGGTAATTGTAGTGGATGAAAATACACTTGAAATTCTACACAAACTGAGAACACACACACACACACACACACACACACACACACACACACACACACACACACACACACACACACACACACACACACACAGCAGGAAACAGGAACAGCAGCTGTACCTGTTTGAGCCCGGCAAGGGAGACTAGCACCTCGTCTTCCTTCTGCAGCTGCTCCTGTAAAATCACTTCCTGGATCTTACCTGCAAACACATCTCTGGCTTAGTAACACACAGCCACACTAATGATTCCTAGGACGTTTTAAAACGCCGTAGCTCCCTGCCTTTATCCTAATTGTGCGGATTAGTGTTGCATCTCACCTATGTGCAAATTCATCATTTTGGCACAGTACTTGCTCATGGCTTCTAGGTCATTGATCTGGCCCTGCAGGAGGGACACCTGAGCCTCCAAGTCCTCCTCCTGGCACAGCAGCCCCAGGGACAGTTCAAACAGAGCAACAGAGGGAGAGAGACCGTAAGAATGAACAGGAAGGAGATACAGGCCGGAATAACAAGATTGACAAAGATTTACAGATAGGACACGACAAAGGAAAGTACATTGATTTTTTTAAGGAGATAAACAGCCACCTACGTGACCTACCGGCTCTTTCTTGCCCATAGTCTTGCTGTGGGAGCGTGAGCGGGTGATGTTGAAGAAGGACTCCTTCTTGGTAGCAGAGGGGGGCGGGGACGAAGTGCTGACATCACTTCCCCTAGACGGAGGAAGGGGCGGGGAGGAGGTGGCCTGGCCACTCCCACTTGACAAGCTTTCTATGCTGGGGGAGGAGCTTACTGTCCGGGAGGCTTGACCTGAGAGTTGAGGGAGAGAACGTAGATTTGTTTCGGGGCCAAACACCTACATGCTACTATCTCTAAACCTACTGTTTCAATACGTTAGAGGTAGGAATAGATTGAAAATGAAAGGCACACTGTAAGGGAAGAAGGGCGCTTACAGTGCTGTCAGTGTATGTTGTCAGCAAACGCAAGGCACAATTTGCCTTTGCTATCAAAATGCCAGTGTGCCAAAGACATGCAATTGTCTGGCTACTACTTCTGCGACTGCTACATTCCCTCTGGTGGGAGTATTCTATAAAAACTCCAAGCTAGACGAGCAACACAGCGGACACACTGAAGACGGCTCAGGAGGGGTACAGTAATGGAACAGAAAAACGAGGCAAAAAACACTACGCACACAGATTCTCAACACCTAGACACAAGTGGACGCTATAACAAGCATTTCCGTGTCAGGAAAAAAAAAAAACTGGACTTGGAAAAAGACCTGAGAGGCTCAGCCTGACAGGAGAGTCAGGCTACTGTTAACGTGCTCACGATCACACAGACAGATGGCTGCAGCCAGAGGACAACACGCTCGTGTTAAGACATGAGCGTAACGCATACCGTGTGTTAACGTGTAGGTACAACTCGCTTGTTAATTGATGCAAATGTCATAGCCCTTTCAAGTTGCATTTTGAGGTGCGCTCGTCACGCTAGATGTGGTGGCCCACTCTCTGTTGAAACGCTCTGGAAAACTCTACAAGGTGTCTGGTTTTAACAACCGTTACCATAGTGGCTTTGTTTACGCAAAACGACCCGTTTACCTTTGCTGAGGTGAACAGGCATGCTCTCAGACTTCAGCAGGCGATAGTGCTGCGACTGGGGGTGGGACTGGAGGGGGGCGGGCCCTGACGGGGCCTCCACCAGTGGGTGGGGAGGGGCCACGGCGACGGAGGAGGCGGCGGAGTGGACCTCGCTGTTGATTGGCGATATGCCACTGGAGCCCCCCGAGATGGCGGGGGCGATGAGCTTCCTGCCAAAGCTGAGCAGGCTGCTGGACACCTTGTTGATATTGAGAGGAACGGGCTTGGAGGCCGCGCTGGGAAAAGATGGCAGGGGGCGGAGGGACAAAATAAGACGTACATTGGAAAGTAAAAGGACTCATTATCTCAATACTAAATTTCATCGTCATGACTCGTTTGGATTTGTGACAAATTGACTGGGCAGTATATCCATGTTCACAACAATAATGTATGTCTACGTTGTACTTGTGTTTGTGACAGGATGCATACCGGGTCTTGTTGACCAGGTCTGCTCCCCTGGTCTTGTAGTAGTCCAGGTTCTGTTGGAACTGGTAGTTGACAGGTCTTGGATGATTCTAGAAACAACAGATGAAGCATAGGCGTGTGTCATAGACGTGGTTCGTCACAGACGCCATATCCTTCTGCTCCCAGCCCACCCCTCCACCTCACTCCATATCCTTCTGCTCCCAGCCCACCCCTCCACCTCACTCCATATCCTTCTGCTCCCAGCCCACCCCTCCACCTCACTCCACATTCTTCTGCTCCCAGCCCACCCCTCCACCTCACTCCATATCCTTCTGCTCCCAGCCCACCCCTCCACCTCACTCCACATTCTTCTGCTCCCAGCCCACCCCTCCACCTCACTCCATATCCTTCTGCTCCCAGCCCACCCCTCCACCTCACTCCACATTCTTCTGCTCCCAGCCCACCCCTCCACCTCACTCCATATCCTTCTGCTCCCAGCCCACCCCTCCACATTCTTCTGCTCCCAGCCCACCCCTCCACCTCACTCCATATCCTTCTGCTCCCAGCCCACCCCTACACCTCAAAAAACAAAGACACGCTCCACTACTGCGTGAGCAGACCTGTCCAGGCCATGATGTCCCCCTGGGTACTGCGGTGACGGGAACCCGTCCCGACACGCCGCTCCATCTGCAGGGCTGTTCTGCCACTTCCTATCAGGGCCCCTGCCCCTCTCCCCACCGCGGCCACAGGCGTGGCCAGAGGCAGGCGTGTTTACACGGCTCATCACTCGGCCGGGGGCACGCAGCGCGCTGGGCGACGGAGCGAGTATCAGAACGGAATGATGCTGGCAGCTCAAAGCGCCGGTGTGTCAGGCTTGACCCAGCCCTTTAGGTGAGAGGCACTGTGTGGGCGTCTCGCCGTGGCGTGCACGTTGGTACGCGTGTTTGTCTGCTTGTATGGGAAGACTCACGGGGATAGGGAATGTATACCGCACGTGTTCTTTTTGTGTGGCAAATGCAGTGTTCTTCAGGCACACACAAGCATAAAAGAATGTGTGTCGGGTTACCTTGGGGTCTCGGAGGAACAGCGCTTTGTGTAATAAAGCGTGGATGTCTCCAACAGGTGGGTAGTGCATTAGCAGGCCCAGGCACGTCTGGAAGTTACTGGCTATCACTGAAAGAGAGAGAGACCGAGATACAGACACAGAATAAGGAGAGAGAGAGAGACACGGCAGAGGAGCTAGTCAGTATGTGGAGGGGGGAGCTTACACGCGTCGCGGATGTAAAGCAGCATGGCCACAAAGACGTAGTCCACCAGGTCCAGGGTGATGCTGTCGGCAAACAGGGCGTCCCACACCACCAACAGGTCCTGCAGGGGGAACTCGCGGCCAAACAGCAGACGCACCCACCGACTGGAACGGCGCAAGCAGGTTCGGTTTCGATGAGACGTCGACACTGAACAGGCAATGGTGTTCAACACACACGCGCACAGGAGTACTCACATGCCATATATTTGCGGGGCGATCTCCAGCCGGTTGACGTGCATGTGCAGCTCCACGTCGTGCTTCTTCACCAGCTGGTCCTGGATGCGGTTCACTTTGGTCACTATGGCAACGGAGGGACCCAAATCTTGGGGCCGGGCAAATGGCATGCTGGTCATCATCTCCTCTTTTCCCTAGGGACGAGCAACAGAAACCCAAAGCTTCAACAAGTTGGACCCCCTCTTAGACAGTTTAAACACCTTTCCTACATTTGGTACTATTTAAGCTTAACTTCACTCAAAATAAAGAAATATATAAAATAAACAACTCCTTTGATTATTGTATTTAATTGTCTAAATGAATATGCTACTTTGGCCTTATTATATAAATATATAAATAGGTGATAACCGATGTTATGTAATACAGCCGATGAGCTTGACCTGCAAGTCCTGACTGTGAGCTCATACCTTTCTGACTTCTCTCTCAAAGCTGGAGAACCAGGGTTCAGCCGTCTCCATGAGCTGGGAGAACATGGCACTGGAGGGAGACACACAGTCACAGACAGAGTCAGCCATAGGTAAACACCATCCATAGTGGTAGAGTAGAGCAGCTCCATGCTTTCTCCAGCGTGGAAGATGGCGAGAGGGGTGTCACTCACTAGGCATCGTGCTCGTGGTACAGGGGGTTCAGAAGGGACTTCATCTCGTCACTGTGGGACCAGAAAAAAATGTCGGATCAACAACGGCTTAATTCAACCAGGCGGAGACGGCGAGTGTTAGGAGCGGGGGATGGGGGGACAGACCTGGGTTTGGCGGTCTCACTGGCGTGCTGAAAGGCCTGGTGGTCACAGTGGAGCACAAACACGATGGGAGCCAGCAGCTCATGCATGCCCTGCAGATGGACGGGAGGAAATAAAAGGTGTCTCAATATGGCCAGTCTCTCCTTAATGGTGATGCACGAGGTCACTAATCTGTAGCGACAGATTTCTATTGGACTCCATTAGCCTTTGCCCGGACACGTGTCACTTCCAGTTTGGGCCACGCAACACGGGAGCTCTAGCCATTCAATGGGTTTGGCTCCCATGCTCACGTCACCACATTTACATTGTTGGGATTTTAATGCTGTCAATAAAACCCCTTTCTGGTCAAGAAACTAGTGCACGGAATTTCAAGAGCACAAACCTTGATAAGAGCCAAGGTTTGTGATTTGGTGAAAACACAGCTTTGATGCCTGCATTGCCCTACTGTACGGTGCGTTATGAGGCGAGGCTGGACTACCTGTTTATACAGTAGCTGTTCGTTCTCTCTGGCGTAACAGAACAAGATGTCTGTTAACTTGGTCCTCACATCTTCTCCCTGGAAGTAGCACATCTCTGGAAACCTACACACAACATGCCCAGTCACACAGGGACACACGCAGAGAGAGAGAACATGGAGAACAGTGAGCAAATTCTAAGTGCATCAGGTGGCTAGGACACTTGACTTATCGACAGAGGACACTCACGTTCGCATCACATCCTGTGTTATCATCCCTCTCAGCTCCTTGTCTTGAAAGAATTTGTTCCACAGACTCTGAGTGAGCAGAAACCAAATAAGAACAACATGAAGAAGACTGAAATGAACAAAAACATATTCATAGGTAATGACCAGATCATATGCTACTTTAATAACAATAGGGTCCATTGAGGTGGGAGACAGGGTTTGCCTGGGCAAGCACTCACCCCCTCATCCTGTGACAGTGGGTTGTTGACAACTAGGTCCTGCTGGCCTGCAGCTTTACGAGGGTTAGTGATGTGCTGGAAGAGAGAGAGGGGGAAACAAGTCCGTAAGTGGGCTGCCGTTCCTTTCAATTGTTATGGGTGCATGTGCATGTCCACACTTACAGTTTCTTTGATCTTTTCATATCGGCCTCGAAGCTCCTTGGTCTTGTTGATCCATTGACTTTTGTCTTCTGGAAGAACTTCCAAGTACAACTGGTGGGCAAAAAGTGACATGATGATCACACAAGCGGTCTTGATAACTTGATCATTTATGGGCTTGCGTCATTGCTTAATTAAAACGACCTTAAAGTAGATTTACAGCATTAGCTCCACTACTAACACCCCCCCAACGCAATAAGCATATTTTAAGAGGAAATATTTGAGCAAGCTAATGGAGGTTCTTATTCATTGTGAGGCAGCTGATGGATCTGTTTCACAGTTACCTTCCAGCAAACACTGCGAAACCGGCTGCTTCTAAGTCGACCGTTGATGCCTGCCTGCCGGATCCTGGCCAGGTAATTACTGTTTAGGAACAAGTCGTCCCATTCTTTTCTACAGAGACAGAAACAGTGGGAGGAACAGGAGAATAGAGGATTGTATTTATTTCAGGACTTGAGTTGACTTGGGCATTTTACTCAATATAATCTCCTATGGTGGACCCCGTCAATGATAAAAACTGTCAGAGAGGTCCATCTATGAAACACACACGCCAAGACCCTCCAACCTACTTATAGGAGAGGAACGTAGACTCTGCCTCTGTAAACGTGCTGCTGTCCAGAGACCCTCCTCCTGCAGAACAAACAGAAAAAGCATTACAGGTCAAGCCACTAGGGGGAGACGTGAACACTTGTCAAGGTACAACACTGTCACGCCGCACTTTAAAAGCATCCAAACAAGAGTACACAGGAGAAGAGCAGTCATTTGATGAACAGAGTGAACAGGCAAAGACAGTCCCTGGCACGTCCAGAGCTGGACGGATGCTAGAACAGGGAGCGTCAGGAAGAGTCACAGCAGCTAACCACCGCCGTCCTCTCCATCATCTCTCATGTCAATCCTCTCATTTGGCCTGCAGGTAAACACAGGCTCCCGTCAAGAGACCTGTCTATCAACATTAGACACATGAGTGTATTGTTCCACGGGTACACTCACCATGAATATTCATCAACTCAGAAACATGCCAAGCACCAGTCAGACACAGGGGAACGGTCGCAAAGTCCCCACACACACACACACACACACACACACACACACACACACACACACACACACACACACACACACACACACACACACACACACACACACACACACAGCTTGCAGAAGTGTTCATGACTCACTTAAACGATCTGATCTGCATCTGGTTTGTAGCCCATCTACTTCATCAGACCACTCTCCTCACAGGAGTGTCTATACTCTTGCTCTGCACTCACCTTCCTGTCTTCCTACCTCTTGGCTTTGCCTCGTCTTCGGCACTGCACCTGCTTTGTGTCGTGAACTATGCACAGCCACAGACGACTCGGATGAACTAAGCTAAGGGTTCGCATAGAAGCTCTTCTATGAAAGCACTTAGAATAGGAGGCGGGACAGCGTGGGGATACGACTGGCAGGTGAACGAAGTGAGCTGTCAGAGGTGACCTACGGGTGCGGTTCTTGTTGAAGTGGTGGAGGGGGTCGAAGCCGGTCTCCTGCTGCTCATCTGTCTGAAGAGGGTGGCGGGTCTCGAAGTTGGGGTGCTGCATGACCACTAGCCAGTGAAACCTGTAGGAGGAGAGCGCCACGTCAGAGATGACTGGAATGAGGGAAAGCTTTAAGCTGATAAAAAAACATATTTCATCGGTCGACATTTACCGTCACAATGTGGGGTTTCTCATCAATTGAGACTCCAGAAAGACGAGGATTATTCTGTCGAACAGAGAAGTACAACTTTAGAAGAGGGGCACTTTTAACAAAGAGAGAGGTTGTACCTGGAAATATGGTAGAGCCTGACAAGAATTTGCATTGTTGAATAAAAACACATCAAAATATCAAGAAAAGGAACTGAAATTAGGTTGAGCCAACTGACAGCTAAAAAGGTCGCGGTTTTCTCACACGGCTTGGCCACTAGCTATGAGTGCAGTCGAGAGAGAATACCTGCTGGTCACAATGAATTTGATTATGCTGACATTCGCATATATCCAAAGCATGGAAATGCATTTCAAGCTTGTTGTTTTTTAACCAGACACTTAGGCAATTACCTAGGCTAGCCTTACATGAAATGAACCGGTGCCTCCGCTTCGATACATAATGCTAAAAAGACTGCATCACGTGGAAAACCCAAAGCCTATAACGACGGCAGCGAACAGGAGAACTAACAAAACAATAGGCCTAAAAGGCTGCCAGCCGTCTCACTGGGCCTGCCCTGCCTTCCAATGGTACAATAGGCATCAACAAGAATCTAGGCCTATCCTATCCAACTTACTCAACGAGTTTGGAAATCTAGGCTAACCAACTCTTACCTCCGCTCTTTATCCTTACTTGGATTAGGCGTAGTTTATGGCATGGTTACGACAGAGCATTGTGTTTCCTTGTTTCCCCTTCGTTATTAATTATGGAAATGACACAACAAAGGCCTCTCTTAAACCTATTAACCAGACAAATAGAACAGAGTTTGATAAATCAGCCAAGCGCACTATCAAAATAGAAATAATTTTATATGCATAATGTATGTGTCTGTTTGCCTGGGCAACATCTGTTAATCACAGAGACTGATGCGTCCTACGGTACATAGCGGGTTCCTCTTCCTTTGAAGACGTTATCCTATTTAAGACTCATAACTAATTTACACAGAGGCTATAGACGTCAAGACGCTATGAATAGATAGGCCAAGCCTTCTCATCCATCCTCAGAACAAAACTTTGAGTCTGAAAGTTGCTCATGAGCACTCCAAACTTCTCATGAGAGCTGACACAACGGCCAGATCGATCATGCTTCTGATAAAAGTAGCACAGGAGGCACGCAGTCACCTTATCAACTCCAGCCACGATGAAGCAATGATCAGGCTAATGGCCAATGCTAAATCTCAATTAAAAAGAGACAATCTTATGCTACACAGAAAGGTTGCCAATTGTTCTTTATCTTTGTAACCGTCTCTCAATCAGGGATCAACGTCTGACAATTTTAAGCTTGCCTACGTCTCCCTGACTGTGAAAATATGAGCTTCCGTTTTGTGCTCATGAAACTAAAGCAAGGTTGCATTAGTTCTCCAGTTCCATAATGTAGGCCTCTACTCTTTCTTCTACACACATCAAAACTGTGCAACATGATATAATAATTTCAAAATAACTATGCCTACTGCATAATTTACTACCCTGCTAGTACATGGGGAGAGGGGAGCATGTCAATAATTCAACATCAATAAATTATTCCCTAATTACAATAAAATACAATAAGACAATACATAATGAAAAGCATAAATAAATCAGTAGAAAAATTGCCTTCAGGAACTACAAATCTTCGTAAAGACAGGACAGTCCACGCCTTAAGAGGACTACAAAGCCCTTTTCCTCCATCAACCTCTAGGCAATAGCCAATCCAGGCTAACGTTGTTTTTAGTGCTGTCAAACTATCTTTATTTAATAAACTTAGAAATATGTCATATTTCAAATCACATGAAAAAAGAATGTGTCATGGAGGCCTTGTGTCAACTGTTGTTCTTGGCTCATTAAAACTTGGCCTTGCATTTTCTTCTCAGCACTGCCATGCTATGAGCATATGATATAATATTGGTACAAGCACTATGTAAGGAAATGAATAGCTTACATTAATAGCGTGTATTCTTACGAGTTGACATTGACAGCCCTAGATGTAAATAACAATTCTTCAGTGAATGGTCTTTGGCAAAAAGCACAATATGGCATGGACTGGGCTTTTAGCCTGCATGGCTACTGATTGAAAAAAAAACGGTGTGTTCTAAAAGTAGACATTTGTCTAAAACCGCAGTAAATCAAAGACTTCATTAAACGTCAGATATGGTGAAGCTTAAGTTAGTAGGACTGTACCTCAGGGGGCCTGACATTCAAAGCACTGCCCTCTTCCTCTTTTCTGTAAACTGAGAAGGTTCATTAGTTCTGCGCTGCTATTTCCGAAGTAGGCCTAAGTGACAGGCTGCCATATAGACAGGGTCCCTTCAAACATGTGATTTTACTAAATGCTTCAGTTGGGGCCTCTGCTGTAGTAACTCTAGCGCCAGGACTTCAAAGGGCCATAAAATACATAGTGACTAGTGCTGATGAGTTTGTTGAAAGCTGAGCTAACATAAGTCTTCAGAGTGATCTGTGTTCTTTTTTAAAACGATGTTGCTGATTTAATGTTTTATATCACGGAATCAGCTGAGAGGCCTAAAGGAGCCCTTAGTTTCAGCATTGCTTGAGAAAACATCCAAACGTGGAACAGTCAGAACTAGCTGGACTTGGACCCAGGCTATTGATAACAAGATAGAAAGTAATCAGGCCTAATCTTTGATACAATGCTGAGCCTCGAGGGTCCAGCTTGGGAACTAGGACAACAAAAAACAAGAACTTGAGCTTTGCCATGTTGTTGCCTTTTCGGTTGTCAGAGAAGAAGGCGAAATGGCATTCATCCTCTTTTCACACAGTAAACTGTGAGGAACATTGCTGGACTCTGGCTTGTCCGTATCTGGCTTTAACCATTCCCTATGAGAAACAGCATCCTTCAAATGCACTGACTCTTTAGGTTTTTAACTTTTTGCAAAAAAAGAAGAAGTAATTTATCACCCTTCCTGCCAAATAAAATAAGCATATTGTGACTGTTAGAGCCGTTCTTTCAGTGGTAAAGCAGGCTGCCAGTGTGAGCATGATTCGCTAGGTGACAGGGAGGGCTAACACAGCAGCATGTCTATCATGAAAAAAGAGAGACCCCCGCTTCTTAAACAAACTCACATGCCTCAACTTCAGCACGCAATTACTGCTAAACAGCCTTCCCAGTCACATGATCCAAAGAAACTTCCAGACTCAGTCCGCCAAAATACTGACCAGTGAATGTACTGATATATTGCATGTGTGCATACAAACAAATCAAATCCATTTGTATAGCACAATTCATACACATAGGAAATTCAATGTGCTTTACATAAGACAAGCAGAAACATACAAGGAAGAAACAAAAGACCAAGAAAGAAAGAAAGAAAAACTATTGTAACAAGAGAAATAAAATAGCTAAGAAGTTACAATTCAGGAAAATGCAATTGAGAACAATTGCCTTAAAAGTAGTGAGGCTTGGAGCGAGTCTCAGATCTTCTGGAAGTTGGTTCCAGCTATTTGTTGCATAGTAGCTAAACGCTGCTTCACCTTTTCTTAGTTGAACTCCAGGATCGGTTAACATACCTGCTCCAAATGACATAAGGGGTCTAGAAGACCGCAATGTCAGCAATGTATTTTGGCCTCAAATTATTTTGTGACTTGTAGGTGAGCAACAGTATTTTAAAATAAATTCTCTGACACACAGGGAGCCAGTGTTGTGATCTGAGAATTGGTGTTATATCTTTTGGTCTTTTCTAAAACTCTAGCAGCAGCATTCTGGACAAGCTGCAGTCATATGTTTTTTTGGAAGACCTGAGAGAAGTCTTGTTGGACATGAATCCTCGGAGTCTTGCTATGTGATTGAGGTGATAGTGTGCTGATTTTATTACCAGGTTGATGTGGCTGTTGAAATTTAGCTCGGAGTCAATGATGACACCAAGATTTCTAGCTTGGTCCTTAGTTTTCAGAGACATGGACTCAAGGTGTGTGCTAACTTTTAGCCTTTCCTCTTTAGCACCCAATATCATTTCCTGGATTGTTTCTTTATTTAGTTTAAGGAAATTCTGGCACATCCAGTCATTGACTTGCTCAATGCATTGACACAGTTGGCCATTTGGTGAAAAAGCTATGTATGCATTTTTAAAGATCCTTCAAATTGTGTTCCTGACAGGAAACTGGCAATATCTTACCATTGGGCATGATTGAAAATCCAAGTCCATGAACTGAAAAATGTACCCAAAGATTTGGTAATTCAGAAATGTATAAAGCAGATGAAGTATTGAATATTGTAGTATTGAACACAAAATACTTAAATACATAATAGTGGTTCTTACTGTACAGACCACACATAGTTGGCTGTGACTCTTCAGTCACTGCAGTGTCTGTATAGTTCATCCAGAGATCAATGGGTCTTAAACCCAGTGTCCCCACGAAAAAAAAGGTTGTGGAGGAAACCAGTCATATCAGACAGGGAAATTAAAACTGCACTAGATACGTTTTTTTAAACGCTACCTATAGCCACCGATCAGAAAAGGTGAAAACAGGCCAAAAATGTGGAAGTATAATATCCTGACAATTAGCTAAACATAACAAGACACTGACATGGCCTGTCTTCCCATGTTAGCTACATTAAAATACCCTAGCAGTACAGTGTGTTGGCTAACCTCAAGCATAATCCGCAGCATAATCAACAATAACCTAACCAGCTGAGCTAGCTAGAGTTCCAGCCACAATCGTACAGACATATGCAAACTATTTTGAATGACAGGTAACGTTAACTTTTCTTAACCGAAAGTAACGTTCGTGGTGTTACTGTTGATTTCTAATATGTTGATAGGTAATATAATAAGATATCCACTTGGACTGGGGGGCTGTGGATAATAAAATCAGCGAACGTTAGCCACCTAGCTAACTAGCTTTAGCTTGTGCACGAGTAGAGGGCCCGGTAGAAGACTTCCGAGACAGCAGCAAACTCTAGGAATTTGAACATATTCTACACCACACAGTTATACAAAAATGTAAGAACGTTAGATAAACAAAAATTGACAACTCTGACGTTTGCTGAGAGAATATATTGTGCTACCTGATCTCCTCAAACGGAACTGCCCATTCTGTTCTGTCGATTTGTATGCACTGTTTCTGATTGTAAACACTTGCGAGTCAGGCGGATGTGCTGAAGGCAGCACAGCTGATAGAACATGTGACCAGGGTCTGGACTGCTGGATCAGTGAGCTACTGGGGGCTCTGGGGCTATGTCTAAGCTTCATAACAATGTTTTTTTATACGAAAACAGAATACATTGGGCTTAATGTTGTAATTATGATAAATACGATCAGGAACTCACTAACGTATTGTAATCTGTATTCATAGAAAATGTCATTTGCCTGCCACACAGATCCTGAAGCCCGTGCATGATAATACATGTGCAAACAATGGTGGAGTGACATTGTGTATGAATATTAAGAAAACCAGTCGTAGCAGTTCAGGTGAGAATCTATTTTGGAACTCTAGTGGCAGTGTAAACGTCATTCACCCAGGCTCGAAGATGTTACAGGGAATGGCAAATCGATTCCCTAAACAAAAAAGTTAAAATGATCTTACATCTGTCATGTTTACATATGTATTATGATAAGTCTACCTAAAACCAAGTACATAATTGTATTAAACGACTAGGGAGCCTAACAGTTGGATACGTTTAATGAATAGACTTATGGTGACTTCAACTCACGCAAAATGGTTTGTGTGCACACACTCAGTGTGTTAGAAAAATAGGGCGTAGTGTGTGTTAACAATTTCTCGTTATCCCAAAAATGTATGGCATCAAGAATGTCGTTCCTAAGGCTGGTGAAGTGCACGGACAGAAATGTTCCTGGGTGGTTGTGTTTAATGTTTAAAGCTGCTGCAACCAGAGTCCTTATAGTCATGACATTGTTGACCCACATTTGAGCTTTGTTGATCTTTGCCAGATCACCAGTTCTCCAGTGCTGCCTTTCAGCTATGCAGGAATATATGTTTAACTTGAGCAAAATCTTGATGAAGCCTGGCCAGATCTTTCTGTGAGGGTCACAGCTCAGTCAGTCAGGATGCTTCTAAAGTGTTCTAGAATCAACACCAATTTCTCTTGTTAGTAGAGAATAAGCCACGAAGGTCATCCTGACACAAGGGAATGACTCCTTAAATCAACCATAGTAATGTTTGAGGAATGTGACCAATGTGGGGGTCACTAATGGCATTAATGCGTCAACATGGAAGGCGGTGAAACAGGCAAGCGGGGAGTATAGCCTATATTGAAATAGCAATAATAATCATCATAATCATTATCATTGCTGGTGTGGCATTCATGAGTACCATTATCGTTATTATTAGTGCTAATATTACTGATGATTATGCTTCTGTGGACTCTGATTGGCCCCAGCAGAGTTATCGTCATGGTAACAGATGGCAAAAAAACTGCTTAGCTTTATTGAATTACTCTAAAAGCCATTCTGGGCAAATGGGGCTTGAACATTTCCCCGTCTGCAGAAATGCTCAACTGAACAGAGGAAAGATACAGGAGTGCAGTGCAAGAGATGGGTATCTACAAAAAGGTAGAAAGGAACAAAGATGGAGCCTGCAATGAAAACGTACAGAGCTAGAAACATAATGACGACGACAACTTAGACCTCGTAAGTCAAATAAAAAAGCAGAACAAGACAGATGTTCAGTGCATGCAGCATGGAGAGGCCCAATATGATGGGGGAGACACACTGGAACAGGGGCCTTGGACTCGACACAGATACACTGTCTCCTCATAAGCATACGCAATTACACCAAGTCACAAACTCTCCAGTCTGACCTAAAAATACAACCATTATTACTGCATGTTCTACTAACTCAGAGATTCCCTGACCTTGTTAACAGTTCATGTGTAACCCTACTAAAACAAAGCAATTATTTTTATTGTACAAGTTTGAAAGGACCATGATGCCACCTTCTTGATATCTTTCACGATGCAGCAATGTTATCATCACCCCACAAGACTGTTTGCCATTACGGCCCTGGAGGAATGGCAGCTAAAAATGGCGAAAATGTTTGGGAATAATTCATAAGAAATCAGCCGTTTTTATTTTAATCTTTAATAGCAATTTTAACTAATTGAGTTTAAACAAAATAATAATTCTATCAAAAAACAAAAAATCCTAACTTTTGCACCCTACATTGAAGGTATCATTAATCTAAAAGGGTTTATGGTATGATGTACAAAGAATCTAGAGCATTTACAATATCTTTTTTAACAAGTCATAGTGGGACATTGAGAGATTGAAAAAAAAAAAACATGTTTAATTCGAAATAAAGCCAGTTATCATCAAAGGTTTCTCTGATCATCACCATAAACAAAAACAAGTTTAATTGTTTAAAACATTGTATGCAAAGGGAAGACACTATGTTAATAGCCTCAAGTGCAGTATGCTAACATTGCATATTACAGAATAACCCCACTATTTGACAGACAGGGTTTTGATTTATAACAAATACCTATTTTATTATACGTAGTGAACAATTAGCTCAATGAACTACTGAGTATGGTTTCTGAAAGCACATAATATATCACATAAATAAAACCCCTACTTAGGCCACAACAGAGGAACAGACGTGTTATTTATAGTGAGATTAAAGACAGGCTAAATAGCTAATAATCCAATAATCCAAGCAAACTCTTTATAAGACAGTACAGG